>JAQMYF010000006.1:26330384-26352092 GCA_030014195.1 Neosilurus mollespiculum
AAATAATATATATATAATACATATTATTAGATAGATATAACTATATAATAGATATATAAATCCCCTGATGAGTGGGCATCCACGAAACAGGCTTGTTGGGATGAAATTGTAGTACTATTATTTTTCCCACATACAATATATATATATATATACACTGTATTAATCCCACAAGGGAAATTTTGACTTCTGCGTTTAACCCATTCAAAGTGAGTACACACACATAAACAGTCAGCATACACACTCAGAGTAGTGGTCTGCCATGCACTGGGGCACCTGGAGAGCAGTTGGGGGTTAGGCTCATTCCCCTGCTCACTCCCCCATCGCCGCACATTATTCCTGCTGGTTCGGAAATCAAACCAGCAACCTTTTTGGTCCCAAAGCCGCTTCTCTAACCATTAGGCCACGGCTGCCACCAAATTTGACTACCTTTCAAATTTCTAATTCAGTAACCCACAAATAAATGCTCTCACTGCTCATAAATCAGGTGAAATTATATACAAGTTTATGTAAGTACATGGATAAAGGCAGGCCAAGCGTGCAGTGGGCATTTGCACTGATGAAAGACAAGTACTGAGAATCTGATGAGGATTCTTACGGGATTAGGTGCAGTCTGGAGATTATGCAATCGATTGAATAAATCTGATTACCGATTAAATGTGATGTGACATTTTAGCTGTCTTGTTAAGCAATTACGGATATGTAGATTTAGCTAAATCTGTATTATATAAGAATGTATGTGGTCAGAGAATTTTTTTATCAAACTTTTATGAATAAATAATGCATAATTTTAATGACACCACACAGTGGTTAGGTATATATAATTTATATTTATAAATATAGTATATTTATGTAAATAAAGCCTCTGTTGCATAATCCTTATTGTAGTTGTCACACCGGTGTATGGCAGAAAAATAGATGTCAAGATGCAGTATTTATATGAAAAGGTGTTTTATTATATTCCAGGCAAAAGTATCTAAAGCACAGCTCAAGATCAATGTCAGAGAGGCACGGGACAAACATCTGAGTAAACAGAACATCAAAGGGAAGACAAAATTCAGTCGGGAATCAGGCAGGAAGAGATCATACGCAAGAGGCAATAACACATGGCTAGACCAGAATCAGGAATGAGTAGGCAAAAAAAATCAAACATGGAAATCCAAATACACAGAAATTAAGGCTTAGCAAGTAATGATCGCAACGACACAATGACTGGTGAAGCAAACACGTGACCTTTCACGTGGCACCAACTGGCATAATATGAGGTCCTTGTTGTTGTATAGTCGGGCCTAATGTTAGGTTATGTTACGTTATCTAAATGACGTGTTTACGCTAACACTACTAACATTACTACTGTCATGACATTAGTTACTATGTCATTAGTGGAGAAATTCCAATTTAAAAACATACCTCTTTCGAGTCTTCAGACACATGTATGCTCTAACTTGAAGACGAAGTTGAACTTGCAATAATCTAATTAGATCCTGGCATTAGACCTAGTGGAAAGTTCCTCTCTATGTAAATGTAATGATTATTGTAATATTACTTTAGTTCAGTACAATTTCAGTAAGCTCTCAAATGTCTAATAATGATAACATCAACAATATATAGCTCACGTGAAAGGTAATAACTTACTAGGACTAAGCACACACTTGTGGACTGCTGACAGACAAACTCACACACAATTTCCTGTGGAACAAATATTGGCTTGTCATAGTACCTTCCACGTTGCATAAGCGAAAGGTAATCATAATGATTCCCGATATGTATTCCTTTGGATATGTATATACAATTCTTCTCATTACACCCTGGATAATCACTAGACTCTTGGGGCGCACTGTTGGTGCCAGTGCACCATCGACTTTACTCCCTGGTGGACCTTGTCCTATGGATGCTGACCTATAACTTGGCGTGGGCCTGGGAGTGGATTCTGGCTTGAGGTTCGACATGGACCAGGGAGTAGACTCAGGCTTAGACCACGGCATGGACCCTGGTTTGAGCTCCGGCAGAATCTAGGCATTGACCTTAACACAGGCTTTAGAACAGGCCAAGGACTAACTTCAGGAATCACCTCAGGTGCTCACAAGCACTTTTATCATAGTCAAAATTGATTCCCAGGCAAACAATGATTCATCATAAAACAAAGGTTCATCTTTCAGTACTATATGTAAAGTCCATAAAACTTAAAAGTAGGATTATCCAGATGTTCACACTCAAACCCACACATAGTCTCACCAAGAATCACGGGATCATCAAAAAAACACAGGATCATTGCTAAACAAAGCACCATAATCCACAAACCCAGGTTTGTCATCATACAATTTCCATTCATAATCCCACTCATGTTCTGATTTCATCTAAGGTTATCATATTTCAACACAAATTCGGACAGATGCTCCTTCACATCTAGGGGACAGAGGTGGAGAGAGTCAGTTGCTTCAGGTTCCTGGGGATCAACATCACTGAGGATCTGAGCTGGTCACGTGGGTGTGATCACAAAAGCAGCAAGACAACGGCTCTCAACATGAAACTGTTAAGCTAAAGAAGACTTCAAATAGTTGAAAACTCCTCAAAATCTCTGTGGAAAGGGTTTAAAAATATTGCCTGTCTAAGTGTAAAGGTTCATCAAATATAGGTCTCCAAGACAATGGTGGAGAAATATGTTTTGATCCCAAATTTGTTTCAGATAAATTTAATAATTTCTTTTTTGTGGAGTAGCCAGGGCATTTGTTAACAAACTTCCCAAAAGAAACTTTGATTACAGTAAAACTGAGTCCTTTTTTCAACAAAAACATGTTCAACTTAATCATTTTACATTCTCTGTTGTCTAAAAGACGGTGCATCTGTCATTTCTACACCATTAGCCCACATTATTAATCTACCAATAAAAACCTCACTAGTCCCAGTGGACTTTAAAACAGCATGGGTTGTGCCTCTCTTTAAAAAAGGTGATTGGAATTGTGAAGGAAACTACAGACCAGCTTCAATTCTGCCAGTGGTGTTTAAAATTTTAGAAAGAATTATCTATTATTAACTTTTTAAATATTTAAATGTATAAAAACGTATTTATGAATTTCAGTCAGGATTCCGGGCAATCTTTTTCCACCGACTCGGCATTTACATTTCTTTCTGACAAGATTCGATTTAACAAGGACACAAGCCTTTATACAAGTTTAGTTTTGATTGATTTACAGAAAGCTTTTGATACTGTCGACCACAAAACCAAGTAATTGGTTTGCATGAATCTGCATGAATTGGTTTGAATCGTATCTTGCAGAAGGACAACAATCTGTTGAGGTCAATGGGAATCAATCTGTGTATGGTAAGGTCACATGCCAAGTCCCTCAGGGCTCAATATTAGTACCAATACTTTTTACTATCTATGTCAATGACAGGTGTCAATCAGTAAATTGTGACCTCTACCTATACGCAGATGATTCTGCTCTGTTAGTCAGTGGAAAAGATCCCAAATTAATGCAAGTACGTTCTTCTGAATTGCATTTTCTTATCATTACACCTTGGCAAAACTGAAAGTGTTCTGTTTGGTTCCAAAACAAGACTCAATAAATGTAGTAAATTATGCATTTTTTACAATAACGTTTCTATTTTGGCCAAAGATAAAGTAAAGTATTTAGGCACAATCCTTGATCAAGGTATGTCTGGTAATAGTGTTGGCACCTCTGTCATTAAAAAGTTAATACCAAACTTATATTTTTATCTTATGTCTTGATTATGCCTGTAATTCTTGGTACAGAGGTCTTAGTAAAAAGTTAAAGTGTAAGCTGCAAATCTGTCAAAATAAAGTCATTAGGTTCATTTTACGAAAGAGTAATAGGCATCACATAGAAACCTCCGATTTTAACAAACTTGGTTGGATAAATGTCAAGTGTAGAGTAGATTACTTTAGTGTAAACTGCATGTACTCTGTTACAAAACAAACTGCTCCAAGCTCTCTCTGTGATATTCAACCAATTAGTCACGGTTATTCCACAAGGTACAATCAGCTTTCATTTTATTTACCTAAAGTCAAATCTCAGGGACTCATTTAAATATAATAGTATAAAATTGTGGAATGCATTACCTTTCAGTATTAAAAGTTCTCAGAGTAAAGATGTTTTTAAAGTAAAATGTAAACAATTTTTATTTCAACAAATGTGATATACTTTTTTATTAAAGTGTATACATGTACTTTTTGCATAATTTATATTTAATTGTGTACATTTTGGCACTTTTTAATAAAATATATTCATTCATTCTTCTTTCTTCGGCGGCTGAGAAGGTTTGGCATGGACTCCAGTATACTCACCAACTTTTACCAATGCACATCGAGAGTATTATGTCTGGCTGCATCACTACCTGGTATGGCAGCTGTAATGCTCTGGACTGCAAAGCTCTACAGAGGGTGGTCATGAACCTGACATGTGAAGGTCCTGGCAATGGCTCATTCGACATCGGCAAAGGCACTCTCTGGATCGGAGGGTGCCATATTAACCTGCGCGGGATGCTTGGGGTGGAGGCTGCCTTGTTATCCTCCAATGGATGCTCTGGATTTACGTCACTATCACATTACTCCAGGCAAAGGAATCTAAAGCAGAGTTCAAGACCAATGTCAGACAGGCACTGGTCAAACAATCGGGCAAACAGAACACAGAAATAAAGGCTTGGCAATTACTGATAGGAAGCACACAATAACAGGGAGTCACATGTATTTCTATGTATAGTCATTATTAAATGCCAGATTGTGTGCACATGCAGTGCAATCACCAGTGCATGCGCGTTGCTTGCTGGGCCACCTTGAGTGCGCTGTAGTTCTTCCACCTCTGAAGCCCAAAAGTAGTCCAATCCAGCCACTCAGGGACATGATAATAATATAGAGATTTAGGTACTGCATAAATATGGAGAACCCATATGATTTCCCTTACTTGATAAGTTTTTGGTGGGAACTCTCAAACCCCATACACGTATCCTACGTATATCAAGATGAATTCATTTTAATAACTTGTTTATAGAAGGGAATAAAAATGAGGGAACCAAACATGCAATGTTAGACCTGACTCACACATAAGCAATATAGCCACGAAATAGTGCGATGGAGTTCTCAATTGGTTTCGGCCAATCATACTGCCATTATGTTGAAATGCAGTCTCTTCAAAAAGCTTCACATATCTTAGAATATCAAATAATAATATATATTAATTATAACTTTCCACTAAAATTTTGCACAGGTCCAAAAGTTTTCACCAAGACCACAAATACAGATTATTTTCCTTGAATTCAGTCGACTATTTCCGAAAATATACAAATTCCAGTTCGAATCGCCTTCTAAAAAAAATTCGCTTGTACTTTCGGAGAAGACCACTTACATGTGAGTCAGGTCTTAGTCATGTAAAGTACACCATTTAGAAACCATAGCTTTAGAAAATATTTCAGTAACACAAGAATATAATTTGTTGTTTATTTGTGAATTGTTTACTCTGTAAAATGTAGGATTTGCTGACAGAATCAATGACAATTATCTCCAAAATATCTAAGAAATCATTTATCCTAGTAAGAGTGTGAGTATCCAAAGGATGAAAGAACCCCAATGCGGCATGTATATGATATAAATATGGCACTTAGAATTATGTTTATGTTGTTAAAAAATGTGTATTTTATTAAAAAGTGAATTTTAATTTATTTTAAAAAAGTGTAATTTATTTTATGGCTTGAAACAAGGAACTGTTTGGAGGGGAAGATAGAGTAGAAGAAGATACCATCACTCAGACATTCATTCCCATTATGGTGGTTACATACCAGCATGAGAACTATGACTACAGATTTTCCATGTGTACATGGGACGGACAAACAGATCCTTCTTGATGTTCCAAAAAGATGCTTATTCCTTTTCTATGGGGCTCCACTCACGTTGCGTGGGAGCTCTGATAATAATAATTATTATTACTATATAAAGTTACATTTAAAGTATACAGCACCTTTTACAAATCCAAGGTCTCTTGATATAAGCAAAAGGAAAACAGAAAAGAAATGAATATTATTTCTTTCTAGTAGAATCCAGACACTAGATAAGTGCTGGAACACTTGAACTGAAGGAGATGGTGAATATGGAGAAAAGGTTTCCATGTATGTGACACCTATTTGCAATGAACACTTACTTACTCACTGGCTAAGCTGCTTAATCCTACTAGGGTCATGTGGAGGCTGGAGCCTATTTCAGCAAACACTGGGGAAAGGCAGTGTACACCCTGAACATCTGGCCAGACCATTACAGGAGTACAATGAACAACGGCAAATAAAAAAATAAGGCCTACTCACCATTGAGAGAGAGAGAGAGAGAGAGAGAGAGAGAGAGAGAGAGAGAGAGAGAACTACTAATATTAGATCTTTGTTAAATAAAGCAATTTTTACAAGGCTATATGGAGGTGGAAAACAAACATTTGTATGTTCTGTGGACTGTAAAAAATAAAAAATAAAAATCTTGACTGACTCTCGTGCACACTGCAAATCCTTCCTTCATGTTCTGTCCGGGATGCTTATGTAGTAACTGTGTCCATTGTTGAAGAATTGATTGCATTACTTAGAGTTTCTGTCTGAGCACCTACTGAATTACAATATGATGTGCCTTTTTCTGAAGACCAGATCTCTTTCCATGCAAGAGAGAACAGGAAGAAGCTTCTTATTTATTTGGGACTGATTGCATGCATGCTTTTGTCTTTGCTTTCTTCCTTTTGAGAAACTGATGAGCTGGAAGTCCTATATTTTAATAGCACACATGTGGCATGAATTGCTAAAGCATAGCATCATGAGTAATTTTCTTTCCCAGAATGTTGACAACAACTGAGTGCTTTCCATCTGCAGCAAGCATTATTTAAATGAAGATACAGAGGTGGCCATGGACCATGCTCTCATGCTTTTATGACTGCACCGCTTTCCAGAGAGGACATTCAGATCAGTGATATTTAAGACTAGGATGTGATGCTAGTCCATTGCAGGATACCTTTCCAGTATTTTCAACTATTACCCATTTATACTGCTGGGTGGACAGTCTTGTACATTCATGTGGTTAGCACGGTGGGGTTCTAACAGGGATTTGAACCCACAACCTCTCAGTCATGAGCCCAGCACCCTAACCACTACACCACCGGCCCCACAAGTACTGTGCCACCATGCTGCCCTGAAATTTTAATGAATCATTGATTAGCCTCATTTTCCTTGTTAAAAATGATTCATGTAAGATAACATGCATATACACTGACAGTATTTAAAATCTTTGAGACCATAATTTTTTACATAATTTTTTTTCTGGCACCCTAAACTAGATTTTTGTAATATGGATAATTTGTTTAGCATGTTAGCTTCAGAAAACAACAAACAAAATGGCACCAGCCAAAATGAAAGTCACAATAGTCAGTATCGGGTATGGCCTTTGTTTGCGGTGCTACAAGCGGTGATTTGCTGTGATACAGGCGGTGATTTACGGTGATACAGGTGGTGATTTGCGGTGATACAGGTGGTGATTTACGGTGATACAGGCGTTGATTTGCGGTGATACAGGCGCTGATTTGCGATGATACAGGTGGTGATTTACGGTGATACAGGTGGTGATTTACGGTGATACAGGCGATGATTTGTGGTAACACAGGCGGTGATTTTCAGTGATACAGGCGATGATTAACAGTGATACAGGTGGTAATTTTCTGTGATACAGGCGGTGATTTGCGGTGATACATCATGGCGAAACCGGTCCCGCAAGTAACCGGATGTAGCGATCCTGTACGGGAGTCGTCACTTTCTCTCTTACCCTGGACACGGCCTGTCGTCAACTGACCCGGTCATGTTTTGGTGGTCAGTCAGGTTTCTGATGGTGGGTCGTGTACAGGCCATACACCTTGCTTCCTCACTGTAGCTCAACCCGGCCTCCACCACACCCATTGCCCGGAGATGTTGTTCACGTGATAGATGTGGCATTATGACGTGCACTAGACTAACAATAGTGGACATTTTTGTGCCTTTATATGGGCTTTCCAAACCCCACAAGTACAGATATACAGAAATTTCTCCCTCAAAGTTTTTAATGACTGTCATTATACAATACATATCCAATACATCTGCATATCTATCTATCTATCTATCTATCTATCTATCTATCTATCTATCTATCCATCTATCTATCTACCTATCAATTTATCTACCCATCCATCCATCTATCTATCTATCTATCTATCTATCTATCTATCCATCCATTCATCCATCCACCCATCTATCTATCTATCTATCTATCTATCCACCCATCCATCTCTCTACCTATCAATCTATCTACCTATCCATCCATCTATCTATCTATTCATCCATCCATCTATCTATATATCTATCTATCTATCTATTCATCTATCTATCTATCTATCCATCCATCCATCCATCCATCCATCTATCTATCTATCTATCTATCTATCTATCCATCTCTCTTTCTGTGGGTACATCAAACTAGTACACACAAAAGCATAATTTAAATATAATGATAAAGGCTGTATAATACTGTATAAGAGTTGATAGATGTTTCACTTGATCATTTAATGGATTTTTTTGTTGTTTTATAAGAATATATTAGTGCAGTACTGTTATCATATTCAAGGCTGTTTTGCCCTGTAATAACCCTGCCATGAACTTTCAGGATTAGGATGCGCCGCTCTTAGACTCGTTACGGTAACGCATGGTCCCACACTACCCCCTCCCCACCAAGTTTCAGGCAGTTCGTTCGTACTGGGAGAAGCAGCCTCCAGTCCGCCGCTGCTCCTCCTTTCCATGAGTGAGTCCACAGTTTAGCGCTGATCTTCCGGCGCTTTCTTTCTTTTTTGCACCTGAAACCAAATCATGGGCTTCGAGTTGGAGCGGTTTAGCGGCGCCGTGGACCCGGACCTGAAGTGCAACCTCTGCCACAAGGTGCTGGAGGAGCCTCTCACAACCCCGTGCGGCCACGTCTTCTGCGCGGCGTGTGTGTTGCCGTGGGTGGCGCAGCAGCGCAGCTGTCCGGCGCAGTGCCGGCGGCGCGTATCGGCACAGGAGCTGCACCACGTGCCACCGCTCAAAAGCCTCGTACTAAAGCTGGACATCCGCTGCGAGCATCACGCAAGGGGCTGTCGCCAAGTCGTTAAGCTCCAGCAGCTCGCCGAGCACGCAGAGACGTGCGACTTCGCTCCGGTGCGCTGCCGCAACCAGGGCTGCAACCAGGTGCTCAGCCTCAAGGACGTGCAGTCGCACATGCGCGACGCCTGCGAGTACCGGCCGGCTGGGGTCTGCGAGCAGGGCTGCGGACTCGGAGTCACTCACCGAGAGTGCTATGTGGATGGGCACTGCTGCATGCGCTCACTCAAGGCGCACAACAGCGCGCTTCAGGCCAGAGTCACCGCCCTGGAGAAGGAGCATAAGAGGCAGGCGATGCGCGCCAACAAACGGGAGAAGTCCCTGCTGGCGCAGCTCTCGACCCTGCACAGCGAGCTGCAAACCACGGCGCTCCACTACCAGAAAAGGTTCGCCGAGTACAGCGCGCGCATTGACGCGCTCACCAAGAGCTTTGCGCCGCCGGATAAGGTTCCTGCATTACTCCCTTTCTGATTATTCTTTTTTAGAGGTCCTGTTTAACCCTTTTGCGAGTCGTTTATTTCTTTTGATATTTATGGCGGTGTTGCCAAAATTGGCCTGCTTTACTACGGGGTGACATCATTACGTCCCATGCGCAGCTGTAGGAAAGCTGAATGGATGGATAGGCTGAATGGGTTGCGTGGATGTATGGGTTAGATGGGTTGATGAGTTGCATGGATGTATGGGTTGGGTGGAGGTATGGACTGAGCAGATGAATGGGTTGGGTGGATGAATGAGGTTGGTTGGAGGTATAAGTTGGACGGACGGATGGATTGGATGGGTTAATGGGTTGGATGAACGTATTGGTTGTGTTGACGGACGGGTTGCGTGGACGAATGGGTTGTGTGGATAGATGTGTTGGGTGAATAGATGAAGTTGGTTGGAGGTATGAGTTGGATGGATGGACGTACGGGTTGGATGGACGTATTGGTTGCGTGGACGGATGTGTTGGGTGGACGGATGGGTGGACATATGGGTTGGATGGATGGGTGGATGTATGGGTTGGATGAATAGATGTGTTGGGTGGATGGATGGGCCATGTGACCGAATCACTGTTCACGTGTCGTGGTCATTGTTCACCTGCTAGCGTGTCGTGGTCACTGTTCACGTGCCGACGTGTCGTGGTCACTGTTCACCTGCCGGCGTGTTGTGGTCACTGTTCACCTGCCGGCGTGTTGTGGTCACTGTTCACCTGCTGGAGTGTTGTGGACACTGTTCACCTGTTGGCTTGTCGTGTTCACTGTTCACTGTTCACGTGCCGGCGTGTCATGGTCACTGTTTACCTGCCGGCGTGTTGGGCAAGTTGTCCATTGCAGATGCCCAACTCTAATCTTTGCCTTCAAAACAGGTCTGTTGATGAATTAGAACACGGTAACCAGCAAACAAAAACATTGGTACAGTGTAACACTATGGGGCAATTATCCTCTTCGACGTACATTGCTTGTTTTCACCACTGACAGTAAAGAAACTGAAGCAAATCACTGTTTAAAGCTTCCTCTTCCTCTGGTTTCTGACATAGTGATCCATTCAGTGCATGTAGTCTTGTGTGTTGTGTGTTGTGTGTTGGCAAACTCCAAACAAAGTAAGCTCTTCAATCATGCAAATTCTAATTTTTCTGTAATTTAGCTTTCTTCAATGTGACATTGTGCTGTTCAGATTATTTATTTTAAGCGGAACCAAAATTTCACAAAACTTTTAACAAAAATCCCCCACAACATTTCAGTGGGTTTGAAATCTGTGGTGTGACTATCGTTCCATGACTCCATTTCTTTTTTTGCGTCATTCCTTGGTGGGTTTGCTGGTGGGTTTAGGATCATTTAACCTGCTGATTGTTCCACCTCTGGTTCAACTTGCACTTTTGGACAGACGGCTTCACAATAAGTTCAAGGACTGTTTATGATGGAGAATTCATAGTTCAATCAATGACAATAAGCTGCGTCCACACAGGAAGCGATGACCGAACAAGCGACCATGTAAAGTCAATGAACAGCAGCAAAATGAGCCACGAGAGGCGAAATTTTCTGTAAAACGGGCAGGTACGGAGTTCATCTGAGCTGATCTCTCACGCAATGCAATTTGAGCAATAACCAGTCAGAGCTTAAAGATTGATCGATGCTGCCAAATACTAAGGGCCCCAAAACATTTTCCATAGTGAAACAATGAACCTGAGTTTAATGACTCTGCCTCCATCAGCATGGAAGAGCAGCTCATTACTTCCTTGTTGAAATATCCAGTGCTTTACAATTGCACACAAATTTTATAACTATTATAAGAGGGAACGGTATTCTGAAAGAGTTTGCAAAGAGTTTTTATATTATATACATTTAACTCTTCCCGGTTCATGATGCCCAAGAGTCTCGGTTTAATGCTTGTCGTAAAATAATAATAAGCCATTTATTATGATAATATAAGCTAAAATAAAAAACCCATATAAGATAACTGGTGGGGCGCTCATAGAGTGTGAGTACCTCCACCAGGCACTAATGGATTATTATAACTTGGCATCGTGATAATGAAATGTCTTCGCCTGGTGGGTGTTGGATGACCATTTGGCCCCATGTTAAAGATTTTTTTTTTTTTGCATGGATCACCTGCAAAATTTAACATGTTCTTTTCAGGCCCAGGCCCCACCCCTCCACTAAGTTTCATACAAATTAGATCAGTAATTTTTGTGTTATCCTGCTAATAGAAAAAAAGTTTAATAAATGGGGTTGTGGCTTTTTTGTTTTTTTTAGGTGATTCACTTTGGTGTTCGGTTTTCTGCCTGCTTAAATGCAACTTTAAACAAAAACAACTCTGAGAGTAGTGTTGGTGGGTGGTGGGGATCTCGTCCCCTTGTTTAGCCCTGAGTCATGCCGGTCAAATGCAGTTCTTAGCCTGCTGAGACGGGGGTGGGTTTGGGGTTATGAATCTCCAGTCTTAAAAAGCATGTAGGTTAGCTTCTATGGTAATCTTTGTTATATTGGTTTTGGGTAAAGGAGAAAAGACCTGGTAAAACTCTGTGTTTGGCATATGAATATTCATTAGAGTGTGTTGTTATATCTTAACTCCAGGTTAAAGGAATACAGCTATGGCATGAAAGATAGTGAAATATGAAAAACCTGCAGTTTTAGGCAGGTTTTTTTTTAAATAAATGTTGAGTTCTTTACTTACAGTGCTTCAGAAACACAGTGGAGGTCTAACCTGGATCGATAACGAGCCACTTAAACCAGATAAATGGATCAAAGCAGGGTTTATTGAGTATTATTTAAGTTTGATTAATGAATTTCCATAGACAGAGATGTCCTCTAGAGGTGAACCCGATCCGCTCAACAGTTTTTGACAAAGAAATCACTGCATTAGAGGCAATTATAATTAATGAAAAAAAAAAATTGAGCCAAGATGAACTGGTCAGTCGTAGTTGGTGATGGGTGATGTACTGCCTTGTTGTTGGTCTCAATTAGACCTTTCTTATGACAGTGCTAAGCTCCGCCCCACTGTTTACTTTTTCCCAGTGTCCCACACAACGGCTCCTCCTTACGTATTCCTGACAATACCACCGTATGTTTCTTGCCAGATGCATCTACTTTGTCCAAGGAGGCCTCTCGTTTTCAGAATAAGGCTATTCGATTGTCTTTAATGCATCGTAGACCTTTGTCCATCTGGGTTTTCTGTTTTGGAAAAAGGATACATGAGCTCCCTGTAGCCGTTCAGGATACCTTTTGTAAGAATTGCACATTCCCCGAACACATCTAAGTACCACTTTAACATTAGCAGTGAACTGCTCCATACGGCTTCTGTATCATCCTGCATGCGTGTGTGTGCGAAAGTGCTTGGGCACAATTGAAGGTCCATGCTTCATCAATTGAGAGAATGCCGGTCATGACGTGGAGAAAGCTGGGGTGATTGACATCTTTGTTCTTAAATCTACCAAGACTATTTAATATAGGCTGTTGAGCACCATAATTTGGTGGTGTATGACTATTCTTGGGTTTTTATTTGTAATAGATAGAAAAAATACTGTTACATACCCCCTCTCTATGTATTTTAGCACTCTCATGGTTTCCTATGGAATTCTGGGATTTAGGCATCTGTTTTGGCTTGTTGCATTCCAAGCTGAGACCCCTGCACTGCATGCAGACAGCTATAAATGGCTGACACTGTACATTCCATTAAAATGTCTTCTGTTCAGGCATAGTATCCTATGGTGTGCAGAACAGACAGCTGACTGCCCACTACCACCACCTTAACAGACAGGGATTAGACACATGTCTGGTTTCAAAATCCCTCGTGTCATTCTTGTTTTGGAAGTGGCTATAGGTTTATTAATAAGATTAATGTATCAGGCAATACCGCTGCTTTTACCCCCTGATAGTTAATGGTCACTGGACAGACGTTTTGTCTCAGATTGAAGCTCAAGTGTTGTTGATGCTCCACTGTTTCAGGATGTATTCTTGTATTAAATATGAAAATGAGCGTGTTTCCTATTTGTATTATTTCTACTGTTTTTCAGGGTGGCGAAAACAAAAGTGTCACAGTTGTGCTCCACAGAGAGTCTGGATCTTTGGGCTTTAATATTGTTGGAGGAAGACCATGTGTGGTAAGTCTCACAAAACATTACCATATTGCAAGGATTTTAAATTCCTGTATAATCCTATACCCAATCTTATGGGATGTTAGGCAATACCTCTAACTAATTGTGTCCAATCAGAAACACCAGCTGACCAGTCTGACCTTACATGCTGATCTCAGGCCAAAGGGTAAGCACTAACAGTGCTCTCAGACTGGTCAGCATTTGAAAGCTTCCAAATAAACCTATTAAGAAGTCTGCAGTGGCACTTTGTGGTGCTTTCAGTGGCGCTTTGTGGTGCTTTGAGTGGCGCTGCAGTGGTTCTTTATGGACTGGCAGATGTGGTATCTGTATCAGCAAGAATTGGTGCCGAGGATTTTTATGAGCTTGTGTTCAGGATGACGTTCTTTGCTTGTCTTGATGGGTCGATTACAGCAAAATTTATTGTTAACAGGAAACTAAAATATATCCAGAATTTAGAAAAAATATATTTCATGATTGTGTGGTGTAGGGCTGTAGTGTTAAAAGTGGTGCATAACTTATTTTTTAATATTTTATTAGACTTTCCTCAGTCTGTATATGAAGGATCAACTTTGTGATCTTTTAGGTTCATCATTCTAGTTATTGTTTGTAAGATTCGACTCTGTGTCACTGGGTGGCACGGTGGCGTAGTGGATAGCACTACTAGTGGTCAGTGGTTAGGTTGTCTGCCTCAGAGCAAGAAGGGCCTGAGTTCGAGTCCTGGGCTAGGCGAGAACATTTCTGTATGGAGTTTGCATTTTCTCTCTGTGTTTTTGTGAGTTTTCTCTGGTACTCCAGCTTCCTCCCACAGTCCAAAGACATGCACATTAGTCTAATTGGATGTTCCAAATTGCCCCCAGGTGTGTGTGAGTTGGCCATGCGATGCTCAGGTGATCTGTTCAGGGTATACCCCGACTTCTCAAGTGTCGACTGACATAGGCTCCAGCCTACCCGTTACCGTTGTAGAATTAAGCAGTTTGGTGAATGAATGAATGAATGAATGATTTCGCTTTGTGATGAATCATAAATGAATAAGAATGTTTAAGTCTCCGTGGTGCTGTGATGCTCCAGGGCAGCCGTACTTTTGATGAACCACAGATAGGGCTGGGTGATAATTGCTGAATTTTTTCTCATGATAAAGTGGTTTAGTTGATATTGCTAATTAACACTTGGATGCCGCTGCATAGTCCCTGAGATGGAATGTTGGGGGTACTATTCAATTCAGTGACATCCACTGAGCCTGGGGTGCATAATTTCAGAATCAGAATATTTTACTGATCCTGGAGGAAACTGTGTGCACACAGTTGGTCCATACCAAGTAAAGAATAGGATAAGATAAGGATAAAAGTCTTAACATAAGAAAATTACAAATCTATGTATACAAATATACAAAAATCCACATACACACATATATATATAGAGAGAAAGAGAGAGGTCAGAGAGTCCAGCTTCATCCCAACAACGTTACTGGCCTTGCGGATCAGTTTGTTCAGTCTGTTTGTGTCTGCAACCCTCAGTCTGCTGCCCCAGCATGCATCAGCATAGAGAATAGCGCTGGCCACAACAGACTCATAAAACATCCTGAGCAGTGTTCGGCAGACGTTAAACAACCTTAGCCACCTCAAAAAATAGAGACGGCCCCTTTTTTTTATAGTGCGGTAGTGTTCTTAACCCAGTCCAGTTTATCGTCAATATGAACCTTTACTAACTGATTCAGTGTAAGCGTTGTTAATATATATTGTTACTTATGGTTCCTGACAGTATTGCCACATTCGGGGTGTCAGAGCTAGATACAGTGACCATACATGGGTGAAAAGTATGTGTGATCATCGATTCATCCATCTTACTGTATCTATCCATCCACTGCACCCAATCTATGTTGCTCCATCATCTGAGAAGCAGGGTTCACCCTAAACTGGTTAACAATATGATGCAGGGCTGACAAAGACAGACATAAGTACAGTAAACTTAGCTTCCGCTAGTTCCACTAGCGAACTGGAAGTGCTGCTAACGCTGGTTTTTCCGTCTAGACCGATTCCACGAAAAGTAACAAGATATTGAATTAAGGTTTTTGATAATGAGAACATTAATTTCTTTTTTTATGAATTAGACAGTCCCCCCTCCCGTTCTATGAAAAGCAACAGAATATGGAACTAAAGTATTTTATATTTTACTTTTTTCCACCAAACATGACATTATTGGACTGCCTTTAGCTATCCAGCTAGCTCTCTACTAACCGACTGTCCTGTATTTTATGGTAAGAACATACAGATTTTAAAAAATGGCAAGAATTTGAATAGACTGTTAAAAATGCTATATTTCTATAATGGATAATCTAGAGCAGAGAATAAAACAGTTATTCCACTCCCTGTGATCAGGTATTACTTCATAACCCATTATATAAATTTATATCTGTCATGGAGTCATGGAGTAATTGTTAAATATATATTAAATTACTCCGAAAGACTCTTTATACTTTCAGAATTTAAAAGCGCTTATCTCATCTATTAGATCTAGCGATGATGGCCTTTCACATGCTGGAGGAAACAATTACGCATATATCCCAAATCCTATTGGAAACTAAAAGTTTAAGTATGGGATCAGTACTCAGTGTCACTATTAGATATGTAAACGTGGTATCAGTGCATCTATAGGTGGGTTATAAAAGAAACCCAAAACACTTCCTTACATTCTGTAACTGAACATTAAGTCCTCACACCACCCTGTTATAGATTACACACTCGAACTGTCGAAGTCAAAAAATTCTTTATCCAGCGTGTTGTATAAAGAGTATTTTCAAGTAAACAAGGTTTTGTTTTTGTTATTGGAGGAGAAGAAAGAGAAGGAGGAGAAGGTAATTTTTGCACTAATTAACTGCAGCATTCGCAGCTTGAGGTCCTGTGGTATTCCATTAAAAATGACTGAGTAGTGTTGTACAACTTGACATACCGTGGGCATGGGTTTGATGTGGTTGTATAAAACATTTACAACCCCAAGCCTGTGTTATCAGTATAGAGCTTGGTGCTGGACACTTGTGGATGCGATTATTCTTTTTATCCTACTGCCTTACTAAGCGTGATCTCTGAGGATCAAGATGATACTTCAGGCTTGGGCAGTATTTCAAGTGTCAGTTATTTTCAGTAAGGTAGCTTAGCAAAGCACATCTTCACAATTTGCTGTGAGCACCTGCAACCAATTGCATGTCATTTTAGTAGCTGGGGAGCTTTATAGTGAGTGACTACATTAAGGTGTGTGTGTGTGTGTGTGTGTGTGTGTGTGTGTGTGTGTGTGTGTGTGTGTGTGCGTGTGTACATATGCAGGGGTAGAATTTCAAGAAAACCCTTACGAGACAGCAGGGCCAGCCATCAATGAGGATTACAGGCCCAGTGCATTTTTCACTAGACGTGCCTGTTATAAAACAAGAATAATCTGATCACTTTAGCTTATTTTTATACTCATCATTTGCTTAGTAATTTATGTATATTTTACAGCTTTAGTATTCAGTTTTTTTCATTTTAAATGGAAGTGTCTACTGATAAGATGTCAGACCATAATGCAGTGTCATGTTGCAAATGAACTCATTAAATATTTGTGACCCGCTTCAGCATAACACAGATTAAATAGGAAGTTTGACATACTGAGATATTGATGTATTTGGAATGAGAACTTAATGCTTTAAAATGAGATATAATACATGACTACTTTTGAGAAAATAATAATTACACTTACAGAACCAGTTTCTGAATATCCGCATCTGAAACTCCCGAACATCCATACACTAAATGAATCCAGCTCTCCACCAATCAGTGCCATTGTACTAGTAGTGACATCGTCTTCCTAGCAACAGATGAGTTCTATTTACACCGAGTTGTGTGTGTTTTGAGGCTTCTCATTGGTTTAGTGTTATATGATTGGGGGAATCCTTCTGGGATTCTGTAAGAAGGGAGAGGATTCTGGTAGTGAATATGGATAATAAGGAAATACCCTGAGCAATCACAAAAGGGGATTGAAAATCATTAAAATACATGGATATTTCTATTGTTTTACCACAACTTGGACATGGAGCCCTTTCGTAAACAAGTGTTTTAGCATGGATAGATTGTGATTATGGATATTTGAGTCTTGAGACTTAATCCGTACTATGCCAGAGCAGGTCACAATTATCACAAACACCGAAGACTGACATTTAACCCAAAACATTTCAATAGATAATGCATAGATTAATTTTCTTGGACTTTTATACTGTAGCTACAAATATTCACTGCTATCAGTAGAGCCGTGAAATTGTTCTATAATAATTATTGTAGCCCTATTATGATAATAATAATAATAATGATTAAAAAAAAAAATAATAATGATAATAATAATAATAATAATAATAATAGTAAAGATAATAATAATAATGATAATAATAATAATGATGATGATAATACTAGTAATAATAATAATAATAATAATAATGATGATGATAAATTCAGAGTCTTTGACAGAAAAAATATGTCAGAATAAAATTGTATAAAACACAATGTGTTGCTCAGAGTTTGTATTTTTTTTTATTGTTGGTGTATGAAGTTTTTGTGTACTGTTTATCAGAACCCAGTTATCACAAATAAAAAGACTGTTCCAAAGAGAAACTGTTCACCCATATAATGCCCATTTCATACAAAAATCCAATTTGGAAAGTCAAACTGAAGTGACGACAAACCTGAACTAAGCTCCTGGACAGCCCGACTCTGGTGATACCACAGCATTAGGAGAAATCACTTTGGAGGAATAATGTACACAAATCACTGTGATATACATGCAGCTTTAACTTCCAGCTTCTCTTTGTTCTCTTATATTCCTATCTATATTGACGTTTTTTTCTTCAGGTGTTTGTTTTGCCGCTTGAGGCTGAGACACCTGCACTGTACCACATGCTTGTTCAATAGAAGGTACTTTTGATTATGTGGTTAGTGGAATAAATTAGCTGTTGATTGACAGGTGATCTGTACATGTTCATTGCTGTTGATTGACAGGTGATCTGTGCATGTTCATTGCTGTTGATTGACATGTAAAGAAAAGGTCTGTAGATGATCTTTTCTTAAGCTGGGCGACACAGTGGCATAGTGGATAGCATGTTCGCCTCAGGGCGAGAAAGTCCTGCCTTTGAGTCCCGGGCTCAGCAAGGGCATTTCTGTGTGGAGTTTGCATGTTCTCTACGTGCTTGCATGGGTTTTCTCCGGGTGCTCCGGTTTCCTCCCACAATCCAAAGACAGGTACATTAGGTAATTTGTTTGTTCCAAATTGCCCCTAGGTGTGTGTGTGTGTGAGTGTGTGTGTGTGTTGGCCTGCTATGGCCAGGCAAGGCTAGAGCCTACCCCATTGTCGGCTGAAAAAGGCTCTAGCCTCTGTGACCCTAATTGGATTAAGTGGCTCAGTAAATTTAGGAATGGGTGGATTTTTTTCAAATTGCACCAAAACTGAAATGGACTACAGACGGAATGGCAGCGACTTTTCGTACTAGACAGTCGGATTAATGGTTCAGAAAACAAACTAGACCAGCGTGAGTTTTACTAGACTCAGGTCCGTGAACCATGGGAAGTGTGTGTGTGTGTGTGTGTGTGTGTGTGTGTGTGTGTGTGTGTGTGTGAGTGTGTGTGTGTGTGTGCGGGCTGACGCCATGATGGTTATCTTTTTTGAACGCTTCTCTACATCTGATCTTTGTGTCATGTAACTTTAACTTACTGAATATTGAAATGGTGTTCTCTAGTGCACTGAAGATTTAGTAAGTTTTTTCTGTGGTATTGTAAAGTAAACTGTTTATCTGAAAGAAAATTAATTTTATAATCTTTATGGCAGAATCTTCAAAGATATGAAGATATCAGGATCATAAGCAGCTGTATCTGCGAAATTGTGGATGAGTCAGTTTTTTCAGGATTTTCTCAGTACTGTTCTACAGACTATCTGGTCGGATAACTTCTCTCAATACGAGAGTTTTTCTCTGGAGCCACTCGGGGTTAAAGCTGGGTGATTTGGAAAGCATGCTCTTTTGCAATTTATGTGCCTTCTGCCTCTAAAGAATCCCTCTACTATAGGTACTTTGAGTTGTGTTTGGAGTAACATGAATATCTGACCTGATATTTAAGTCAAGGTGTCCCCAAACTTTTGATCGGTGGTGTATGTACTTAAAGATTTTAAAATGTTTAATTTTGTGCACATAAATGTCATGAAAGCATTCTGCTTTTCTGCATATTAGTCTTATTAGACTGTGTAAAAGTAGAGTTGAGGAATGTCCCACAGTTTTATTGCCAACTCAAGAAATCCAAGATATATATTCAATTACAAAATTTATTGGTGCCATTTGTCTAAATAGCCACTCCATCAAGCAGAACAGTGGCACAATCCTTCCATTGTGGTTGTTTTTTAATACTAATGTTTCCTGTATGACTTCTTTTGCTATCATCTCCACCTCCTCCTCACTGTGCCAGTGACATGTGTTCTTCTTTTCACAAATTTTCATCTGTTCTAAAAAGTGAATAATAGTTTTTATTGTTGATAATAAAATCTGTAAATGCATTCATTCATTTACACTCATATTCTCACTTGTTTTGTCACACACCAGCTTTTTGTGTTAAAAACTGCACTGACAGTCATTGCACTGATTGTCATTTATACCTCACGAAATTGTCAATAGATTGCAGCAGTTTTTGTTTTGTGAGCCATTAATATAAAGATTTAGGAACTGTTTAAAGTTGAAGCTCCCAATGGATATTCAACTATAGTGAAGTTTCTGCTACATGGTTTGTATTTTTATCTGGTTTCGCCCAAATGAGGACAGGTTTCCCTTTTGAGTCTGGTTCAAGGTTTCTTCCTTTAGTCGTCTGAGGGAGATTTTCCTTGCCACTGTCGCCACAGGCTTGTTCATCAGGAATGTGTAGGGCTCATAGAGAAATGTTTAAATTATTTATCAAATTTGTTTTAACAATGTAAAGCTGCTTTGAGATAGATATCAGTTGTAAAAAGGGCTATACAAATAAAAATTAATTGAATTAAGTATATGTGGTGACAGGGCTTCAGCCCTGGAGGAAATAAATAAATAAATAAACCTCCCCTTTGTTTCCTGGGGTCCATGTCTGTGTTTCCCAGTGCCTATGCTCCCCAGTACCTATGTTCCCTAAACCTAACCCTATTAACATTGAAAATCTGAAATCACGAATATTTCATAAATTGTACATAGGTACTGGGGAACATCAGGCCTGGGAAATGTAGGAAATGTATCTAAGTGAAAGAAGGAAAGGTTAACACTGAATTTTCTTTCACTCACTGATTTCCACCTTGATTTGTATCACCTGTTTTGCTGGTTTAATTATCCGTTCAATGGGTTCATGTTCTGTCCTCCTGTTCAAAGTGGAGCAAGTTTGTCTGCCTGCCAGAGTTGGATTGTGTGGTGCTTATTCTGTGCCAGTGTGAGTGGTGGTGTATGATCTCTTTTTTGGGTTTCAGTTTCATCATTAACAAGTCATTAACATGATACAAGTTGGTGACACATAACAGCCAATCAGCATCAACTCCGGCACAGTCACGGGACAACCGTCAAAATGATGTTGCTTGCCTGTGGGGCACCATTCAAGAGCTATGCTAAAATTGTCATATTTCAGCAGTTGTATCAGAGGAATTTTACCAGAGTGTATGGAAGAGATTGTCTTGTATCGCCAGTTTTATCAAGAACTTCTAACGTGGTGGGTTACATTTTATTGTTGTTTCAGGATAATGAAGATGGGACTTCAAGTGAAGGTATCTTTGTATCAAAGATTGTGGAACATGGACCAGTCAATAAAGAAGGGGGACTTCAGATTCATGACAGAATAATGGAGGTAACAATTTTTTCTATGATAAAATGTTAAATGTGGGTTTGCACATCAATAATTAACCTATCTATATATATACTGTATATATATATATATATATATAAAATTTGAAAAATTTTAAATAAGTTAAATTAAGACCTTTTTTCCATTGCAATC
>JAQMYF010000006.1:26374864-26389069 GCA_030014195.1 Neosilurus mollespiculum
ATTTTCATAGTCATAAAAAGAAAGGAAACTCATTGAATGAGAAGGTGTGTCCAAACTTTTGGTCTGTACTGTATATAGTACCAAGGTGATGGAGATCCCTCACAGCAGTACTCCGACTCACTTGGAGTTTCTCTATAACATCAGTTTCCTTACAAAGGGGATCATTTTCAACAGCTTGACAGTCTGAAGACACCTGTCAGAGAGCCCAGGTCGACCTGTGCGCGATGCTGTTGATTCCTTGCCTTTTCAGCTGAACTGTACAATCACTCTGTTGACTGTGGAAGAGGAATCCCAAAGTTTTGTGTAATCTGACCCTGGCTAAGTCCACCCTCAGACCGACCCACAATACGCCCTCTTTATAAAACTCTTTAGCTCCCGGTGTATACCCGCACACATTCCGTTGTAGCTGACTTGTTAGCATTTTCTTTCTTGCCTCAGTTACGCTTCACTGTTTCTTTTTATAGTCACTTTAAATATACTTCTCCTTTTTTGCCTTATTATTATTTGACTTATTGGTAAATAATGACTAGGACATTTAAAAATGGCAACTTTGCCAAGCCAAATCACAAAAAGTGATTTTGTCAGAATGTATCTTCTAGGAGTTTATTAATGAAAGATGGTTGTAACAGATTGCACATAGATGCACACACTTAATCAAGTGCCTATCAGTGGGACTTTCTGAGGTGTAGATATGTGACTAATGAGAGAAAATACTCCCTGGCTCTTAAAGTCTGTAAAAATGTAGCTTATGAAACTCGATTAAGCTTATGCCTCTGACTTTATATCCTTTGTAGATGTAAGGATATAATGAACAATTGTTTACCGAGTGTAAGGTAGATCTCGTTTCAATTACACCCACTGAGCCTAAGGCGAATAATTGTTTTAGTATATACTACATGGGAACATAAAAACAAAGTAAAGATTTTTATATTTATTTATATTTTATATTTATATATATTTACTTTTGCATATTTTAACCATTAGAGGAGTCTCAGGTGAGCCTTGCACTCACTGAGCAGAGCATAAGTGCTGTGTAGGTAATGGTGTCTTTTTAGTATTTAGTATATTTTACACAGAAACGCAAAAAGCAAAGTAAAACGAGATTTCTTGTGGTTTACTTTTAGATGTTTAAACCTGATGGAGGCAGTTCAGATGAGTTCTGCACACTATGAACTGAGCTAAGTGCTGTGTAGCTCATGGCGTCTTTTGAACATGTCTTTTGGTATATACTACCCAGAAATGCAATCCTGATAAAAGATTTTTGGTTGTCGTGAATTAATCAATAGCAGGACTCCTCTTTGTAATGGAAGGATTAATTGGGGCCAAGCATCCAGGGCCGTGTGCCAGTAAGGACGGCTTACCTTCTCCCTCTGACTCCCTTCTGTGCCTGGCTCATTAAGTTGACTCTAAGCTGCTTTTTGTGGCAAGCTTGTGAGCTGAGCATTTTTGCAGTATATATACAAGCTAAAATTAATTTAGCTCATAAATTATGATTCTGATTTTCAGGCTGCGAAATAGAAACAATTTAACTTGCACCAAAGTTTCTCTTTTGTCATGTCAAGGTTTAGATGTCAGATTCATCAATGCCCAATCATTAAACCACCTCGATGGATATGAAGCAGTCAAAATGTGATTGTAGTGTAGTTTTTCAGCTGTACTTTAAGGGGTTTAACAAAAGTATTGCATGTTTAAGGAATTACAGCCAGTTTTATTCACAGTTTTACAGTTTTCACCGGCTCAAAAGTAATTGGACAATTGACTCACAAGCAGTTTCATGGGCAGTTACGAGCCGTTTCTTCATTTTTTCATGGCAAAATAAGGAGAGAAAATGTCTGATGTTGATCCCAAGACAAGATTCCTAAAGTGCTTAATTTGCATTTGGTAGCTGTTTATGGGAATGCTCAAGATGCCAGTGAGTTTGTAGAGTTGAAGGACAGTGGCAGAGCATCTAGGGCAACCACCGGAGGAGAATGTGTTATACAGTATAGACGCAGCAAGTTTGGAGGGTCAGTCTTCTCAATAAGAGCCTCAAACTACTGGAATCACCTCCCCACTGATGTCAGAGACAGTACTAGCTACCCATCCTTTAAAAATAAACTCAGTTCTGATGTGTATAGAGCTTTACTTGCTGTTCTTATTTAATCAAATGCAGCAAATTTGACCGGAATGCACTTCATGGTCCAAATGAGCTTCATAAGGAAGACCATTGAAACGGTTCTAATTAGAAGAGTCAGTCAACTCAGCTGAGCAAGACATTCACTTATTTAAGAGAAAACTGAAAGCAAAAAAAAATAAAGGCCTGGGTTAGCGTCTGAAGGGAGGAAACTAAGGATTTTATGTCTCTATCTGTTACAGACTTCAGGCAGTCACTTTCTGCAAAGGATTTGAATACAAGTAGAAAAAGTATGCCTACATTTGTAGTTGTTGTGCTAAGTTCTCACATAGCTGGTTGATATGTGAGAACCGTGAATTCTCTGTGAAGGAATTCACGCCCACTCAGCTCTCTAACTAGCTTCCTGGCTCTCATGTCTTCCAATGGAAGCACACAGAATCCTTACGGATAATGTCATTTGACCCTTAGAAGACAAAAAATTCTACTGTTAGTAGTTCTGGCTTTAAGACTTTAGTTTGTAGCCAATTACATTTGAGCCTCTGAATTTGGGGGAGAGGACTGTGTAAAATGGCAGGAATTTATATAGAATAGAATAGAATAGAATAGAATAGAATGTCTTTATTGTTATTGCATTGAGAACAGTACAAAAAATGTAAAAAGCTCTGCTAGAAAAAAATGATAAGAAAATAATAAAACTTTTAAAATTGAAAGTCTACACTTCAGTCACCACTTCATTTCAAATCCAGTGTGTTTGTGTACCGAGACAAAATTACAAAGTTTGTGAAATTGTCTGTATACTTATGGACCTAACTATATATAGTGATAGCTGATTTGGTGTTAAAATTTTCTACTGAATTCTAACTAATAAAATGTTAAATATTTGTTCGAGAATTGTAGATTTGTTTCCCTCCTTTTCAGTGTAAACATTAGTTGAAGTAAATCAGTAAAATGATTATGCTTTTTAAATGAGGCACCAATGTTTCTATAGTTGAACCTTGGGACTGTAAATAAACGCCATGTGATACATCACTGTGCTGCCCATGAAAGCGAGAAACTGCAGACAACTGTTCCTGATGTTTAATCAACAACTGTATATGCAATGTCACAGCCTAATAACCCATAACAAAATAAGATTAATGTTAGCCAGAATACAACTGTAAGGAGTATCAGACCAAAAATGTAGATCTTCAGCCAAATCGAAGACATTTCAGTACAGATTTCCATGTATATAAAGGATTGTATTTTATTCTATAGACTCAGTCACTTTCTTACTTATGTTTCTACATTTTTTCCCAAGTGGTTATGGGTTTTCCTGTTTCTGACCAGCTTCCTTCTGTTGAGTTCATTTAAACAACAGGTTCAGTCCTGAACCTCCTGCCCAACACTAAGCTCGACTGCATTCAGCAGGTTGTGTGGTCTGGTGTTACCACAATGACAGATGCTAGTCAGCAACACAATGGACCACCTACAGGCAGGAGAGATGCCTGCTCTGTGCCAACTAAGTCCAGCCAACCTACTGTATGACAGGGTACGAGCGCTGCGTATTTTAAAGAATTACCACAATAAGCAACCTTACTGCAGTAATATCAGTAGAGTTTCTCCTGCACCTCTCTGTGTGAATTACCAACCTGATTATAAATAATTTCAAATAAAAGTTTTTTTATACTGGCCTTACGAAGGGCCTTCCGAAATGGGATCGTCGTACAAGCATAAATTTCTCCTCACATAGTGAGCAGAATGTACAAAGCCATACATACAAAAACAATCTTATACGACAACAACTTAACCTTTTGGGTGCATTCCAATTTGCAATACTTTGATGAAGACTCTGAAGAATCTCAAGTGCCTGAACAGGAAACTGGATATGAAGTCGAATGGTGACGATGATGTCGAGCCTCCAGGGAATATGGCCACGGTTGACAGGCATGATGATGGTGATGGCAGTGGTGGCTTAGTGGTTTACGCTCTGGGTTACTGATCAAACGGTCAGGGGTTCAAGCCCCAGTACCACCAATTTGCCAGTGTTCGACCCTTGAGCAAGGCCTTTAACCCTCAACTTTTCAGTTGTATAAATTAGGGCATCTGGAATTAATTATGATCCACAGCAAGCCAATGATTGGTAATATGCAGTATTTCCTTCTATCACAAATGTTTTATGATATCTGATCATTTTATCACATCTGATGAATGAGTAAAAGATGGTAAATGGAATCCCAAAACAAATGAAGAATCTGACAGTGATGGTCTGGTAGGTCACATTCAAACTATAGTGAACAGAATGTTTATAATAACAAAGCTATTAAATAATGTCATTAAACCCTGACATTGCTGAGGACTTCTGGGTTCCGCGCCCCTCATTTGACTCGTCACTGTACTTCAGACACGTTATTGCAGGTTAACAGTTTAACTGTGAGATACAACCTTATTGTTATTATTTGGTATTTTACAATAAGAGGAATCTTTTTGATGAAATAACTGCTGTACCCTGTCCACTTTTGATATTAAATGTTGTTTGGGATGTTGGAAAGTGTTCATCTGATGGATTTAAATCTCACATTGCGGTGTTGAAAATGCACCATGATGAGAGACCTCTTGGCAGCTTGCTGGTGGTGTCTGTATTGGATTTGAATTGTTTCCTGATTTCATAAATGACTAGGACAAGCCACCAGTGCTAATCCACATGATCCCTAATGAACTATGGTTTCAACTCAACTATGGACAGAAATAAAGTTTTGTTTGAATGTTCTGATTCCTTTTATACTACCATCTCCAGTAGGTCTTTATCAACCAAATTTACACTTATGGCATTTAACATACACCCTCATTCATACAACTGAGCAGTTTAGGTGAAGGGTCTTGCTCAAGAGCCCAACAATGGCAAATTGGTGGGACTGGGGCTTGAACCCTCAACTACTGATCAGTAACCCAGAGCATGAGCCACCACTGACAAATACATTCCCTGCAGTGGTGGCTCAAATATGTAAACCCTTGTGCCAGTATTGTGTTAATTCATAGATAGCTGGTCTGCCCAAAGTTTTGGTTAGGGTCATTCTTCACATTCTTCAGTGGAGACTCTATTCTTTGAGTTTGACCTTTAGGCTGTTAGTCCTTCAATGGATATTTAAGAACCATAAGAAGGGTATAACAGGGTTTGGTAGGAGGGAATGGGTCACTCGTTAACCTACGTGACTAGCTTAGTACTATGAGAAACTGGAAACATTTCACCAAAAGAAATGCAGATTGTTTTCTTCTTTTTCTTTCTTTTTTTTTTATTAATATTTATTTTTTGGAAGTATTTTGAAATGTCTGGGGTAGGTGGGTGCCATTTTTGGAACTTTTCACAGCATGTTGCTTTGTTTAGTCTGATCCCAGTGGACTGGGATGGTGTTCTCCAACTGTTATCCGAAGAGGAAATGATTTAAAAGGAAGAGTTGGCCAAGCGGGACTGGGTCTACTTTAGAGCCAAGTGGAGCCCCAGTGGGAGACAGCGGTGCTGTTTGATGTGCAACACTAAAGAACCTTTACATGATGTTAGCTACTAGGGCACAAGCTCACGCAAACAGCTGGATAGAAAGCGCACTGCTCTGAAATTCATTCATTTTTCCAAAAGCCAGTCTTCAGTTGAAACGTCACATGTAGTTTATTAGATCATCATGAGCACTTTATCATCCAGATTCAGCAGGAAAACTTTGAGGACTGCAGGAAAGAAATTAGGTCAGTGAGGGGAAAACTCAGAGTTATATATGACTTAATGTGACACTATCGCGATGGGAGTTGGGAGCTCACTTCAGAATGACTGCTTATCTTTCAATCAGTATATTTTATACAATAAGCTCAATTCCTAACCCATCTTCAAGGTTTTTTTTTTTTTTTTTTTTTTTAATAACCAGGCTAGAGAACAGGGTGGGACCTAATGCTCGGAGGTTTCCTGTGATTTGTGACTGTTTTTTACACAGTAAATGAAATGATAGTTGGGGTGGTGTACAGAGCCAGGGTATATTCTGTACACTATTCAAATTTATGGTCACAGGGAGATATCAAACATTTTTTAAAAATTAATAAATAAATTAATTAATTTATTTTGGTTTTAAAGACGTACATACTTTTATTTTATTGCTTTTTTATGTTGCAATTTTTGTTACTTTATTAAAAATTTAATTCAATGTCTGTCTAAATTTCTCTGGACCATTTATTCTGTAGTGAGCTATTTTTATCACAAAGTTACATAAACATCAATTTATTGGGTCAGTCTAGTTCAACAACATGATTTAAATTGTCTTTGTTTTTTAAATCTTATTGAATATAATTTAGCTTCGTAATCCCTTGTCCATAATAGTCCTGTTCTTTAGAAAAGGTTATTCGTTCATTTTTTCCCCCTCCATGTGTTGGGGAAAAAGGGGGTTATTTCCCCCTAAACTTTTTCATGTTGTGTTCAGTGTTTCTGGGGGTCTTGTAAAGCCTGATCTGGTAACATGCCACAGCTAATTGGGGGGACATGTCCCTTTGTACACAGCCACAGCTGAGGTCCAGGGATGTCATGCCCACACTAATCAACATCAACTGCCTGCAAATTGCCAACATATGCTGCCTGCTTACTGTGGAAGGTGGGACTTTGTGAATTGGCCATAAATCTTTGGGTATTGTGCTTTTCCACTGGAATGGAACTGGAAATGTCCCATTGTTGTCAGAAATAAAAGGTTTTGTTGAAGCTACGGGCTTATTTGAAGACCAGTTCGACAGCTTGTTGCTTTTATGAAGCACATCTCTGCAGAATTATGATATTATAACTCCACTCCTTTTGTTTCTTTCCATCTCCTCCAGTGTAGCAGTGAGCTTGTATAGACGGCATTAATCCAAGATTGAGATTCTTTTTATGCAAGTTAATGGGAAGCTTGTGACTGTCTCATTCCCAAAATGGAAGGGGCATTAACCACCTACCAGCGCTCACAGATTATCCTTTTCTAATTTCATTAGCACACAACCCATGCTTCCTTCTATGTTTATGTTCCGTTGCTTATTACAGAAACAGGAGTGCCGTTCTTAAAGGAAATACGCTTATTGCACTTTGCTAGCTTTCCAGTGCTGATTTATGGTTTCTCCAAACTGAATTCTCCTACACTGCACTTTGAAACTTTTTTAACATTAATAGAGGAAGCAGATGTCATGTCTGGCATTGGTGATGGTACATCAACACTTATTTCACCCTGGATTCTTTTAATTGAGTCTTAAAGAAGGAGATTCTTCGGGAGTCGTGCTGTGAATGTGAAGTGGAAGCGCATCATAAGTGTTCAATTTTAGACAGGTGTGTGTTCCATGCAAGCATAAAACATGATCCAAGGTCAGAGGAAGAAATCATTATTATAAATTACCTTAAAGAATTTGTAGCTGCTTCGTTCTTTTCTTCTCAGTAATCTACATTTCTGAACCTTATCAGCACAGATTACTGCAGATTCATGCAGCTCAGTTAGACGAACATGACTTAATGTTTAACGTCCTGTTTTCTTTATCTTTTTATCATTTCTGTATTTAGATGAATGCAGATTCTGTTCAAGCACAAATTTAATGATTCTTTAGTTATTCTTCAGTTTCCTTTTGTTGAAATAAATCTCAATCCGAGCCTGTTTTCAGCTGGTGACGAGTTTATGTTTGGACTAGTGCACTGAATCGGTTTAAAGCAAAATTCAGCATCAACATCCAAAAAACAAGTTGCCCTTTAATGTTAATGTGGGCATAGTGTACTGAAAAAAATATTAATATCTTTCATAAATTACCAGAGTCTTCATGAACACATTTAAATTGTGAGCATAATATTTAAATGGTTGTATTATTTAAAAAAAAAATTCGTGCTAAGGAGGATTTTACAGTTTAAGGTACCCATTACTCTATAATATTCATGTTTAACTGCATGTTGAAAGTATTGTTAAAAGAGCGGTGCCACCCTGTAGTAACTCCTTGAGTAGAAATCATGTGCTTTATTAGAGCTGCACTCTTCTCATGTTTACTGTTATCATGTTTGTGCAATGTTCAGATAAGTGGAAGTTCTGGAGGGTCTTCTGGTGACACTTGAACTAAGGTTATAAGGTTGAATCCCAGGTCACTGTGTTCAGGTTCCAAGTGTAAGGCATTGTGTTTTCCCTTCTACTTCTTCTTCTGTTCAATTTAATATTTTCCATCGTTCTGTTTTAGTATTTGTGTGGTTGCCATGTATTGATACACTAACTGTTATATTATCTGCTGTGATTAAAAGACTAAAACAGGAAAAAAATTCAGCATTTCTTAAAACAAACTGATTTAAATTTGAATTAATCAAATTCATCATGTTATAGGAAGTAGAGCTTTCTGCTCAGACCTAGATATTTGTGCTTACTATGGCTGTGATTGCCCCTTTAGCCTCATTACCACATCAGGGGTTTGAGAACGAAATCAAATAATTTAGAATTAAAAAATCAAGCTTGCCAAGTCTGATGAGCTTGAAGCTGAAGCTGCAGTTGTGAACACTCTGAAACCAATAGCTATAAAGGGGCAACTCTGGCATCTTGGCATGCAATGTAATTTTATCCATGTGCATGTCTTTCCCAGATTAATGCTGATCACCACCAACCTTACACCAATGTCTGGACATACATTAAGCTCATGTACATAGGAGAAGTGGGCTGTCTGATTTTACAGACAGTGTTGTTGACATGCCACGTGTACTTCTGCTCTTCTCTGCCAAACTTCTACCATGCTGTTAGGGTAACAGCCCAATAAGAGACTGAATAGCAGTTTTGTTTAGCCATTTCAAGGCCCCTTCCTGTCCTAAATCCATTAATGCTGTATCAAATGCAGCTTAGGAGGCACACACACACACACACACACACACACACACACAGCTGTTTTCTGTGAGTTGAGGAACTTGGAATCTTCTTGTACTGTTATGGAAATTTGTGTTTGTGGGCACGGGTCTATCTCTCGTTATGTGACTAGCATGTCGTTATCTTAGAGAGAGAAGGTTGTTTATAGCATGTGTTCTTCACCAGTGGTATGCTGTTGCAACCCCCCCTGTGTGCTGAAACATGGGGTTTTAATTAAGACCCAGTCCATACTCGGGAGGTTTGTTAAATGCCCACATTCATGCTTGCCTGCAGCCTAGTGAAGCCGATCTTCTCTCAGAGACCCTGAACAGAGACACTCTTGTGAGGTGCTGGTGGAACTGCGTCAGCTCTCACGGGAGGGGGAAAAAAGAAGCAAGAAATGCCTCACACAAGCTGTTAAGTATGTTTAGTGTGTGAATACTTTCTGCCAACAGGAGAGTCTTTCTGGCAGCATAAAATTGTAAACAACCTTCAGTCTGTAACTTCAATTGGATCATACCTTAAAAATGTGGATGATCACAGTGAGATGGTTCATTTTCCATTCGAACAGCGATCCCAGCAGGGTTGGATTATTTCACATACAGGATACCATTCGGCTGTTAGTACTGCTTCTTGTACCTTTTTAAATGAAATGACATGTAATCACCAAATTGGAACATATGAGTTTTCAGTACTCTCAGCAGAAAATGCTTGTTCTGTATGCGTCTGATCATCCAGAGCCTTCTCTTGGATATCCTGTCTTTTAGTCATACCGTGTACCATTGCCAGTAAGTGGGAGTTAATTCTCCGTCGCTGTAATTTCTTGATGTTATTTACATTGGCCTTAGAAAATGCTATCTCCAGTTTAACACTAAATCTTCAAGTTGATCGACTGCATAAGTCACTTTAATAGCTGTATTTTTCTTAGATCCACTTTTAAAATGTAACTTTTCACCAGTAAAGTGTTCGAGCAGGCCTGCAGGGGCTCAGAGTAAGAACTCTAGGTGAAGGGAAGAAAGAGGAACAATCTAGCTGTATTTGCAGCTGCAAGTTGGGCTCACAGCAGACCTGACTCTTTATAGACTTGATTAATCCCGTATGTAGGCCACAAAATAGAGGGGCAGCAGGACCTCTTTTACTGCAAATACTCCTCTATCCTGCAACCTCCAGCCAGGACACAAGCTGCGACATGCCAGAATCTACTTCTGATAGAGTAGATATGCATCATTGTGCTGTGTTATATCTTAACCCCTGGACTTCTATTCAAAAGTGGTAGTTATCTAATCTAGATGGAGATAGTGGCCTTTTTTTGCTATTGCCCATACACTGAACCAGTGTGACCTTCTGATGACACAAAGGTCCTACCTCTGATTGGCCTTCGTTCACTGGCAGGGTGACACCAGAAGTGTGAAACGCGATATGTCCTGGACAAAGCTCTTGGCCAGATTCCTGCTTCCACAGAAGAATAAACAAGTTAGAGACTGGAGTGAGCCATGCTAGTGGACTGTAGTGCTGACCCAAGTTTTGTAACTGAGAAGGAGCGAGGGGAAAAAAGAGAGGTGGGCTTTGAGAATGCCTGGGAGCTTGTGGAGAGTGGCCGTTTGGGTGAATTCCATGGCTATGAGTCCCCCACCCCTCCCCCCCAGAGGACCAGTGTTTCCTGTCTTGCTTCTCTGCTGAAATCAGATTCCAGACCTTGCTTATGCCTTGTTTTTTTGGCACCAGTCCTGCACAGACACTTAGAGAGAATTTCAGTTCCCACAGGCACCCTTTAACTCTTTTCTTTCAGATGAAAAAAAAGCCTTTACCTGTCACTTATACGTTGCAGCACAGTGAAATTCAGCTGCATGATGGCATGCGAATGGAGCCCATAGAGTTAAGGGCCTTGCTCAGGATCCCAGTACTGTCAGTACAGTACTGACCTTCTGAACAGTTATTCAGAGCCTTAACCACTGAGCCATGACTGCCTATATTTTCCTATTTACACTTCCTTTCTGATCCTCCATGTCTGTCTTGATCGTCTGCTATTATCTTCTAATCCATTTAAGAGAAATTTATGTTCACAGTTTAATCCTCTGTCTGGGGTCCAAACCTCCAGTATAAAATTATAGTGTTGAGGTGTGATCTCAAAAAGTTCCCCATTCACTAGTGAATATCCTGAGTGTGTTGAATCTGTAATGTAATTAAACATCTGCATACTGATGTTTCTCACTGATCCTTCAGAGAGTTTTCATAGAGAGAGTCATAGATTGTTAGGCATCTAGTTTTATATGCATTTAATTTTTACCATCAGTCAATGTTTTACCTTTGCATAATGATTTGCATTAGATATGCAAGCTTGACAGGGGTGTACAGTTATTGGAAAGTAATCAACCACAGGGTGGTATAGGGCTCCCGAGTGGCACATCAACGAGGTGCATAACTATTAACTTGGAGATCGCAGATTTGTGACCGGGAGTGCAAGCGAGGTAATTAGCTGAGCTCTTACAGGAGGAGGGGGTGGCACCTCTCTGTCAGTCACAGCGATCACTAGGCAGTCACGGGTTGTTTGCACAAAGGGACAGATATGGCTTTCCTGCCGAGTATGTTAGGCCGCCCCCGAATGCCCATGCAAAGCGGTGGTGCTAATATGTGATAGAGATGCACTACTTTACAGGTGAGAATCGGATATGATTAAATTTGTGTTTTTTCAGCAGTAGCGTATCTGAAACCTTTACCATATTACTCACTGTACAATATCTTTGTTAAATGACTATTTTAGGCTTGTGTGAAGTAATCACCATACAAGATTCTGTTAGTTTAGTTGTTACAATGAAAACAATATATTAAAACATGTGTATTACCATTAACCTTGTAGTGGGCACTACTGTCGAGTTGTGCTGTTATAGATTTTAAAGGGCTCATGACAGACCGTTGCTAAGTATAACAGACTGTTGCTATGGAGCGAATCATTTGTTTAATAATTTCAATTAATAAAGCCATGTGATAAGCAGGATAATGTACAGTGAGATGGGCTTTTTCATGAAATAAACCTCTTCAGGGTGGTGCAACACCCCTCTGCTGCACATTATATTCCTAATTTCATTCATCTACTTGTGCACTGTTATATTTAGCAACAATAACTAAATTTCTGTACATTGTCTCTTACCTACTCAACACCAAGCAGTCTTTATAACAAGCCTTTTTAGATAGTTCAGAGTAATGATAGCAGGAATCTACGATGATTGGCTTTAACTTCACTAACCGATTCACTGTTGAACTGAAACAATATTCCAAAATGTTATCCTGGCTAGGGCGGCATGATGGCGTAGTGGTTAGCATGTCTACTTCAGCTCAGGCTCTGAAGTTTCTGTGTGGACTTTGCATGTTCTCTCCATGCTTGTGTGGGTTTCCTCCAGGTACTCCAGTTTCCTCCCACTGTCCAAAGACACTTTAAGCTAATTCACTGCTCCAAATTGCCCCTAGGTGTGGATCTGAGGGTGAATGTGTGTGTGTGTGTGTGTGTGTGTGTGTGTGTTAGCCTTGCAATGGTCTAGTGAGGTGTTCAGTGTGTACCCTGCCTTTGCTAAAGTTGGATATTTGACATGAATATCTAAATCACACATATTACATTTGAGGTCGAACTGTGAAAGAGGTAGCTCTAGCTATGCATATGTCTAGGTTGGTCTGTTCATGTTCACATGCCAGACGACTTTTTCGCCCTCCCCAAGTCCAAGTAGCAAAATGGCCATGTTTACATTTGAAAAGCTGTAAAAAGGTGCACTGTCTCATTTGGCTAGTTTGTGAATTGGACACTGAGCGTGCCTTATTTGCACTGACTGAATTTGTGTGTGTGTGTGTGTGTGTGTGGTATCGACGGGAGGGGATTGAACCTGACGGACAATGCTGTATTTTAAGAAGGTGGTGGAAAAACATGACTCCTGGGCTGCATTAAGTTGTCAATCCACTGTTTAAGTGCTTATAAAGCCAACTGTTCCTGGCACAACAGAAAGCGTTGAATTTAACTTAGAAATCAGTAATCTGTGGATCTTTGGCCGACTCAGTGCTGCCCCCCTTCCCCTCGTACCTACAGCAGCGCTTAAATGAACTCCATATGACTATCTGTCCTGACTGCACGTTAGCAAATCGAAAAAACTTACCCAAGAATTTGGCTTGTTCTTTTGTAGTACTCATGCAAAGTTTTCCATTGTTTTTCAAGCCCTCATGTCCAGGGAGTCGAGGGACTAGGAGGAGATTGGAGGTTGGTCTGGGGGTCGAACTTTTTGCGTCACGTTGTCTGTTCAGCCCTGTGGTTGAGTTATCGCACAATTACAGCTGTTTATAAATAGACAGTGCTTGTAAACCAGCTTGACGGGCCCACCACTTCCCCAAATACAGAGAGCAGTCAGACGACCTACTGCCTTGGGGGAATATAGAGGGAAGGAGATGTCTTCAGACTAATGGAAAAACAGAAATAAATCTTCTGTGCAGTACAGCCCTTTTCACAACCCTTTATGTCTGGGATGAGATTGTTAATAACAGGGGTTGTTGGCACCCGTATTTCATTCTCTGCACTTCTGTCATAAGTACTTAAAGTATTTAGGCAGGGTGGGTGTGAAGCATGGGTACAGGATGAAGGTACACATGTACGAGCACTTAGGCAGAACAGAGCTTGTCTCCACAGCGCTGACCAAATTGAAAGCCTTGGTCCCTCCACTCACTAGCAATTAAAAGCTCCCCTTTGTTGCTGTGCAAAAACAGCTGCATTGACTCCACGGAGTCTGTTAAAAGTCTGTTAAAACCAGACTTGGGCCAAGGCTTCTTTTTACACACTAAAACACACACGTAGAGACCCACAAAGGCACACACTCACACTTGCATTCTTATCTGGCCTGCACATTAAAGTACAATTATAGAAGAGACTGTAGTGCACTGACAAAAGACCAGGAAAAGGATAATGGATATGAAGCAAACACTTTGATCTTTAATGTTTACAAAAGAGAGAGAGAGAGAGAGAGAGAGAGGAAGAGAGGGAGAGAGAGGAAGAGAGAGAGCAAGAGGGGCAGAGAGAGAGAGTGAGAAAGCAAGAGATAGAAAGTGACACTGAGAAAGAGTGGCCAGGAGAGAGAGAGTGAGTGAGTGAGTGAGAAAGCGAGAGAGAGAGAGAAAAGGTATGTGTGTGAGAGAGAAGGTGGGGGGGTGTGAGAGATAGAGAGAGAGAGAGAGAGAGAGAGAGAGAGAGAGAGAGAGAGAGAGAGAGAGAGAGAGAGAGAGAGAGAG
>JAQMYF010000006.1:26391742-26406005 GCA_030014195.1 Neosilurus mollespiculum
TTCTCCAGGAAATTAATGCAAGTCTATGTATTGTCCCCACAAGTTATGGAAACGAGACTGTGTGTGTGTGTGTGTGTATGTGTGTGTGTGTGTGTTTGTGTGTGTGTGTGTGTGTGTGTGTGTGTGTGTGTGTGTAAGTAGAACGGAACACACACTCCACCCTACTGTAATACTACAGTCAGTCAAAATAAGCTGGTGATCCCAATCATGAGTCATGTTTATCTCCTTTTCCTCAACCCACCTTATTTAAAAAGCATCTATTTTTCCCCACCTGTTGTCAGCTCAAGTGTAAATGTAAATTTAAATGTGGATGAATCTGTGTAATGAACATACACATGTAGTCATAACAGCTGTTATATTAGATGTTCATTTGACAGATTTTAATTTTATCGATAGTGATTTAGGTGTGAGTCAGAACACACACACACACACACACACACACACACACACACAGTGCTAATGTACAGGTTTTGATCAAGGGCTGTTTGTTTCCTGGTAGCCCTGAATGTTATGCGCTGCACTTTCCCATTACTTTGAGAGGTTATCTACGTATCTTGAGTAAGTCTGGAGATGTGCATTCTCCATGGTGGCACACTGCAGTGGGTAACGTTGCTGCCTCACCGTTTCAGTGCATTTGGTTCGAGTCTCAGGTTACTGGTTGTGTGTAGTTTGCACGTTATACCTGTTCTGTGTCGGTGTCTCCAGGTTCTCTGGTTTCCCGTCAACCTGTTAAAAGCATGTTAGCATGTTTGCTACTGTCTGAGAGTGTGAGTGTGAATGCATGCTGCCTTATGATGGTCTATCCTCCCATCCGGGTTGCAAGTGCTCCTAGGATAGGTTCCAGACCCATCGAGATCCTAAGATAAAATTGTTACTAAATACACGCACGCACGCACGCACACACACATACACACACGCGCACGCCCACACACACACACACACACACACACACACGCACACTCGCCCAGCTGGATCTCCAAGCAACGGTTCTTAGAACTCTTGAATGAACTTTTTTTGTATGTCTGCAGTGAAGAAACGAAGAACGATCACAGAACTTAGAATGTTATTTTTAGGAACTTTTTTTTATCCCCTTTTCCAGGATAGGAACCCTCCCTGCACAAGAGGAACCATGAGTGATTCACATGTAGAATGATTGGTTGAACATCAGCCAAGGATTCTCCTGTCCACACCTGGCCTGTGCTGTTTCTATCTGATGAACACGACACCCAAACCTACTGTACTGTTCTATTCTGTTTTCAGAGCAGCTCGAGAACTTTGATACGTTCATATAAAAACAAACAAGTCACTATATCCATGTGTTAAACCAGTCTTCTGCCAGATTACATCACTCCAGCGTTCCTACTGGCTGGGTGAATGTAAACAGAAAAAAGCCTTTGAAGGTGTGTAGTTCTCAGGCGAGTTCCTCTGTGGGAGGGGCAGGTTCCTCTCAATAAGTCCCAGGAAGTTTTTAATCTGAAAGCACCTATTGTGTGAAATCAGGATAAACTTTGCAAATAGATTGCAGTATTAAATTTTGACAGAATGGCTCACACCAACAGTGCAGCAGTGTATTGATTAGCATGCTAAAACAGAATGATGGTTTCATTTCATTTTACACACCCAAACACACCTTAAAAAATTAAATAAAATACATTAAATATAATCAAATTATTTACACACATGAACCTTAGTAATGCCGGCGAGGCGGTGCTGAGGTCTGTTGAACCCCTTGATGCTGAAGTGGAGGTGTGGGTTCAGTAAGATGGAGCCACAGCACACACAGCTCTAATATCATAGGAAGTACTGAGGGAGATGTTTCCGGATCGGGTAATCTCGTTGTGTTGTGGTGTCGGGCTGGCGGCCCGTTCCCCTGATCTTGCCCCTTGTGATTTTTTTCTGGGGTGCTACTTCAAATCTCGAGTGTATACTCATCCACCCCAAACTCTTGAAGCCCTTAAGGTTTCTATTGAGCAGGAGATCAACGCTGTTCCACCCGACACGACCTGTCGAGTCATGGAGGATGCTCATGATGAATACAGTATTGAATGAAGTTTCATGTGTGAAAGTGATAATTTAATTATCTTTTAAAGAGTTTTTTTAATTTAGCTTTGAAATGTGGGAGGTTTTATTGTGTACATTAATGATGCTGAAATATCAGTGTAGTGAAAATAAGAACATCAGCCGTGGCTGTTTGTTCAGTCTGGGTTTTGTAAAAAGCACTTACCTTTAGGAAGGGGGTCGTCTTCTGCCCACCATGTGCTCCGTCTCACACATACATGCTCACTGGGCCCGGTTAACAGACAGAACCTGGGAGGACATGCTTGTCTAGAAATGAGTGACACAGAAAGGGTGACAGGGGAAGGAGGGGAAAGAAAACCCAAACCCACACACACTAAAGAAGAGGAGAGAGAAAGGTGGAGAATGTCAACTCTCTCCAAATGCTTATCGGGATGATTTGCTACAGATGCTTAAAAGACCATAATGTATCACCGTCTCAAGCGTTCTTCCTACTCTGGAAGTCATCCATGTTGGGTTTTTATTTATTTGTGAGTTGTATATTGCTCTCTTTTTCAGTAGGTTGTATATCATTCAGGAAGAACAATATTGGTATCATGTACTGAGAAAAGATCTTTCACTGCACCAGTGAGACCATAGCCTATTATATTTATGCTCTGGATTTAGAAGTGCCTATTGGCATGTTTATTGGGGCCAGAACAGCGCAGCCCATGTGTCCAGGAACACTGCGTAAAACCGCCAATTCCATTTTGTTTCATTTCCAAACCTCGGTGCACCTCGCCCAGACCACACAAACGGTCCTGTGACCGCCATTGCTGATTCTTTCTTTCCACTCCCTGTACACTTCATATAGCAAGTTGTTTCTTACATCAGTGATGCCAATTAGAACCATCAACCCAGACTGGTTTCTAAATATTCTGCCCTATATATAAATGATTGCAATTATGAGCGCTCAACTAAACATTCTGAGATTAGCTAGCGTTTTGCAGATCAGCACTGTGATCCACACCAAGCGTAAAAATGGCACTTATGAGGTTTCACTTGAGCTAATTGTGTTTATGGCAGTTGGGTCCGCCTGTGGTGGAGGGAAGCTGGGATAAAATTGGGAAAGAAAGAGCGAAGTGTGAGCGAGCCAGAGGGATCTGAACACAGTTGTACAAATATAAGCACAGCTGAGCATGTAAAGCCAGGGTTAGCACTCACATTGGGATTTAGCTCATTCTTCATTCCTGTTCAGTTCTTTTTATATGGTATCTGAACCTCAACAAGCACAGGTGGGTCTGCTGAGCTCTTTTAAAAAAAAAAAAAAAAACTTAAAGAGAAAAACTCATCTACAGCCATGGCAGATAACAATGAGTTAAATAAAGGCATAGTGTCCGAGAGATGGTACAGTGTGTGTGTGTGTGTGTGTGTGTGTGTGTGTGTGTGTGTGTGTGAGAGAGAGAGAGAGAGAGAGAGAGAGAGAGAGAGAGAGAGAGAGAGAGAGCAGTCAGAAAGAGTCGTACAAGACACACGGTCCTGATTATTTTGTATTTCACTGAATTGTGAACATTGGCTAATTGACTTCTTCCGCTTGATCCGGGGTCGGGTCGCAAGGGCGGCAGCCTCAGCAGTGAGGTCCACAGACCAGCCAAGAGACGTAGTCCCTCCAGCATGTTCTGGGTCGACCCCGGGGTCTCTTTCCGGTTTGACATGCCCGAAACACCACACCATGGAGGCGTTTGGGAGGCATTCTAATCAGATGCCTGAGCCACCTCAACTGGCTCCTCTCAACGCAGAGAAGCAGCGGTTCCACTCCGAGCTCCTCCCGGATGACAGAACCTTTCACCCTGTCTCTGAGGAAGAGCCCCGAAAATAAATAAATATCAAAATAAGTTTGCAACAAATGAAAAAAAAAAATTGTCCCCAAATACTCCCGAACTATTCTCTATGGTCACCAACCCCTCAACCAATCTTTGGGTGAATGTCTCCTTTATTCACAAAAAAGAGGTGAATGTATGATCTGATACCGATGGTGAAAACATGGTAAATGTTTTATTATAAACATGGTAAATGGTTTATTCGCCAGATATTCGAGAAGTTTACAGCAAGTAGATAACAAACTTTTTCTTCACCACAGTAAAAAAAAAAATTAACCAAAAAGTAAATAAAATCCCATATTTTCTGGTGAATTTATTTCTCGTCAGCATTCGCTGAGTATTCGCTTTTGTTCAGATCCCCCCGTAAGCACTCAATCACGTGCACACACACACACACACACACACACACACACACACACACACACACACACACACACACACACACACTCTGCCCCTAACTCTCTCTTGTTCTCTGAGACCCTCTTTTTATGTTCTTACTTTTGTTTTCTCCTCCCAACCATTTTTTTTCACTACTCAGATGCTGGAAAATTAGGAAGGCTCAGTGTGGTCAGAAGGTCAAGCCAAGTGGATTTCTTCAGGCCAGCAATATTTAGAACTGCTTCTCGTCATATCTGGGCCTTGCTTGCATCCTTATTTGGTTCCAGCCTTGACTAACAGCACACAGTCTGCCTTTTTTTTTTTTTTTTTTTGGTATACTGGCTCTCTGGACAGACTAGCACTTTTGATTTCCACGAAACAGCCATCCAAAACCTCCATCAAGTTCTATTTCTGATTTTAAAGATGGTAATTTAACATGGCGCGAGGGAACGAGAGGCTGACAGAGACTACATGGAAATGCGGTAACCTTAAATAGAGTGGTGTAATGGAACAGTAAGGCTCTTGTTGTTGAGGTGTTTGGTTGTATTGTCTCCCTCACTCTGGTGTGTGAGGGTGGGAGAGGATGCTTATAGATCAGATGAGTTTAGGGGTTGGGATGTTAATATACCAGCAAGGATTTGTTGTTAATAAGATAATAGGGCTGGTTTGCTCACAGCTGATGATTTTTGCCTTGATTTTTTTTCTTCAATATAATAATAAATGTAACATGCATTATAAGGATCAATATCCAAAAAAATAAAGAGACAACTTTGGTTTTGGAGGCAAATATGTAGCCTTAATAAAGACCGGCCATGTCAGCAGCATACTCAGTGGCCTGTTGTTAGCTCATTGTTGGACGGATCGGTCAGAGTCATTCCTCACTGAGGCCAAAGTAAGCAGCCGAGAGCTAAAATTGCTGAGCACACCATGAGTCTCTTCAGTTCAGCAGCCCTGGTAGGGTGCTTAAAACCATTTAGCTTGGCTGGGTAGTACTCCATTTACATTTCTAATCAAGTGGGCTCTGGTTAAGGGCTCAGGCTGTTTTGTTGAAGTGGACTCAATGAGACTCTGATGCTTTCACTGCTTCTTTGATGTTATGGCCTTTAGCCTGTGCCAAGTCTGAGAGGTAGAGCCACGGTATCCCTGCTGCCCCATGGTAATGTGTATATACAGTCCATGCCATCGGCATTCAGTCTTTCATTCAGTGTCTTTATCTCGTTCTCTTTTTTTTTTGCCTTCTCTAAAACACACATTCTCTATGAAATGAGCTGGATCTTGTCCAAGTAAGAGGCTTCCATTAGGTGAAGACCTACATCACTGGACCCTAGATTGCTATAACTCTGCCAGGAGACAACTCTGACTTCTATTCAATTCCAAATGAGTGAGCGAGACAGAGGAATTAAGTATAAGGACCTGCTAAAGGCAGACTTGACCTCTGATAGTCATGCTGAAGCTCTGCCCCTGGGGTCCCCCTGCTCTGGGGGATTTCTTTTTATTCCACCCTACTGAGCATCTTCAAAGGCCCTCCAGCCTCCATTGCGCACACTCCTGTTTTCATTAGCCAAGAGATTAGCGTTAATCTGTACCAGTGCATCTCACATTAAGCTACCCCCTCGTCCCTCCAGCCTGTTGAGTTGAGGGAGGCTGCAGTCAAGGAGTAAACCTGATCTGTTAATTTGTTGATTAGGTGTACACAGACAAAGAGAGTGTAGTGTTGCATTTTTATAGCCAACCTCCTTGAAAGTAAGGGCAAAAACATGATCACACTAAATGAGATGTATATGAGGGGAAAATAAACCCAACAGAATTGGGGAATAATGTTGTTGTTATTATTATTATTATTATTATTATTATTATTATTGTTGTTATTGTTATTATTATTATTATTATTATTATTATTATTATTATCGTTATTATTATTATTATTGTTATTATCATTGTTATTATTATTATTGTTATTATTGTTATTATTATTTTTATTATTATTATTATTATTATTATTATTATTATTATTATTATTGTTATTACTATCCCCCAAGTGCAGCTAACTATAGCTATAGGGTTATCATATGCCGGCCATATCTCTCACTGTATGTGGTGAGAGGCATGTAAAAGAACCATTGCTGATTTTCGTCAAGAGTAGGCTGCATAGCCGTCAGCGTGTTTCTGCCCTGCGATGGCCTGGCAAGCTGTCCACGGTGTACGTACTGCCCTCGCCCAGAGTCGGCTGAGATGGGTACCAGCCCCCCCACGACCCTAATTAGGATTAAGCGCTTCAGAAAATGAATGAATGATGAATGTTATTATTATTATTGTTGTTGTTATTGTTATTATTATTATTATTATTATTATTGTTGTTGTTGTTGTTGTTGTTGTTATCATTGTTATTATTATTATTATTGTTATTATCATTATTATTATTATTATCATTGTTATTAACATTATTATTATTGTTTTTATTATTATTATTATTATTATTATTATTATTATTATTAATACTAATAAGCCTGATGGAGTTTTCTTTCACCTTTCTGAACAATCGATTTGTTTTGTAGCAGAACTCTGTGAGCAGAGCACATAGGCGTGGAACATAATTTAGATGGTTGCCCTATGTTTGTGCCACAGGAAACCCAGTAAGGCTGCCGTGTCACCGAGTTGATGCTGATTAGCTATAATGTATTACTTCCTTACATAATACAGCAATACATACATATATTATATTTATATATTAATTAAGAAACTGAAGCCAAAAAAAATAGAGGCTCATACACGACCACTGTTGCAGTGTTTTGGATCCTCTTGGTATCTCAAGTTTCATTACAAATTAGATGATGTTTTGTTGTTAGTAGAAAAAGGTGCTGACTCTTTTCCCTCCAAAGAAAAGTTATAGCTGAGAACATAATGATGTTGTAAACATTTGACTGTAACTAAAGTCTAAATGATCAAAAATTTCACATCTTTAATAATGAGGTGCTGTTTTTGTACCCCCCACAAACAATGTATTGGGGGTATTTAAGAATCACCCTGTCCATTCGTTCCTCCGTCCATGAAGGCTTGTAAACGTTACTCCTCCTAAACCACTCGATGGATTTTGATGAAATTTTCCAAAGTTGTACTGTACCACCTGGAGATGTGCATGAAGTAAAATGATCTTTTCATGGGGAGATAATTAAACTTACTCAGTTCTGTATTTTAGAATATGGTGATAGGCTTGTAAGCACTACTCCTCCTAAACTCTTGGATGGATTTTGTTGGAACTCTAAGGCATTTAGACCATATTGCAGGTGGGGGGTATTCTGTAGTGAGTTTCCTCACAGTTCTAGTTTTATTTAATTTTTTAACAGCTATTGCTGATGGGCACCAGCCTCCCCGCGACCCTAATTAGGATTAAGCGGTTCAGAAAATGAATGAATGAACCAATACCTATTGCTTATTCACTCAGTAGCCTTTTATCATTTTGTCACATTTGGCCATGACCAGATGAGCCATTTTTCTTTGCCTCTTTGCTTCTTGCGTTCTAGTCCCTGACCCCTGACCAGCACTGGGAAGCCCTTGTGGGTCATTGACTACGGTTACAAGTACTCTGTGGACTTGTACATCTGATGAATCGTTAAATTAAAGATCTTGGAGGGAAGTACATATATGCTGTAAAAGTCTGTTTGTCCTTCTCCTGTTATGTTTGCCCTGACATTTTAAAGCCTGTGTTTACCAAAAGTAAATCTTTACACAGAGAACAGTAGTGTATGCATGTGCACTGTCAATCGTCTACTGGTGATTATAGATTACTTTTTCCCCTCGAGCAGTTTCTTATAGAAGATTACTGTCAATTATGGTAATAACCTTTCATTCTGCTGCTAGAGTGGTTGCTTTTATGGATGTGGAAGTTGAGTGTGAGGCATGCCATTTTAACCTGCGGCCTGTTTCACAAATGCCGTGTATCATTAACTGGCATGGCTATGTATGATGGTTAACATCTGAGGCTTTAGTGCAGCAGAGAATGGTTATATGGTGTTAAATAATAACCTCAAGTCCAAAGCCAAGTTGAGTCATGGACTGCATCAGATGCAATGACTTAAATGACATTGATTTTGGAAGTATAGATTTAGCCAGAAACGGTGTATACTGCTTTCAGCGCATGTTAAACTGTTAGGAAAGAGTGTGATGTCAGTGAAGTACTGGAACTCACAGCCTTAGTATAATTAAAGGAAACAGCAGTACAGAAGCAAACATTGCTCTGTTGTATTGTAGCATCATTTAGCTGGCCTTAATCCAAATGGACTGCATCTGAGGACAGAATATGCATGATTATGTGGTTCAGAATGTACATTGTAAAAGATGGGTTTGGAGAAGTAAATCAAGAGACTATCATTGCCCACACATACACACATTCACACAGAGCTTCAGGGGTGGAAGTCTTCTTGGAGGCTGTTATTTGTGGTAGAAGGCTCCTTTGTGCAAGTGGATAAGAAGCTTGTTTGCTTTGGGTCACCAGCCTTTGTCTGCTGCAACCACAAGTGACCTCCAGCATGGGTTTAGCCACATGACCCACATGCACCATTGTGTCAGCACTACTGCGACAAACAAGAAGAAACCTCAACAATAGCTAACAAGTGTCTGGATAGTCTAGTACCACACACTGACTAAGCAGAATGTACCCTGTCGGGTGAATTCAGGCACACAAACACACTCCGGAGCCGTAATCCCTCTATTGGACCAAATCAAGGTGAGCAAGAGCAATTGTATTGGTGTTTCCAGGATTTGATCATGCCTCCATAATGCTCTCATTAGCATAGATTAGCTTGTGTGTTATATGTGGACTCTTCATGTAAATAGTTGCATAAATATTTGGTTTTGTTTGCTGTGAGTGGCTCTCCATAAATGGTGGTACACCTTTTAGTTTGGTAGACTGCGCTTTGTGTCCCACGAATGCTCTCCACCAAGTATAGATAAGCAACAACAACCAAAATCCCATTTCATTGGTTCTTCTGTATTCCAGGCATCTTGAGAGAGGTGGGTAGTGTTTGGAGTGAGGCAGCATGCTATGGGCAGGAAAACCGCTGGGCTATAGGCATGTTTATAGAAATGCAAACAGGTTTTTCGCTCAAGGCGTAAAGACCAAGGCTACATGCAGCAGGTAATCTTGAGATAGCCCTGGATGGTGGGTTAGTGCTTAGTGATCACTTTGGTAGATCCAGCTTCAGTGTAAGTGCTGTATGCTCTAATCTGCCCTGTTCCTAACCACAATAAGACCATTACGGACCAGATATTTGGAGCATTTTTAGTACAGCAGTGGTTTTAATTTATTTTTTATGTTTGTGTCGCTAGCTTGAGTGTGATACAGAAGCACCATGGACAAAATGCCTGGGAAAAGCATGCTTAGTGTCTTTTAGTGACATTAAGGTCAGGCCTCTGCAGTGGCTAATTCACATCTGTAAATGATTCCCCAAGTTTTCTGAACTGCTCTTACATTTTAAGCCTAATGGACCCTGGTATTTTCATCCAGGAATATACCCGTGACATCACTGGCATAAAATCCATGATAAAATAACCTGGTCATTTAATTCATTCAAAGTCAGTTGACTTTATTTTATTACCATGTTACATTGCTGAGCCTCGACCTGACCAACTGAAGCAACTGCAGATCATAACAGACAGAGGCTTGTACAGAGGCATGATGGGTACATCACCTCATACAGCTCACTGTGCACCCATCACTCTAAAATACAGTAAATCTGGAGTCAGATCACATGACCTTTTTTCCATTGATTTAGAGTCCAAACTTCATTGGAATGAAACTGATTATCTTTTTTCATGAAAAGCCTTTTCTTATTTCTTGAATTTCACTAACAATAGGTGACTTTGGTATATTTGATGTTTAAAATAGTACTGTATCATTTCACAGATTCGGTACAGTTCTTAATCCAGTTCCAGTAATTTCAGTATTCTCCTTAGTTGTTTTGTTTGCTTGATGCCGGTTGATCATGTGACCTATTTTAATTAATTGATGAAAATTTTTTCCCACGACCTTGGCAGATGATTTCTGACATTTCTGTTGTTTAAGAAAGGAGAAGCTACTCACTGCATCAGTTTTGGTTCAAAGAATTGCCACCAATTGAAACATAAGTAGTAATTATGCAAATAAGGCTTTTGAGTACTTATTTAATATGTTTAATATATTTTATTCAGACATTTACAATGTGTTTCTGTATGTACAGTATGTGTGTTTACAACCCAAACTGTGAAATTATTTAAAGTTTATTCAATTCCCGTCACAATTAGTTAATTGTTTCTGATAACAGTACCACTGTTGACTGGATAGTTTTGGTAAGTCACCTGTTTTTCAATCCAGAAGTGAAATACAGATGTCCTAATGTGATGTGGGTGATGGATTGGGTAACGGTAAGGCACACTGTACAAACCCCTACACTGTCATCAGTGAATTGTGCATCTATATAGTAGATTAACCTGATAAAATAGTCCATCCTTGTAGCAAGATTGTAGGTGTGTTTAAAATGGTGGCCACAGAATATGTAAACACACTCATTCTCAGAATTCAGAGCTCGAGACAAAGCTGAGTGGATGTTGTACTGCTGGACGGGCAGAGTGTTTACGTAAACTGGGTGGCCAGGTGTTGAGCAACCGGCTCATGAAGGTACACAATCACACACGTGCACCCACACTCACATGCGTGCACACACACTCAGAGGAGTTTTAGTTCCAATAGGATTACTGCTGATATGTCATGCACAGCAGAGCCCAAGTGTTCCCTTTCTGTTGAGTAGATACAAGTTATTTATTTTTATTTTTTACCTTTGGTTCCATGAATCCGTTCCTTTCCCACGTCTCGCTCTACCTAAAGCCTTCTTTCTGCCCCTCAGTAACATTTAAATACTAAACTAGCTGGCCACATTTAGGTTATTGGACTGAAAGCTAAGCATTAGTTGTTTATGGTTTGTCAGCAGTGAACCGTATCATCTGTGTCTGTGCACTGCATAAACCCAGACTCATGGCTGTTTGACTTCCTGAACTTTTTATGGTTCAATCCAGTCATGCGTCTGTAGCACTTTCAGTATGTATGAATGTGTGTATGTAGTTTACACAAGGACTGCGGTGCTCTATATGGTGATACTGCCCTCGGGTTAATGGTACTTATTCCTTTTTTTTTGAGAGAGAGAGAGGGAGAGAGGGAGAGATACTCATTAAAACTTGTAGGATTTCTTTAATGGGGTAAGAGAAGTGTTTTCAGCTTAACTCTCAACTGAATCTTGTTTTATGAGGCCCAGAGAATTTCAGCTCCTTTTTTAAGTTCTGACAAAAGGCCATCTGAGCTCAACTGATGACAGATGGAAGAAGCGTGAGAACAGAGGAGAGCAGTGTCCCCTAGTGGACCTGCTGTAAGGAAATCACCTCAATCAGAAGTGTGTGAAACAAGTCTTTCTTCCCAATGCAGTTTTCACTGCTTGTGTTTCCTTGTGGAGATGGCGTTTGTGCTGGCCACAGCTTCGAGGATTTTTTTTTGAGAAAGTAAAGTCTTTTGTCCTGAGTGGAGGTCAGCAAGTTGCAACATGTTGTGTAGACACCAGGTGTAGCATCTGAAAAAAAAAAGCATGTTAAGTATAAGTTCTGCTTAGGATGGTTGGTTTGGTTGTAAAAGGGTTACAGTAGGTTCCAGGTAGGCGTTCCAGTGGTGTAGTCCAAAAAAAACTCCGAACAGATGTGTTCATCAGTAGAGTAGTCCGTTCTCATCTTTCATCACCTGGTTCATACTTCCGTACTTGTGAGAATGGACTTATAAAGTTTGACTCGTGAGTACAGGACATAGAGGACGGGGGGACGCTTTAGGGTTATTTGGCAAACGTGCTCTATGCTGTATACATTTCCGTTTATCTTACCGGCTTTCATTCACAGTGAAGTGTAGTTATAGTAAAATAATATCTTCTGTTTCATTTTAGGAAATTATTAAGTAATAAAAAATATCCAAGATCTGTGTCATACATGTAAAAACCATCAGTAGAGAGGGAAAAGACTGCAGGACATTGCTGTTATGAACAACAGCCGCTGTGTTTAATGGAGACATGAAAGAAATTTAAAATTAATGAATGGAAAACTAAATTGGACACAAATTACACAATGCTGGAGGGCATGAAATGCATTCTGGGTTACTAGACTTGTCAGAATGGTGGCATACTGGTTAGCATGTCCACATCATAGCAAGAAGGTCCTGGGTTCGATTCCCAGGCTCTGGTGTTTGTGTGGAGTTTGCGTGTTTTCCTCATGCTTGCGTAGGTACTGTGGTTTCCTTCCACAGTCCAAAAACAAGCACATTAGGCCAATTGGCTATTTCAAATTGCCCGTAGGTGTGATGTGAATGGTTGTGTGTGTTGGCCCTGCAATAGTCTGGCGAGCTGTCTAGGGTGTACCCCATTTTGGCTGAGTGTTGACTCCATTACAGATCACATGGCTGTGCATAGCTGGACATTAGCTCCTTCGCTTTATTGGGTGATGAAGAATTCCACAGATATTCAGTTTGCCTGAAAATGACGTCCTCTCTTTGTCTCTACACATACACAGTATAAACAAAAAAATAAAAAAGTTATTGTATGTAATTGTTCATATGGATCATTTTAGTGTACTTGTGGTCCTTGATATACATTTATATTTAAGCAGGATGTAATGTACGCTGACTTGATGCCTTTTTGGTAATAGTTTTAATGTAGTACCACGTTCTGCCTGTAGAGGGAGATATAGTCTCACCAATAATATGATGATACAATTACCCCTGCTCCTCTTTAAATTAGTTAAATCTCTTCTATAAAATCCAAAATTGGATCATTCTTTACTAATGGTAAAAAGAATAAAATTAAATAGTATAAACAGGCTGGAGTATGAGTGAATGAAATGCTGGTTGCATTAATATTCAAGCTCCTGTACTCCAAATGACAAAACGATCAAAACCAACGGGAAGCTGATGTTCATTTCCCTGTAATTAGGTGCTTTGTACCTTTACTTGTGAGTGTTTACAATAAGATTGTCTCTCTGGATTCAAAAGCTGCCTGTGTAAAGGCCATTATTTTTGTTGGTAAATCAGTAAAAAAAAAAAAAAAAGACCAGAGCACTGGAACAAAGTCACTGAAATGCACAAAGCAGAAAATGGTTCCAAAACAATCTTTAGCGTTTTGAGTGGCACCCAGATCCTTCCGTCACAAGGCCATCCGTCACAACTAAACATCAGATGAAGATGGCGGTGTCGACTGGTAAGAAAGGCTACATCACATCCAGTCGTCCCTGTCAGAAGTCTGCATTGCTGTTTGGCTCAAACTGGAGTGAAGCTGCACAGGTCCACAATTTCATGCATTTTACATAAAATAGGTCCTTACAGGAAGAAAGGAAGAACATATCCCTGGTGGTGGCAGCATCTTGCTGCGGGAATGCTTTTTATCTGCCTGGATGGGAAATCTTCTCAGAGTTTAAGAGAATACTGCACACAGTACACACAATATTGCATAATAACTTGTTCATTCAGCTTTAAACCTACAGAAGATGCATCTTTCAACCTGACTATGATCCCAAGGTGAGCTAAGCAATAAATAGACTAAATAAATAATTTTGGGGCTCCATATTCACTTTAAAACTGGCTTATTAGCACAGAGCTCGCAATGTTCTCAAAATATTTTTATATACCTAAGATTTATTTTTTTAACTTCAGTGGCTCTGTAAATTCTGAGCTGGAATGGCACTCCACCCAAGGTGCAGAGGTGCATAGGCCCTGGTACCCACCACCCAGTGGAGAAGAAGCCATATAGAAGATGGATGGATGGATACCTGCCACACTACTGCCTGTATTGTTTACTGTCGAAAACCAACACATAGAAGCAGGATGGTAGCACATGCATCAACAACAGCTCATCTTGAAGAGCAGCATCTTCAGTCATCTCATGTCATTTTCTGAACCGCTTAATCCTAATAAGGGTCGCGGGGAGGCTGGCGCCCATCTCAGCCGACTCTGGGCG
>JAQMYF010000006.1:26443006-26463981 GCA_030014195.1 Neosilurus mollespiculum
AGTAATATTATCTACATGAGCTTCAAATGAATGACCAGGGTCAATAATCACTCCAAGGTTCTTAACTGCTACACATGACGAAACACAGGGATGTTGCCTTGCTAAAACTTGAACAAAATATCTACTTACAGGAAACCATTGGGGGCAGCATGGTGGTGTAGTGGTTAGCACGTTTGCTTCACAGTAATAAGGTCCTGGGTTCGAGTCCCAGGCTTGGCGCAGGTGTTTCTTTGTGGTGTTTGCATGTTCTCCCCTTGCTTGCGTGGATTTCCTTCCACAGTCCAAAGGCATGCACATTAGACTAACTGTGTGTTCCTAATTGCCCCTAGGTGTGAGTGTGTGTGGGAATGGCTGTGTGTTGACCTCGACTTCACCAAATTTTGGCTGTGATAGACACCAACCTCCCTGCGACATGGTTCAGCAAATGTGTGAGTGAGTGAGGAAACTATTGGTCTCTATGGTAACACTAACTCTCTGAATGTGAGATAAAACACAGTAAGTGCATTAAACGACTTTCAGTTGCTCCAAGAAGTTCTTTTTTATTATGATGACCAATTACTGGTGAATTCTTATTAATAAAAGCTGCACCATTTTTATGTGGAGATTTGATTCAATAGTTCGACTCTGAATTTTATATCCGGTACTAATTCTGTCTCATCTGACCATGGGGAAATTTAACATTCTCTTCAAGCACCTGAAGCAGTACTTATTAATCTATGCAGAAAGCCCAAGCAGAGCCTGAAGAAAGTGACTGTGTTTCTTTTATCATTCTTTTCTGGAAAATACAGTACTTCATGCTTTTAAAACTTTAAGTGGAAATAAATTATGCTTTATTTTCCCAAGCAGTTTGTGCCTTTCCCAAGCACCCTGTTGTGGCTACCTAATCCACATCAAGAATGCATGCCAATGAAGAAGAAAAGCTCCCATCATCCAAATGAGCGCCGTTCTACATCCCCTAACAACTCGAAACAAAATACTACTGGGTTTGTTCTTGTGACCAGACTGCTAAATATATAAAAAGGATTTAACACAACTGTAGACAGACCTCCAGTATTATCAGACTCTTTTCTCATATATTTCTTCAGGCTGTTCCTGAGGTTTCCTGCTTTGACTTCAGTCCATACCTCCAACACCTATTCCTTCTCTTCTCCTCTTTGGATCAACAGATCTTAACAAATTTGATTAAGAAGCATAGCCGAATAGAAAAGTGGGTGTTTAAAAGATTGGAACAGCTGAGTTTTCTAAAAGGACTAGCTTGATTACTGCATGCTGAATGAATCAGTACGCTGATCAATATGTACAGTTTATTGTGGAGACAAGGTATTCAAAACACATTGTAACATGAAGAATCACACTGCTGATTCAGCTTGACTGGTAATCCACCGTCACCCCTTTGCTAACTGCAGCACTGGAAATGCAGAGCAATGTTTTATTGCTCATTATTATTATAGCCAGAGTTGTGCTGTGCCTTTATGTCATTACCAAGGACTCAGCTGAATGTTAACATTTACCGAGCTCACCAATTTAGCATAAAAATTCTCTGAGGCATTAATAGCCGAAGACATGTAAGATTGAGCAGAATGTCAAGACATAAAAAGGTCACTCCATAACCGGTTCCGAGCAGTTTGTCAGTATAAGGTTCCTGTTCACTGGCTTTGAGCTAATGAAGGGCTGTTTGAGCAGCTTTGTCCGTACTCTTGTCCTCCAGGGGTGAACATCTCTGTAGTTCAGCAGGGTGAAGAGTGTTGGTTCACAGAGTCCCTCGTGACTAGAGGCTATAGCTCCCAGCCATTGTAGGCCATGTCAAAGGTGAGACTGTGGAATGGGGGTTCTGGTAGAGTGTGTTCCGTGGTGTGGTCCGATGGATAAGGGATGCTGGGTGTAGAACTAAGGCAGTGTGGCCAGTTCTTTGTCTCAGAGGTCAGAGGTTTAGAGCTTTTAGGGAGCTGAGCATAGCAAGAGGAGGGATTTATTTATTTATTTATTCTTAGAAAAATGATTGGATGAAATAAAAGCACAAAGAAAGACATTGACAAGTAGGCAGAAGGAAATGAAAGAATCATTTGCATGAGTAGACTTTTAGTTGAAATGCACTTGATTTACTAACAGGTGGCGTGAATAATTAACAATCATGCACCGAAGGCGAGGGTGATGTTGATGAATATTTATTTTTGCGACATCCCCCAAGCCTGAAACAGAGTCTAAGCACAGCATGATGGCTCATCTTTAAAAGTTTTACAGACCTGTGGCAGTAATTTGTATAAAGAAAATGAAAAGCAAACCAAATTTGTATAGTTTCTATTTGCATATTATTACATCGACACTGAGGCAGGACAAGTGCCAGTGTTTCCCGTTTAGCATTGTGGAGAAGCTGGAGCCAATCCCAGCTGACTCTGGGGGAAGGTGCGGTAAAACGCTCGATGTTGCTAACAGCATACGTTTTTTAAGTAGCATAGTATTAAGTAGCGTAACAAAATAAATGTCAACTGAGCTCCGTGAAGAACTTCAGAAACAAAAGAAAACAAACTCAAACAAGATTATTATTATTTGCATTTATACAATTTTTAACCATGACACTGAAGCAGGTCAATGTAACGCTGTCAGCTCTGTGTAGCTAACTGCGTAGTCTGTCCTGTTCACCCTACTCCTTCAGAAACAGAAGGAAACAACGCTCCCTAAAGATGTTTTAGTGTATAGAAACACAAGGGAAAAAAATTAAATTAGGGGTTTTAAGGGTTATTATTTTTCTATTGTAAAGCGTGACGGCGATGACACTGTCTGCATGAATGTTGGTGACAAACTGTGAGTGTCTATAATTTCGAGCATTATCCACTCAATATAATGATATATGATCCTAAAATAGCAGACCAATTAGATTACAACATTCCCTTGTAGTTCAATTGTATACTAACATTGACAATCTCATAACAGTGGCACCTGAAAGTGAATGAGGCAGAAAGTGAACATTCAGTTCTTGAAGTTGATGTCCTGAAAGCAGAAATAAATAAGGAAGTGTAAGGATCTGAGTGATTTTAACAAGGGCCAAATGATATTAAGTACCTACCAAAGCTGGCCCATGAAAGGACAAGAGTGTCATGGCTTACACCCAAGGCTTACTGGTGCACATGGAAAGCAAAGGCTAGTAGATCTGGTCTGATCCCACAGAAGAGCTACTGTAGTGTAGACCGCTGAAACTCTTAATGCTGAATATGATAGTAAGGATTCAGAACACACCGTGTATTACTGTTTGCTGTGTATGGGGCTGCCTAGCTCCAGATCAGTCAGGTGGTGTTAATGTTATGGCTGGTTCGTATATTCTAACACGGTCTTTCTAACGTCTGAGATTTTATAATTTGACATCAAGCTCATTCCAGCTTCAGGATAGTATTGGAGTTATTCCCTTCAGGTTATACTTAATCACATAACTGCTTTAAAGGGGTGCACAGTGAGCTTCATCTTCACTGCTAACAGTCAGATATCCGTTCATTATTATAAGGTCCATAAACAGCTCCTTGCAAAGAGTTTTTAAGTTGTCGTGGTCAAGTGTACATTCACTCTTAGTGATTACAGTGGATAGTGATTGGATACCTTGAGGGAGACTTTCTTTGTGTGGGTTACATGCAGAAACCTTTATGGCAGGTATCAGATGAAATGTGCATTATTACTCATCAAAAAACTATTGCTCACTCAAGAAACACTGAGTACCATCATATTAGATTAATTCCAAGATAAATTACTGAGACGGTTCGTTGCTTTTCAGGTTTTGTCCTCCATGCAATGTGCATTTGTGTTTTGATCAGGTTTAAAACTGAGCTTGGTGTGATTGTATAAATTCCCCCAGCACAGATCCTATCAAAGCTGCCTATCGTCCAGGAATCACAAATGAACACTTTGTGATTTCTGTGGAAGGTGAAGCGCTGAGGAAGAAGCTCTGTTACTGCTGTGATAAGAGAAGCAGCTGACCCTGTGTCTAATATCCAGTTCGTGGTCATGCTAAAGTAGCCTCTGGCTTCTTAGTACCTTAATTAATCTAGCTAAGATACACTTTCAGCTTGGCAAAATGTTCTCTAAGAGGGCCGATACGTAGCCTACAAAAAATTTTAACTTTAATTTTGTCCCTTTTTTTTTTTTTTTTTTGAGGATTTCTATACACCACCACAATGGTTTTGAAATGAAAGTCAAAATTGAAGCTGCTATTTAAGGAAGTAACAAAAGTACTGTATTAACCCTTTAGGAATTACTGCCTTGGCAACACCAAAGACCTGGAAGCCCATTAAACTGAATAATTATAGAATCCTTTCCTTGGCAAAGAAAAACCCATTCATTCTCTCATGTCAAGAACACAGTAGATAGAATGTCAAAGTCTACAATCGAGAGACACCTTCAGGAATTTTAATATAGAAGATTTGCTTCAGAATACAAACCATTAATAACTGATAACTATTCTCTTATAATCAGGTACAGAAAGGCCGGGTTAATCTTTGCTTGAAAATCTGGCCAGTTCTGAAACAAGATTCACTTTGACTAGTGAAATCAAGATTAACTTGTACTTGAATGATGAGAAAGAAGAATATGCAGAAGCAAAGGTAGGGCTGATTACTTTCCTGTTTAAATTAGCTATTAGCCATGGCTCTCGAGTGGCGCATTGACAAGGTGCATGACTATTAACCTGGAGATCGCAAGTTTGAATTCGGGTTGATGCCACAGCCATCCATGCCCAGAAGTCCATGGGAACTAATTGCCATATGCTCTCTTCTGTCACTCACAGCAATCACCAGCCAATCATGGGCTTCTGTGAGCTCATTTGTACGAGGGGATGGATAGCGCTTTCCCTCTGACTGTGTTACCCCTAGGTGTGAGTGTAGTATGCCAAATACGCATGCCCATCAGTTTGTAAAGAAGCAGGTGGCAGCAGTGCATGTCATGGAGGGGGCATCTGCATGCTTAGGCACCTCCCTGGATGGTGGTGGTCATGTTATAGGGAAGGTAATACTTGACGGGTGGGAATTGGATACAGCTAAACTTAATGAAAATGGGGGAGATCATAAAAGAAAAGAAAAGAAAATTAGCTATTAGGCAACTCAAAACACAGAGCCAACTTTAGACAACTCAAAACAGCTTATCTGGCCTGCCTCAGTGTCATGGGTAAAATATGTAGATATAAACCATAAAAATGCTTTTCATTATATTTTTAGCAAAACTCTGTAAACAATTTAAAGACACCATTACACAGCTCTGGAAACTCACCTGAATCCTTCCTGATTAAAAATAAACCATGAAAATCTCATTTTAGTGAGGGTTTTTTTAAGGTTCCTGTGTAGTATATACACCAACATTTATGCACCTCAAGCTCGGTGGATGTTGCTACAACGAATATTCAGTGACAGTTATTTTGTGCATACGGACTGAATATGTTGCAATTGTGTGTTCCGATTGGCTGCTCTACTACTAGGATATCACCCCATATACCATGAGTAGGCATGTCACTAACAACAATGACTGCTTTAAGACTACAAGGGAAGATCTGCTTAGAACAGCTTCTAACTCTTGTTTAGTTTAGCAAAGTTTGCTAGCTAGCTGTGCATGATGGCAGATGATGCAAGAGACTCCGAATTAAATTTAGCTTGGCAGATGAACACCCAAAATTACAGTCAGGAAAATATCTGGTATTTTCAGCTCTCTTGGTATGATGAGGTGAGCTGGCTGGAAGTTCTGTGATAAAGAGAATATACCGCTGGACTTTTAGTGAAATCATCTCCGGGTGTATGTCAAAACTGTTTTGTTTGTCAAAACTGGGTGTTGGGAATCTGTCTAGCTTTGACAGGGCGTACATAAGAATTTACATTTAAATAGCATGCAGTATGGACAAATTGTATGATGTAGGCCTAAACTATACTTCCCCTGTTTGACAGACCACAAGTCACCACTGATCCATAATAATAGTGCGCTGATGGTATACACAGTACAGATGGTACATCCCAGCACCCACAATCGATCACTAGCTATGATTCTGAATGTCACGCTGTCAATATTTTTAGTGATCACCCGTGGGTCCTGTATAAACCCTCCACAAAAACTCTTTAGTTCCTCCGCAAGGCTCCATAGCAACAGAACCCCGTCTAAATTCCCATGGATGTGTGTGTGTGTGTGTGTGTGTGTGTGTGTGTGTGTGTGTGTGTGTGTGTGTGTGTTTATATGGTATTGTAATTTAATAAATAAGCTTACCTGTGTGTATCCAGATTATCTCAAAGACATACATCAGACCCTGATAGATTATCAGGTAGACCCTAGTAGTTCACTAGTAGACCCTAGTTATCAGGTACCCTGATAGATTCCTAGTAGTTAATTAGTCATTTAGGCAACACACTGACAAGATAAATTAAAAAAGTCTTTCTGTGCATCCTTCTTTTTTTAATTAACTCTCTCTGCCCTACTATTGGTGTGTTGTGCGTATTCATCTTTGTAGGTTAACATATTGCGCTCACTTTATCTCTCACAATGGCACCATATTTCACTGGCCCCAAAATCTGTTCCTGTTCCCTGACTCCCATTTCCTCACAGCCTGGTTTCCCTAAGAGCCCTGATTAATTAAGAAGGGGCTCTTTCTAATTAACTTTTTTATTCTGTGGCATTTGTGTCTGACCCTGAAAGAAAGCAGTGTGAAATTACTCCAGTTCATCCTGGTTAAGGAGAAACGCTCCACTCGTGCAGCTATGTTATATGCTAATACTTGGTGAAAGTGTTTGTGTTGCTGTTGTATGCATCTACTTTTTTTATTTTTATGTTTTCTTTTTGCATCCCTGCCCTTGGGCTGTGATATGCACATGACTGATGACAGAAATACCTGCTGAGGTAGAAAAGAAGGGTACAAGTTCAGGATGGGTGACCGACTGTGTTTGAAAAGGAGTTCTAGAAAAAGGAGAAATAGTTTTTTGACCAAATCTGCTCCTCTTTTGTGAAAGCTAGAATTTTCAGCCTGTGAGAGGATCATGAACTGTGGCAGCATTTGAATGCTTACTCATTTTTAGCAGCTCTGACGAACCTTTCTATTCTCTCTCTCTGTGTCCAGGTAAATGGCAAAGATCTGTCCAGTGCTACCCATGAGCAGGCAGTGGAGGCCTTCCGAACAGCCAAAGAGCCTATCATGGTGCAGGTGTTGCGCAGGACGCCGAGGCCTAAACTGGCAGGACCAGAAGGGGATGCTCAGCTGATGAATATCAGTACACAGACAGACATCACCTTCCAGCATATCATGGCCCTCAGCAAGCTGCCTGCCTCAACACCACCTGAACTTGATCAGTTTATTCTACCTGAAGGGTATGTCACAACTCTTTTGGCCGATCTGAAAGTGGAGTAACTCTAATTTTGGGGCTCATGCTCTTACAGTACGGCTGAGCTTAAATAACCCATATTGTACACACAATTAACTAAATAATTAAAATGTAAGCTGGTCATTTTGGTTTTGATTCTCTGCAGGAGAATTCAACTAAAATTTATAACTGTCCAGATAAATAAAATTATTTGTTTAAAAAGGGAGTTATTTCTTTAACAGTTGTTGGTGGTTAGTGGTTATATTTTTCACGGTAGCACTTTAGCGCTACAGACCCTGATAAAGCTCATGTGTTGTGAATTTATCACAGGAAGAAGAAACACATACTGAATAATCTTCAAATCATTTGTAAATCACACCAGAGAGTATAGATGAAGAACAAATGAATGAAAATTCTGCCTTTTGTTTACAAAGTTTTTTACTGGTCTGTGGTCCAATGAAATGCCTTTAACGAAATAATTTTTGGCCGTAGCCTTAGGCCCTTCAGAGATATCCACCTCGCCTTCAGCGCGTAATTATTAATAAAAGGGTAAAGATTTATTCAGGGCTGTTTTACTACTTTTCTCTTAAATAGAACACACTAAATAATCATTACATCAATATATATTGTTTTTAATGGAGTGAAATTACACTTTCCGGTTTACTTTATTACATCCTGTAGAGCGACAGGGACATAATTTTTCCCAGAGGGTTAATTCTGCAGTCTTGGCCATCAGTAATGGATGAAACTGAAATGTCAAATAAAGAAGCACTCAGGTGTTCAGGTTCTCATTAGCGCTAGAAGCCCTACAGCTGCATGAAGAAATGACTGTACTGTAGAAATGAAGCAGCACTTGTTCCTTTAAGTTTGTATTTTGTCTGGAAGCACCTGTCCCTTCTCTAATCTCTTATGACTTAAAGCTCCATTTCACTTTTTCACATTAAAGAGACTTTTAACTGATCCGAACTGATACAGTTTGAAATGGTTTTGCAGCTCCATAAAATTAAATAGCTCTCGCATGTCCGGGTGCATGATTGAGGCAGGTGTTTTTATGTTTTCACTTCATTAACCAGCCTTCTTTCTTTTACCTCGAAACATTAACGCGTCAGTTCATGAGGAATTCTGGAGGTTAATTACAGGTGCTGTCACTGAAGTGTATGCTGGTTGGTAATCTCTATCTGTCTTTTGAGGAATGAGCCTACAGTATATTTTGTTATCATGGACTGGAGGGAATTTTAGGGCTTACAATAAAAACAGTGCCCCGGCCAGAAGCATTTGTAATGAGATGTCATAGAGGAAATATGCTTTGCATAAAAAGAGACCCCTAAAACTTGAAAAATATCTATTTCACATAAGCTTTTTATGGTGCTGGTGCTATTTTCGCAGACACTCTCCCAGGCATGAGTATTTCGACCCGAATGATTACCTTGAGACCATACAACAAGACATGGAAAGAGAGGAACTTGAGTATGAGGTAACACCACATACACACACTGGTGTCTTTTACCGTACTGTTTGTCCATTCTGATTTCTTCTGTTTTTAACGATGAAAATGTATAATTTCTGATATCTGAATGTAGTGTAATACAAAAGGCAACGTGAGAAAACAAGAAGGTTTTCAAATGTTTTTGTGAGTTATTGAAGGAGAGAAACTCACCAATGTCCCAAAAACGTGAGAAAACAAGAAGGTTTTCAAATGTTTTTGTGAGTTATTGAAGGAGAGAAACTCACCAATGTCCCAAAATCCCCTTAGTCACTTTTAAAGGGTTTAATTTAGAAAGGGTTAAACATGACTAGCCATGCCCAAAATGGATTTCTGCCAGCCATGTTTAAACTAGACATCACTTAAATACAACCCTTCCAGCGATGCCTTCAGCAAAAGAAACAAGACCTGAGAAAGTCATTGAGAGATACCAGTTAGTGAATGCTTACAAATTAATCTTTTACACTCTGAGACTTCAGCAAACCAAAGTGAGAGCCATCATCTCCTAAACGAGAAAATATGGAACCCGTTGCAAATCTGCCCAGGAGTGTTCGAGAAGTCACAGAGAGAGAAGACACTCATACCATAATCATGCTGCATTAGTAGATCCTGCTTTAAAAAATAAATAAATAAATAAAACAATTGGAACCTTGACAGTGTAAAATGTGGAGGATTTATTCAGGAGTAAGGTACCTCATAAGCACAACGTGGTTTTAGTGGAAATTGAGGCTGAGCCGGTGTACACGCGGAGGAGATTGAAGGAGATTTGGGTAGTCAGCCATTCGATCCTTCTCCTCTCTTGAAAAAGTAATCTGTATTTTACAGATTAAAGGTGCTGACAAATGATAAACGAGGCTTGACTCTAGTGCTGTCCTGAGCTCTTCATTCATCCTGTCAGCTTTTACTCTGAAAAATAAATGGCTCCAATCCAGTTAAAAGCCTGTGAGACTGGTAAAAGAGGGGCCTTGTCTGTGTTGTTCTGCTGATGTCTATCTGCCTGCTAATGCTGGTAATGTACTATATATGCTAATGTGCTAAATATAGACACAGTTAAGAGCGAGTTGTTGTGTCCTCTGTAGGAAGTGGATTTGTACAGGGCAAATATCCAGGACAAGCTGGGCTTGACGGTGTGTTACAGGACTGATGATGAGGATGAAACTGGGATATACGTCAGTGAGGTGGGTACCAAAACTCTCCTCTGAGATCTTCTGTATTTGGTATTTAGAGATTTGCAATATAAATTAACAATGGATGCTATTTATATGCTGCGAGTATTATCGTACATTACAGTTGTTTTGCTCATGAGTGGAAGATTATCGGAGAGGTTCTGTTGTTGTTGTCCGTTCGAAATATTGTCCTATAGTAATTACTAGAATGATGATCATCACTGACGGTACAGAGGTGTAGAGGCTAGCACGTTCGCCTCACAGCAAGAAGAGCCAGGTTCGATTCCCGAGCTCAGCAAGGGTGTTTCTGGGTGGAGTTTGCATGTTCTCTCCCTGTGCCTGTGTGGGTTTCCTCTGGGTACTCAAGTTTCCTCCAACAGTCTAAACACATGCACAGTAGGTTAAGTGGCTGTTTCAAATCACCCCTGGGTGTGAGGGTGAGTGTGAATGGTTGTATGTGTGTTGCCGTGCAATGGCCTGGCGAGGGTGTCCCCTGTCTTCGCCCAGAGTCACCCAGCTGATTGATTTAAGGATGAATTGTTTTATAAAGTTGATTGTTGTAAATTGTTGTTGTGTTCTGTTTTTCTCTTTCAGATTGATCCAAACAGCATTGCTGCAAGAGATGGTCGAATCAGGGAAGGGGACAGAATCATCCAGGTTTGTACCGAGTTGGGAACATACTAGAACTCTGTCCATAAAACACTTCAGTCTATTTTGACTTTCAGAGTACAGCACAAATTGTTCATGTGGTTATTATTCAGATCAACGGAATAGAGGTGCAGGATCGGGAGGAGGCAGTGGCTCTGCTCACCAGTGAAGAGAACCAGAACGTATGTCTGCTGGTGGCTCGTCCAGAGATACAGGTATATAAACACTCTTAAGCATGATCACGGTATCACAGTAAAGGAGATGAAACCTAACGGGTTGAGCGTAGACTTCATCTCGGTGGTAAAGCTCTAATCCATACACACAGACCGCTTGAGAGAAATACTTTAGAATACTCTGAAACGTGTCGTGAAGTTCAGGATGGGTGTAACGGCTCTTATTAGCCTTTGATTGACATCTCTTTTTATTTGTCTTCTGGAACAGCTGGATGACGGATGGATGGAAGATGACAGAAACGATTTCCTGGATGATCTGCACATGGACATGCTTGAGCAGCAGCATCATCAGGCCATGCAGTTCACCGCCAGCATGCTCCCGCAGGTATAACAGTTCATCAGTCAGTCATGCTGTCGAACAGCCCTGCCACAGCAGATTCATGACCAGAAGGGAGACGTTTCTGTGTGCGATGAGTTTCTTTGTGAATGAATTCTTTTTATTACCCACATGTTCCTTTTTATCTCGATCCTTTTAAAATTACTGCACAGTGCAAGATTGGCTATAAAAGAATGAGAACTTTTGACTTGAACAGTTCTATAAGAAGTATGAGAGAGGGCGAGTGAGAGAGACCTGAAGAGAGAGAGAGAGAGAGAGAGAGAGACCGAGAGACCTGAAGAGAGACCGAGAGACCTGAAGAGAGACAGAGAGAGAGAAAGAGAGCCGGGGAGAGAGAGAGAGAGAGAGAGACCTGAAGCGAAAGAGAGACCTGGAGAGAGAGAGAGAGAGAGAGAGAGAGAGACCTGAAGAGGGAGAGAGAGAGAGACCTAGAGACACAAACATTCACACTTAGGGGCAATTTGGAACAGCTAATGAGCCTAATGTGTTCTGAATAATGTTTTTGATACTGTGGGAGGAAACGGGAGTACATGGAGGAAACCCACGCAAGCACAGGGAAAACATGCAAACTTGAATCTTGAAATGAATAAAAGTGTTTTTTGTTAACTGAAACTCACATCTGTGATTTAAAGATTTTGAGCTTATGGATGTTGAAAACAGATTTGTGTGTGTGTGTGTGTGTGTGTGTGTGTGTGTGTGTGTGTTATTAGCAGTAACTTGATGAAAACCTCAAACACGTTTTGTGGTATTTAAATAACACATGAATGTAACATCACTAATATCTGACATGTCTGTGAAGCAGAACATAACAATTTCAAGGTTATTTCTTGTTTTTTTTATCCAGAAAAAACCTGTGCAGGATGGAGGCATGATGGACACAGGCACTCTGCTCTCGCAACAGCATGAGAAGGACAGTGGCGTGGGCCGTACAGACGAAAGCACCCGTAATGATGAGAGCTCAGAGCAGGAGAACCTCTGCGATGACCAGACCAGTGCCTCTACCACGCTGGGCAGTCACAGGCGTCTGGCATACAGTCAGGACACACTCGGAAGCAGTGACGTTCTCTTCAACAATGACTCCTTCATGTCAGCCGACTATACCGATGCAGACTTCTTGGGAGACTTTCCAGCTGATGAGTGTGAGCGCTTCAGGGAGCTGTTAGAGCTCAAATGCCAGATGAGGAGTGGGGGTGGTTTGGGCATAAGCTGGCCCAGCTTTGGCATAGATGCTGGTGCAGGGGATGATGTTGTCGACAAGGAGCTGGAGCTTCTTAACGCAGAGCTGCGTAATATTGAATTAGAATGCCTGAGCATCGTGCGGGCACACCGTACACATCAGTTACGTGAACAGCCATGGATGTTGCACAACAGCGGCTTCCGCAACTACAACACAAGTGTGGATGCACAGCGCCACGAGTTGGCCGATATCAGTGAGCTGCCTGAGAAGTCAGACAAGGACAGCTCAAGTGCCTACAATACAGGAGAAAGCTGCCGCAGCACACCACTTACCCTCGAGCTCTCACCAGACAACTCTTTACGCCGAGCCAATGAAGGGCTTGCAGTAGCCAGTGCAGGAGGTACTGCACCAGGTCCCAACACCAAAGCTTTAAGACCCCTGCTATCACCTGTCCAAGAGGCTTCTGGGTCAAGTAGGACCCACACTGCTCTTCCCAAAGAGCCTGATGCTGGCCACTGTTCTGAGGCCAAAGAACGCAAGCAGGGTCGTCTCAGCCAACCACACTCCCCCTATAAACATGCCCACATCCCAGCACATGCTCAGCATTATCAAAGCTATATGCACTTGATTCAGCAGAAGTCAGCTGTAGAGTATGCTCAGAGCCAGATGAGTCTTGCCAGCATGTGCCGGGATCCTGTGTCTGCTGAGCCCAAAGCAGAGTGGAAGGTGAAAATCCGCAGCGATGGTACTAGGTACATCACCAAGAGGCCAGCTCGTGACCGCCTGTTGAAGGAGCGTGCCCTGCGTATTCGAGAGGAACGCAGTGGAGGCATGACCACAGACGACGACGCAGCCAGTGAGCTGAAGATGGGCCGTTACTGGAGCAAAGAAGAGCGTAAGCAGCATGCTGTACGTGCCAAGGAACAGCGCCAACGGCGTGAGCTCATGAAGCAGAGTCGCACAGACTTGCTGAAGGATCAGAGTGGGAGTGGTCCGGATGACAAAAAGGAAGTCAATATCATTGAACTAAGTCACAAAAAAATGATGAAGAAGCGCAACAAAAAGATCTTCGATAACTGGATGACCATCCAGGAACTGCTCACACATGGTGCGAGGTCTCCAGATGGAACGCGAGTGTACAATTCACTGCTGTCTGTGACCACGGTGTGAACTGCAGGCTTGTGTATATATAACACTTCCCAGTGGACTGGAGTCTCCTGCCTCATTCAGTGTGGCAGTGCTTGTAAATAAGGAAGTAGTATCTTTGGAGGTTGTTTTGTGATCAGCAGTTAAGAGAAGGTACGATGAAAGTTTCAGACAATGGACAAGGAGGAAGGAGGAAAGAACAGTAACACAAATGGTTTTGCATAACACTTTCTACCTTGTACTTGCTTTTTCAGTCATTTTAAAGGAACTATTTCTTAACATTTGGGCCTTTCTGAAAAATTTCTGAGAACAGTTTAAAGTCCAGTTGTCATAAAACATCCACCAGCAATATTTCTATGAGTCATTTATTTATCAATATTTTATGTATCATGCATTCATACTGCTTTTTTAAAGTAATACAATATATTTAGCTTCATGGTCAAAACACGATACCTTGGGAAGACATTGTTACATGACATTTGAGCCCCTTAGAGGAACAGTGGGCTAAGTCCATTTTTGTGAATTTTGAGTTAAGTACAATGAGAAGTGAATATAGAAAAGTGAAACCTTTCAGATGAATACTGCTCTAAATCCAGGTAAAGTTCAGATTTTTACATAATGAGGGCACTTCACTATTGCTCTTAGCTATTTCACTGATTTACTAGTGCAACAGTGAGCCAAGTCCAAAATCCAAGGTGGCGGCGCCCATGTGTGGAGCCTCCACATCTAGGAAAAACATACCTGAAAAAGAGGTTCTTCAGTTAATAGAAGACTCGGAAACAAAGTATTACTTTAGTTAGGACAGCACTGCATCTGCTTGTTATTATTTTTCATAATATTGCTAAATTTCCTGGACAATTGGACTTAGACCGTTGTTGCAATGAAAAATATAATTTCAACCTGAGTTTGTTGCAATTCTTCTAAGTCCAAAATCGCAATTTTTGACAAAATACAGAAGTCCCGGGAACACAGCACTTTAGGCTGAAAAAAGTATCAAGGAGAAGCATTCAGTGAGACTGAAGGCATTAAAATATGAATAGCAATTTTTTTATAACCTTAAAACTTTAAAGTGCTCTCCTGAAAATTCACAAAAATGGACTTAGCCCACCGTTGCGCTAAGGGGCTCATTTTTATCCAGCAGTTCAAACAAGTGTATTTTAAACATTTTAAAGGTGCTGTTTAAAGCAGGTGCATTATAAACACTTTATAAAATCATGTTACAGCTGTTTAATAGGTCCATATGCCTGAAGGTGCACACCTCTGGGAGCAATTTCTCCTCTTTTCATTTAATAGACTGTAAATCATTTGGCATTGTAAGGGTACGCACTATGTTTTTGTTTTCTTAAATAAAATGAGAATGAAGTCAGTCATCTGCTGAAATAATCAGTTCTCGAAACCCTGAGACGCAGGATGCAGTATTACAAACACACATTTCAAGTTTTAATCTTTGTATTATCATTTAATATGATTTATATTGTATGTAAATAGAATACCATAACGGATGTAAACAAATTGGTCTTAAACAAATTGATTGTCAGGCTTCACCCTTTACTAAATGTTTTATGGTTGGAAAAATATTTTCTATTGGATTTCATACATCAAATAAAATTAAACCAACCTATCAATTCCTAAGTTACCAACACAATTTGATGTCTTGTAAAATGGGTGGAATGAATAAATTATTGTTTTATATTTAAAATCTGTGTTATTGTGTTATTTGTGTCAGAAAAGTTGAGCAGCATTTTTGGATTAAACTTGTAGGTTTTTCTTTCCTTTGTTTTTCCCAATAATCTTGGACCTCACTCTCACACAAACTGTCTCTGACTCATTTGCTGAACCGCTTAATCCTATCAGGGTCGTGGGGAAGCTGGAACCTATCTCATCCGACAGTGGGCGAAGTCAGGGTACACCTTGCACAGCTTGCCAGGCCAACACAGGGCAACACACACACAAGCATTCATATTCACACCTCAGGGCAATTTGGAACAGCCTAATGTGCCTGTCTTTGGACTGTGGGAGGAAAATTTTGGAAATTGAATTTTATATAATTTCCACCACCATCAACCAATTTGTTTCAAACATACAGTATCACCATCACACCGCTGACCATATTAATCAAGTCAGTATAGTTTAGTATCAACTAAACAAATTAGCATTTCGACCCAGTTGGTGAATCCGTGTGTACAGTGTGTAATAAAGTAATCAACAATGCTCAGTTCACAAGAGAAAAGTGATATCTATAAACTCTGGGACTGTGTATACATTGCTGTAGTCATACCCAGTATTATAATACCATGAGAGAAAGGTACTTGCTTTTATATCTAGTTACCACATTTACTAGCTTTATAGTAATGTAGCGTATGGCCATTTATTTGGAGTAATCACATGACTTTACATGAAGTTCACAGCAACAATCATCATTCTGTGACTTTAACAATTCAATTAAATTCAGTTGTGTTATTTGTATGGCACTTTTTACAGCAACCATTGAAAAATTTGGTAAAAAATGTAAACTTATGATTTTAAACAGTTCTCTATAAACCCTATCCATCCCTAATTAACGAGCCTGTGGCGTTGGTGGCAACGAAAAACTCCCTCAGTCGACACGAGGAAAAACCTTGAGAGGATCCAGACTTAAAAGGGAAACCGATTCAAAAGGATTCAGAAACAGAAGGATCAGTATGGCTGGTATCTCAGAAGTAGCATGTGTAGCTCGACAGAAACACAGAGAGGGAGTGAGAGGGAGGTTGTTAAGTATACGGTGTAATGGTGAAAGAAGAGAGTTTATTAGTGCTGGGTGCAAGCAGGGACTCCCTCATGACTGACTATGGCAGCATAACTAAAAAGAGAAAACCAGAAGGAAGACAGACATGAGGGCACACTGTAACATTAGGCAATCAGACACGTCACTGTTGATAGACCTGGGTGAGCATGTGATCAATCCAATTATTTTACAGCTTCTGTCTTATGTTAATAGCAAGAATTTACAAGCTGTTTTCATTTCCAGCACTGAATTGTCTTACAGCTGGTCAGATGTACTGGATTTTTTTTATCAGGAAAGTTTATGAAACGTTAGTGAAACCTCAGCCATGCCACAATATTACTGCCAAATAACACCAAGACTAAACATGTTCCTAAAGGAGCTGCACTGTATAATGGTTCATCCAGCTGTGAGCAGAAACATCCTCAGTCAATGAGCTCAATAAATATATGCTGTTTGTTTTAAATCTTTCCATTTGCATGGAAATTCTAAATTTATATACATCTACACAACAAAGCAAATCTTTAAACATGGAATCGATGGTGCTTCAGGTATATTACACAAATATACATTTGTGAGGGCCCTGCTTTAGTGCTTCTCAGTGTGTTTGGATCCCTGTACATGATTGGAGAGGAATAATTATGCTAATTCTAGCAGGAAGGTAGAGTCTGTCATTGTCTCTTCTGTGTCTTTTGGAATGTAATTGATGGTTCTTCCCAAAGGTTGATGCAAACCACGCTTTGTGATTTATTTCCCCAGCGAATAATTCACACACATACAAAGAGGTACACACTTTGTTTAATAGGAGATAACAATATGCCACGCAAACCAAACAATGAGCCAGTTGCATTCAATTTCAACATGGCTCGTTCTCTTGATGCAGACTGAGATTGCTTTGATCGTTCTCAACAGTTTGTCGCCGCTGGCGTGTTTCCATATCAGTACTGAATTAAATCAGGCAGCCTGCGAAGGCCATGCTCATCTCATTTGTTTAAATGCCACACCAGAGGAATGCAAGACTGAAGCATCTGTTGACTGATAAAACCAGTGCTTGGGTTTCTTGGCTCATCTCAGCCTTTCCTGGAGACCTGAAGGTTAAGAGCCTCTTTCTACTGAGATAATACAGGAGGTTGTGGTATTTAGAAAACCCTGTATATTATTTGTAAATATGCCATGATTTCTTTGTCATATCCACACTTACACTGATCACCCATACCATGAAAACAACCTGCCTTATATTGTGCTGCCAAAACAAATCTGACCTGTCGAGGCATGGACTTCACAAGACCTCTGAATATGTGCTGTATCCATGGATTGGATTTGTTTGTTCATTTATTCATTCATTCATTTTCCGAACCACTTAATCATATTAGGGTTGCAGGGAGAATAGAGCATATAACCGCCGATTTCACACTCATGCCCAGGGGCATCGGAGTACCTGGAGGAAACCCACACAAGCACAGGGAGAACAGAAGTACTACACCACTGTGCCATCCCTTGGTATTTCAGCATATCCCATATTTGTTTGATGAGATTGAGGTCTGGGAATTCAACATTAAACATACTTGCCAAAATACGCCTGAACAATTTAAGCAGTGTTTTCCTGCTGAAAGAGGCCACTGGTGTTACCAAATACCATTGTGCTGTGCTTAATCTGCAACAATGGTTAGGTATCTGGTACTTGTCAAAAGTAACATGAACATTAAAACCAGAACCCAGCAGAACATTACCCAGAACATCACACCACCTCCGCTGCCTTGACTCCTTCACCAATTGGATCTTGTTGCCAAATCTCTAACTCAGGTAAGTAGCACACACACACAGAGCCATCAGTATATTGTAAAAGAAAGCATAATTCATCAACTAGTCCCCTAGAAGAACAACTGAGCTCTCATTGCCAAAGTGTCATAACAAAATTGGGTGACTGTGCAGGAAGCATAAAAGAGAAAAAATAACATATAAGAAGGACCCAGTATGATAAGAACAAATAAGTAATAACAGGAATAAATAAATAAATAAGTAAAAGTATACTAGAACAAAAGAAGGGCAGCACGGTGACATAGTGGTTAGCATATCTGCCTCACAGTTAGAAAGTCCTGGTTTCAAGTCCCAAGCTTGGAGAGAGCGTTCCTGTGTGGAGTTTACATGTTCTTCCCTTTTTTGTGCATTGTGTGGTACTCCTGTTTCCTCCCACAGTCCCAAAACATGCACATTATAGGCTAATTAGCTGTTTCAAATAGCCCCTAGGTTTGGATGTCAGTGTACAGGGTTGTGTGTGTGTTTGTGTGTGTGTTTGTGTGTGTGTTGCCCGTCTTTGGACTGGTGAGCTGTTCAGAGTGTACCCCGCCATTGCACAGAGTTGGCTGAGACAGGCTCCAGCCTTCCCGCGGCCCTAGTTATATTAAGCGGTTCATCAAATATGGATAAATGAATAGAACAAAAGAAGATGCTGCACACCATTGCTGATGGTTGATGGTGTATTGCAGTTTTATGACGTTGGATTTTGTTCTTACTGTAGAAGAGTTCATACAAAGTGCAGTTACAGCTCAACTATTAAAAAAAAGTTGTCTGCGTTGTAATTGTTTTGAAACACTTTCCTGAGGGCAGCAGCTCAAACAAGTGGTGTCTGGAGTGAGGGAGATCTTTGCGAATGCTGTACGCCCTTCTGTGACAGACACACCTTATGTTGGGGGCAATTGAAAAATAATTTTAAAAATCCTGAAGGAAAAGATAATGGCCATGTTGCAATCTGCCATGTTTATTAACCACATTACTGCAGCTGTAAATATTTATTTTTATTTTATTTATTTTTAACACCAAGCCGCCATAGAAGTCAGCTCAGGCCAGCCATCTGCATTTCAGCACGTATTTCTGAGTCTAGGAATACCCATGAACCCATCACAGCTCTTATGGGAGTTGAGCAATGGGACAACATTTCACAGTCATTTGCGACTGACTGTAGCTGGTATACCAGTAGACATCTGTTGATCAAAAGTCTTCACATTTTGCTGCACATTGATGATTTCATAGACATTAATTACTTTATTTAGTTAAACAATTGAAACCATCCATCCATCTATTTTTGCTGCTCATCTGGGTCTTAATTACAGGGGCAGTGGTTTGAGCAGAGACTCCCTGGCTTGCCTTTCTCTGGTGTTCTCGTCCAGCTCTTCCAGGAGAATACTGACATGCTCTCAAGCTGACTACAGGATATGACCTCTCCAGCATGTCCTAGGTCTGCCCTGGGATCTCTTCCTGGTCAGAAATGCCCAGAACACCTCTTCTTGGAGTATCCAGGAGGCATTCTAGGCAGATGACTACCAAAGTGTATTTAGTTAAAAATACATAATTACATAAAATATTTGTATTAATCTTAGCTGTTGCAGATTTGTGTTCAGTGAATTACACTGGAAACTAAACATGTAAAAGAAAATGTAAATGCAGAAGTGTTGTGCATTCAATTCACTGAGCAATGTGTTCCTGTAAACCAGCAGACACCTGTCTGTAAATGTAAATGTAATATAATGTGCAGACATGCCTGGTTTTTCTTTTATTCAAAAGTCTAAAATCTGTACACTTATTTTTGCCATTATCTTGCCTTATTGAAACTGATGTGTACTTTCCTCTTGATTTCGTGCTGTTTTGAGGGTGAAACTAATTACAGCCTTTTCCAACAGGCTAATGCAAGCTATGCATTTTAGCAGAGTTCAACTTAAGTAACTTAAAGTAAAAACCACCTGATAATGAATATATACATTTTAGTGTAACAGGAGAATTTGAAAGACTTTCCTTTTCTATGATCTTCTTTTAATAAATTCCTGGATCTGGATCATGATCTGGATCTGCTTCAAAATATAATGTTTTGGGGGGGTTTCAGGCCCATACCCCAGACTTCCATCAAGTTTGATAAATTGGAACAGTAGTTTTTCCTTTAATAAATTCCAGATCCAGATTGTTCTCCAGAATTTTATGTTTTGTTCATGACCAGGCCCCACCCCTCCACCAACTTTGAGGAAGATCACATCAGTAGATTTTGCCTTATCCTGCTAACAGGAAAAAATATATAATATTTTTTTTTTTTTTTTTTTTTGCAGACAACATTATGAACATGTTTAATATTCATTTAAAGTGAAGCATCAGTACGTGTTACAACATAATTTGAATCTGTAACAGAATCCAGAAGTATTTGATATTAATACTGTCACTTAGTATTTAATCATACATATACGCTTAGAATGCTTATGCATTAAGAAGCAATTAACACTAAAGACCCAACACCACATAACATGCACAAACAAGAACGAACGAAAAAGTTAATTCAACTAGTCATGATATCGTCTTTTCTCCAGATCTCCTCTAAATTTCTTGAATTTCTCCTTGTTCTGTCTCTGATATGTTTCTAAGGCTACCGTATTTTTTTCATGTTCTTTCTGAACCTTGCTTGTCTGACTTTCCCTGTTCTATCTTTAGGTGTTGTTTTTTTGCTTGTTGCTGGAATGGCAGCACCTCTAGTGTGCCTAAAGTTCATTTTGACCTTCATATTTGATCATCTTTACCATCTATTACCATTCACCCGAAAATCTTGTGGGAATACACAAGCACATGCAGTATGTCACAACCATAATGACAGAAACTTTTAGTAATGAACCAGAGACATGACTTGGATTATTACAATACATGTACGAAGCTGTGAGTAAATTCAGAATAAATTAAA
>JAQMYF010000006.1:26496143-26520355 GCA_030014195.1 Neosilurus mollespiculum
TTTTTACAATTGACATTGTCACAAAGCAGCTTTACATAGTAAAATTAAATTAGGGAGGAATCAAAAAAAATTTTCTAGAACCCCTACACATCCCTAATAACATCTTTTTATTTCTCTTAAAATCGTATCCCTTCTTCTGTTTCTTAACACTTGATCTCAGACTTTTACACTTTCTACCAATCGCTGCTACGCCATCGAGCTATCACATATACACAAGATTGTTTCTCCGGTCACACCATCTCATTGTTACTTTAAACAGTTATAGAACCAAAACAAGATGTAGAACAGGTGAATAAGAGATTCTAAGCCCATGAGCTGGGGTGGTTTCACCAGGAAACCTTAATATTCATCCAGAATGAACTGATGATAAAAGATAAAAAACATCAGATATTCACTAGAGAATGGGGAACTTTACAGTGGAACCAAGTACCTGTACACTTTTTTCAGATGTGAACTAAAGTGCATTTATAAAATGTACCGTTTTATTGTACCGTTCATGTTTAGAGCAGCACTTGTTTACACTGAAACATGTCAGAAAAAACTGTATAAATTATTCTGTGGATGATTTAAATTTATTGCTAAATACTGATGTCCTTATCTGCCTCCTTATTTAAATACACACACCCCTAGTTCTAAACCACCTGTTGGTATTGCATGTGAAAATGTTTATCTGTTTAGTTTTGCGAAGACCTACATTCTAAAATTATGAATTTAAACCCAAAGCAAATTTATAGACAAGAAGAACATATTTACCACTTATGAAATGATCAGAACACACTTTAAACTGCCTTTGTATTATTTATTCAGTTCAGCCACAATCTTCCGTGGTCTGTTGTCAGCGTCTCTTTCTGAAATCTGGAGTGTTTTATTATTTTAGGAATACCAAAAAACTTTGTTTCCTCAGGATCCAAACAGCTTGTCAAACCACAAGGGTTTATCATAGATCTTGGCAAATTTGTAAATATTACAATCCGAGTACAATCAATCCTGGATGCATTCTGTTTGCCCAACAAGACAGCCACACAAGCAGTGCATTATGGGAAAAGTCACAGATGTAAAATGGAGAGAAACTGCAGACTTACACACTGGTATGAACTAGGGGTGCGGAAAAAAAAAAAAATCGATTCACGTCTGAATTGCGATTCATATTTATTAGCATTCTGAATTGATCCAAATTTTCAAGAATCGATCTTTAAGAACACTTTTTTTTCGAACATTTCCAACCTTACTCACAGCGCGTACCGTTTGTCCAGACACGGCCTCTGTCGTGAATTGTTCCAGTGAGTGGTGGCTTCAGAACTAGCTTTTAGCCTACAGCCAGCGCCGACTTCGCTGAAGGCAAATGTTTGGGTGCACTTCGCATTTTACATTTTCCGGGTAAGAAGGAGCTTGAAAAAAATCGGTGTGCAAAATAAAAGTCAAGTATTTCGGGAACACTTCAAATCCCCGAGCCCACATCTTACGTCATCACCTGGAGCTAAAAGAACCGGAGGAGCAGCTTCACTAAACTCCCTACCAACTCTGAACGAGCAAAGTGGATCAGTACATCTACAAAACCAGCTGTCTAGTAATATAATTTCTTATAGAAGAGTTGTTCCTAGCTTATAGAAGAATGTAGTTACTTGTGAAATTGGCTCCCTATGTTTGTAATGGTTATGAATCAAAAATCAGCTTGAATCAAGAATCAATTCTAGTATGAAGCCTATGCTCAAGCCAGATGTCCTTTAAGCTTTCTACATCGACTTTTTGATGTGGAAGAGGCCAGGAGAAAGACCACCAGATCAGCTCACAAACACACACACACCAATCGCTCATGTAAAGGAGCAGACACCTGTGTGGCGTGTGTAAATCTAATATAGTATTATGTGCAGATGTGCCAAGTTTTATTTTATTCAGATGTAACACCAAACTTCATTAGGATTTTTTTAAAAATCGGAGGGAAAAACTTTGGGCTTTTAAAGAAATTGTGATGTGTCTCACCCGGATACACATACTCACCCGTTGTACCCGTTCACGATCTTCAATATTCTCTCCTTCATCTCCTCAAATGGGACCGATTCCACATTCGGGTTTGCAGGTCCTCTCTGCTCTGGTGCTGAAGCTTGAAAGTCCTCCATCACCTTCTCCAGTTTGAACAGAAAGTAGTTTTTAAACTGCGACCACGAGACCCTGCAGAGAAACACAACAGCCTCACAAACACTCATTCTACATGTACACTATAAAAAAAGAAACCAGACAAGGTCCCTGAAAGACCCTGACAGGACAAACATCTGAACTGCACACGGAATCGCCTATTTAACGCGGTCTATGGAAGCAAATAGGAAAAGGGTTTGGGGAACTTCATTTTTGACAGCATCTGTCAATCAATGGTATCTTTAAGCTCTGATTGGTTATCGCTCAAGTGAAAGTTCAGTCTCAGGTAAATTCCACATCCGCCCACTTCACACCGCTTGAGAAAATGTCACCTCTTGTTGCTCATTTCCCTGGCAACCACTGACTTCGCATGGTCACTTGTTGCTTCCTGTGTAAATACAGCTTTAATCTCCATCATAAAAGTCTTAATACACATATTTTCTAAACCTGACAATGAGATTTCGTTCACCAGTTGTAATTTTGAATGTGCTTATAAGAGGGGTATCTAGTGTCATGGTCGGACGCCTGGCTGGAATTTGAGAATAACCAAGAGTAACGGTATTCTTTAAATCGTAACTTTATGTTGATAATGTATACAGAGTACAATTTTAGAAGCATAAAAAGTTTCTCTGATGTCTCAATGCAATATATTGTTAATATAGTGTCCTTCAACCCCTGCAAATTTGCATGTGATACATCAGGAACCAGCGGCTGACTGCCAACGTTCACCATATTCAAGCAAATTTAACCTGCCAGACCTATGTCTAACGTTCAACAGTACATTCAACTGCAAGAAAATGATCCTCATCCTATATACTTGTTTAAATTAAATGGATATCTTTAAAATAGAATTAAATATGGTCATATTTGAGACTTGTTAAAATCACAACTTTAATTCAGAATCTGTTGATTTTAATATAAACAAAAGGGTTCGTATTCCCAGCACAGATAGCCACACAGTTTGAACTCTGTTCTAAAACATTTTAAGATGGACGAGAAGAAGAAAAGTCCAATCACCTAGAGATAAAACCTGAAAGATACTGAGCAGTTAAGCAGGCCTTAATCCTGTTCACACAGCGTTTGGCAGACGATCTTATCCAGAGCGACCTACAACTATCATTTTTATACACCTGAGGGTTAAGGGCCTCGCTCAAGGGCCCAACAGTGGTGATAGTGGGGATTGAACCGATGACCTTCGGATTAACCTTTAACCTCGCTTTAACCTCTAAACCACCACCGCCCAGACACTTACATGGTCTCTCCAGTCTTCGCAACATGGCACAAAAACTGGTCCAACACAGGAGACACCTCCTTCTTCCCTTTCTTCTCAAAATCTGAGGACAACAGAGAGAAACACAGGACAGCATTGAACTTCCACATTCTTGTCTCAGCATAGAAATAAACTATAAAACACGATGGAAACAAGTTCTACAGCTATTTAATCAACACTAAACACTGACAGATTACAGAATTTCCTTTCAGAGACAAAGTTTAGTCACTAATCACAAGATTCAAGGATTCAAAATTCTATTTAAAAAAAAAAAAAGAGTAGAAACGTCTCAGCTCTGACAAAGTACTAATGAAATAATACGACTCGGACAAACTCAAAACAATCAAAAAAAAACAAAAAAACAACGCCTGTTACTGAGGCATTTTAATCAGTATTGCTTAGAGGATCTACTACGCAGCTAGCAAGCTAACTCCCGTCTACAGTACAAACCGGAATAGCTAACAATTAGCAGCTAACCGCTAACACCGCGCGCTGTGTAAACCCACAAGGCGAAAACTCAGAGGGATTACACGATTTATCTACACAAACTCGCTATTTAACTCACGACAACCCGACAAGTGAAATCCCAGCCCGCGGAAGTACTCGGCGAACCCCAGCGAGTGTGCTAAGACTTCATGCTAACATGAAGGGTTGTTAGCGGTGGCTAACCGCAGCAGCGTCTCTGTACTGCCGCCAGCACTGGCTCTCACTCCGCCGGTCGGTCTTCCTCAGCAGCCTTAATCCGAACTAATAAATAAAGCAAACACCCAACCACAACCTTTCAGAGCCTCGAGAAGAGAGTCAATTTCCATGTTTCCAAGCGTGTGACTCCACCACGAAGCGACGTGCTAATGGCTGTTGTTGAGGGGAACGCGGAAAAAAAAAAATCAATATGGCGTGTGTGACGTCACAAATGGAAAGAAGCCGGGGACACAGAACGGCGTAAAGAGAAACCTCCGCCACTACCCTGATCTCCCCTCTCATCCACACTCCACCGAGAACACACCTTATCTACACTTAAACACCTAGCAGTTTATCATCATCCTCATCATCATTATTATCATTATTATCATTATTATTATTATTATTATTATTATTATTATTATTATCATCATCATCATAATCATTATTATTATCATTATTATTATTATTATTATTATTATTATTATTATTAATATTATTATCATAATCATCATTATTATCATAATTATCATTATTATTATTATTATTATCATCATACTCATTATTATTATCATTATTATTATTATTATTATTATTATTATTATTATTATTATCATCATCATTATTATCATCATTATTATTATTATTATTATCATAATCATTATTATTATTATTTTCATCATCATTATCATCATCATCATCATTATTATTATTATTATCATCATCATCATTATTATTATTATTATTATTATTATTATCATCATCATTATCATTATTATTATTATCATTATCATTATTATTATTATTATCATCATCATTATCATTATTATTATTATTACTACTATTATCATTATTATTATTATTATTATTTTTATCATCATCATCAGTATTATAATAATAATTATTATTATTATCATTATCATCATCACTATTATTATTATTTTTATCATTATCATCATTATTATTATCATCATTATTATTATCATTATTATCATCATCATTATCATCATTATTATTATTATCATCATCATCATTATTTTTATTATCATTATCATTATTATTATTATCATCATCATTATTATTTTTATTATCATTATCATTATTATTATTATTATTATCATTATTATAATCATCATTATCATTATTATCATTATTATTATGATCATCATCATCATCATTATTATTATTATGATAATTAACATATTTTCCCTGTCAGTCTCCGGTTATTAATTACCTATGTTATCGCAGTGTCTTGAATGCTCGAATCTGATTGGTCAGAAGGTCAGCGGCTCTGGCAGTAGTTCCGGCTGTAGTTCAAATCACACGTTTATATCAATGCGCTTGAACTGGTGTACAGCACTATATACTTTATGTAAATTAGATTTGCAATATTTAACACGTTTTGTTCATTATTATTTAATTGTGGATATTATATTCGAACATTCAAATCCTTCATTTCTGATAGAAGTCTTTATTACATGTCTCTAATAATAATAATAATAATAATAATAATAATAATAATAATAATATTAATAATAATAATAATAATAATAATAATAATAATAATATGGGGCAGTGGTGCCCGGTAGTAAGGTGCTGGATTACTGATCCCAAGGTCGAGGGTTCAAGCCCCACTATCAGCAGGATGTCACTGCAGCTAATAATAATAATAATAATAATCATGATACTACTACTAAATTATGAAAAAATGTAAAATTTCTACATTGTGATCTTTTTCATGACAGCTAATGGAAAGTTGGATGAGCATTGCTTGCTGTGGATATAAACTTCCATGTTGACCTTTTGCATTATAAGGTCCTAAAAAAAATCCCAGTATTATAAATTATTTGCCTATTAATAATCCATATATGGCCCATTAAAACTTGCCTTTCTTGAACCTGTGATTTCAGCCCGCAGGTTTGCAGAGGTGGGACCCCATGGACAAATCCATTTGGGTCCCACAGGGTATGCCCGAGCGGGACCCAGACATTAGCCCATACAGTCCCCATCTTGTTCCCAGTTGTGTGTGCTGGCTGGGGTATTATTAGTTCAACAGTATTTCTGAATGGTAACACAATGGTGTAGCAGCTACCACATCTCTCACTGTCTCAAAACAGGTAGGTCCAGGCTTTGAGTCTTGGCAGTTCTCTGTGGAGTTTGTATGTTCTCCAGGTGCTTGTGTAGGTTTCCTCGGAGTACCTCAGTTTTCTCCCATAATTCCAAGGCAGGCACATAAAGCTAAATGGCTGTTATAAATTGCACCTAGGTGCGAATGTGAACTTTTTTTGTGTGTGTTGGCCGTTCAGGGTGTATCCTGCCTTAGCAAGAGTCGGCTAAGAGAGGCTCCCTAGACGTGACCCAAGAGGAATTAGTAATTTAAGCAAGAGTGAGTGAGTGAGTAAGTGAGTGAACATTAGTGAACAGCTAACATGCAAGGATTTTGGATATAGATCCCCTAAACTGACATGAAAACCAAACCAACAAATAACCGGCTCCTCGTGTATGAGACCACAGACAACTATGGCTGGTTTGTGTTATTGTGATTGACAGCAGACTGCTTTGACTCCCTCGTGGCCCCCTGACTCACAGATGACCAGGAGTGGAACTCACAAGGTTTGAATGATGGAGTGAATATGCTTTCCTTCTGCACTACTTGGGAGCCCCGACTCATTAAGAGAAAAAGAAAACGTGATGATGGGAATGAATGTTTATAGCTGTAATAAGATAAGCACTAACAAGAACTAGCAACATAATTATGAATGGTAAAATCTTTTTTTTTTTTTTTAAAAGATTAAGGCACTGCCAAAAAGCAGAGCTCCCAATATGTACTACTGATAGGTAGCCGAGGATCAACTTTAGCCCTGGAGGAAATACATAAATAAATATGCCCTGAATTTCCCGACTACATGATGAAGTGAAAGAAGGAAAGGTTAACCCTGAGTTTCCTTTTCACAGCCTTTTACTCATGATTTCTGCCTTCATTTCTATCACCTGTATTGTTAGTTTAATTATCTGTCTAACAAGTTCATGTTCCCTGCTTGGTGGAAAAAGTGTCTGCCTACCAGAGTTAAATTGTATGGATTTTTTCCCTGTGTGGGTCTGAGTGGTGGTATATGAGCCTCTATTTTTGGGTTTTAGTTTCATTATTAATAATAAATGTTTTTATTTATTACTGCCCGTCCTCATGTAAGTCAGTGATTTATAATAGCCAATCAGAAATAATTCCGTCACGCGGCAGCCTTATTGGTTTTCCTGTGGTGGGCATGCCCAGTCACTGGACAGGACATGGGAGAACCATCCAGGTCATGTCCTATGCCTATAAGGCTCCGCTACAAAGCTCCTTTGTGGGTTTCTCTGGATTCGGACATTTGCCAAACATTCTAAATACATATTGTTCAAAAATAAATGATAATTGAAAAAAGTATAAGAATAAAACACAAGATATGCTATAGTTATTAGAAAATAATCACACATTGTTTAAAAACCCAGCACTATCTGACCAGCTATCAGATACTAAATAGGAAGCTAAGCTAGCCAAGCCAGTAAACCATCTTTAGCGGCTGGTAAGGTATTTTTCAGCTTTCTTATTACTTACATTAATTATTAAACGTTTAAGTGTTGCAAACTCTGTTACTTTCTCTTATCATTACCAGATGTTCAGAAACATGAGCTACCAGAACGCACAGCTAGCAAAGGTTTGCCAGCTTGATTAGATACACCAGTATTCAGCAGCTGGTCAGAGTAAGCTGGGTTTTCCAGTAGGAATAACGTCCAGACATGCAAAGCCATGGCATTTTATATAACAACATAAACAGAACTAGAAAAGCTTGTGGTTTTCATTTATTACATTTCTGACATGCATGGACTCCTCTGATAAAAACAGAAATATATTCATATCAATGAATGATTCAGAAGCTTCCATTTTATTAGCAGAGAGATGATGCTGGAAACCAGTCCCAGATATGTATAAACATAATCAATATAAAGACTGAAATTCAACAGCAAAGCAAATATCATAAGATATTTAACAAATACGAGTTTATGGTTACTAGGCATTTCAGCAAACAGTTTTGGTGTGTGTGTGTGTGTGTGTGTGTGTGTGTGTGTGTGTGTGTGTGCGTCCGTCCCATCAATGGGTAGTCAAACTCACATTGTGGTTAATGCAGGAAACCTTTAAAGGTAGGGTTGGTAAATTTTTCGCTGTATACACAAATTGTTATTTTTCAATCAGTAAATTACAAGATCTGAAAAAACACCGACCAATCACTGCGTCGAGGTCCACTGGAGAATATCCAATCGAATCCTTCCAGTGTCTATCTGTTCATGTGACCCTACCATTCATGATCCTGCAGGCAGAGTGCATCACCGTCACTGCTGCTGCCGGAAAAATTATATCACATTCATTGTCAGAAGTAAAAACGAACAAAAAACCCCCAAACAAACAAAAACAAATGCTGAGATCCTCTCACTGCTGGGTAATGAAGCTGTTGTGATGTGACAGACGGGGGCGTGGCTTTGGAAGGGCTGCTGAGGGCAGGGGAGGGTTTAAGCCATGAAAAGATGTTACTTTCAAATGTCGTCATCTTTACAATTGACCAACCCCAGCTTTAAAGGAAATTAAAACAGACCAGAATGTGAATGAATAAAAAAGTTTTAATTCAAAGTTAGAATATATATATATATATATATATATATATATATATATATATATATAATAAAACCCTTGGATGACACTAAAAATCAGATGCTGATTATGATGTATTTTTGGTCTGAGATGTCTTCCAACAGGCATCCACTTTGCTCACATGCATAAATAATTATTTTCCAATTAGCTTGATCCCACCAGTTTCTGTTCTCCACCTAAAAAAAGGGGCGTGGGTGGGATCTCAAATTTGCCCAATAAGATCTTGACTTGAAGACACGCACCTCATACACAATGATCTACAATATTATATATGCATCACACTTCAGGGGAATGATGATTAATGATCAGTGAGTCTGTGCAGAATATCGCACAACCTTGAAAAGGGCACAGAGCAGAAAAACTGCCCAGCGCAACTTATGAGTTCTGTTCTTTATCAGTTCCTGCCATAGGATGGAAATAACAGCACAAACGTCTCGGAATAATGCTGCTGCATTAACGGTATATTAGTTTCCAAAAGCAATTTCACTGCCGTATTTTATACCCAATAGAAACCTACGAGAGGTAAAATCTGTCATATTCGATTTTAGAAACATATATTTCACACACACACACACACACACACACAATCCTCGAAACAATGAGTCATGCAAAGTTTTTTTCCCCTCAACCACAACGTTGTACACTTTGGTTTATATAATAATAATATAATAAGATCATGATGAAGCTTAATGTTGTGTCGGTACCTTTTTATGCTCACAGGAATGTATACAGATTTCACATTATTTATGGGTGTGTACGTAAACCAGATTTTTTGGGGTTTTTTTTTAAGAAGAGCCAAAGTGGTAACTAGTGAACACAATTCAACCACTGAAATGAATAAAACTAGCCCATTATCAGGCAATAAAGTCACTCTGTTCTACAACTCTGCCCCCAGGCAACACTGGCTGGTATTTGCTTACTTTTAAACATTATCTCTGTATAGGAACATTGAACATTCAAGTGCGACACCACCACAGGCCACACCACAGTCTGCAGCCTAGTTGCATTTGTAGCACGTATTTGTTCCGCCAAGCTGGTGCTGAGCCGTTATCTTAACATTATATGCAACAAGAGTCAATCTTACAATTTTAACATCATCTCCATCACTTATAGCAACTTACCTTAAAAAATCCTGCTTGGATCGGTATCACAGACCTTAAAACTAGAAACCCCCCCCCCCCCCCCCCCCCCAATGCCGTTATACTGAAATGGTTCCATTCTTTGGAGAGCAACTCCTTCATCAAGCTGCCATCTTCTGCATGATAACTGCTGCTTAAATCTGAGTCTATTCAAGAAGCTCTGCATCATCTTTCCCAGACCGAGAACACTGCTCAGGAAACCACATGGAGTTCTGGATATTGCACATGTTCCATTAAAAACACACCACTGGTTTTAGAGAATCAGCTCTTCTCCTTGCCGTTTATAAATCGAATCTGTTGCAATTCAGCGACGCTGTCTGTGTGGCAGCCGAGCATGGCGGACCACTTTTTGTTCAAACACAGCCTTCAAGGTCTTCTCGATCTGCTTCAGAAACACTTGAGGAACTCTGCCACACAGTGTGTTTACCGTGTCCAAGAATTTGGTTTGGAGAGGATAAAACAAGGACTGGAACACGTTTTCCTCAACAGGATACTGAAAAATAAGAAAATGAATACATGAGCACCTGAGGGAACAAAAAGTAAATTCACAGACCTGTCACAGATCACAATGCATTTCAAATAATCTGCTGGTAGCAGAGCAATGCAGAAAACCATGCAGACATGGGTCATGCACTTGAGTTAGTGTCCGTATCACACAACAGAATAGGAGTCAGTGACTCCGTCTGTGGCACGTTTGTTGGTACCAGGCTGGTTTAAGTATTACATTAACAGCTGATCTCCTGGAGTTGCCATGTATAACAGTTTCCATAAAGTGGTACAAAAAAATCCAGAAAAAACATCCTGTCTGTCGGTGAAAATGTTCTGCTGATGAATTCTACAGTATTTGACACAGCCACACCTGCTAATTCAGCAAGCCAAACCCTTGAAGTGAATGTGCAACAACAGCAGAAGACCACATTTAGCTCCAGTCCTGTCAGACAGGAGTAATAGTCGAGCTCCTGAGTGTAGCCCCATAGGCATGGAACATAAATGGGAGCACAGAGCATGAACTGATTACACGGACAATTAAACTAAAAAGACAGGTGATACAAATGATTGAGGAAATTAGAGAGTGAAAGGCGGTGAAAACTCTGTGTTAACCTTTCTTTCTTTCGCTCCAGACCGTAATCGGGAAACGCAGAGGAGACTCAGTGGTTAAGGCTCTGGGTCAGTTATATTATAAGGTCCTGGGTTCAAGCCCCAGTACCACAAAGCCGTCACTGTTGGGAACTTGAGAAAGGCCCTTAACCCTCAACTGCTCAGTTGTATAAAAATGATAACGGTAAGTCGTTCTGGATAAGGGCATCAGCCAAAGGCCGTAAATATAAATGTAATGAGATTTATAGTGGAGCCCTTGAGCAGAGATCTATAGGCCTGGAACATGACATTGATGGCTGTCCTGTGTCCTTACCCCTTCACTGACTTGATGATGATTGGCTCATGCAATAACAAAACTGAAACACAAATAATAGAGGCTCATATGCCACCACTCAGATGTGCACAGAGTAAAATAAAACAAAGACAATAACTCAGGCAGGCAGACAAACTTTCATTGAGCAAAACCAACATGGAACATTAACAGGAACACGGAACATGAACGCGTTATCGGAAATCAGCAAGTAAGAGGCGAAAGTAAAAGAACTCAGTGTTAACCTTTCTTTCGTTTCAGAATGTAGTCACGAAATGGAAGGGAGATTTACTTATTTATTTCCTTCTTAAACACATCACATGATTGGTTGACATGTCATACCTGACTGAGATGATTAATCGATTATCAAGCTCATCTGGAGGTCAGTTATTGCCCTGGCACATGTAGAAAAACTACTAGATAAGCCAACGGTACACTACTTATAGGAAAACAAACCATTTGGGCTCTGAACCACCCATACAATTTCTTTTTTACATGAACACATGAAAAGAGATGACTCACATCACGTATAGAATCATATACCACTTTAAAAGCCGGCTGCTTGTCGTCATGGTAAACGCCACGGTTGCCATGGAGAATAGACACACCCTCCTCCTCTGCCCCCTTGCAGTTGCTGCCATACATGCAGTGATCAGGCCTGTAGTTCCACTGGCATGGAAATGTATACAGGCATTCTGTAGAGGTACACACAGTATATTTTATACACACACCGGATAAAACGAATTATATACATACACACAAACCCAAAATACGAAAAATGTGTACCCATCATGTACTGGGCACCATAACCAACAATGCATTCAGTTAGTGTTTTAAAATTGGGAGACAATATCTGTGACACAGAAAATATGTATTATGTATAGAGCTCTACATAGTGTTAGACAAGTCGCCTAGCAACAAAATTCACCCCGTCACAAATTCACACACTAAACACCTCACCAGATGATTGCAGGGCCAATACACAACCCTTTACACTCACATTCACACCTAGGGCCGATCGAGAATCTCCAATTATCCTAATGTGCATGTCTTTGGAATGTGGGAGGAAACCGGAGCACCCGGAGAAAACCTGTACGAGCATGGGGAGAGCATGCAAACTTCACACAGAAACTCAGTTAAAAAAATAATGCCCTTTAACCAGATGGATAGGCGTCAGCCCTTCAGTCTGAGTCTGACAAAACTCATTTTCAAATACAGAGTGACCCAATAAAACCTCCTACATTTCCCAGGTAAATAAAAAAAATGTTCAACATAATCAATTTATTTTCACATGTGAAACGTCATTCAGTAACATCATTTATTCATCATGATTTAAAGATGATCCTCCACATGGTGTCCATGATTATCTATACACTTGTGGAGGTGATTGCTGAAGGCTATCATTGTTCGACAGGTCATGTCAGGTGGAATAGCGGCGATCTTCTGCTAAATAGTAACCTTAAAAGCTTCATGAGCTTGGGGTAGATGAGCATACACTTGTGATTTAAGGTAGCACCACACACACACACACACACGCACACACGCACACACGCACACACAAATCACGAGGAGCGAGATCACGTTATCATTTTAAATAGACAGTAACACTGATTTACCACAGGTACACTTTAGACTTTACTCATTATTACAATACAATGTATTTAAACCATTACTCTTATCCACAATGTGCTGGCGTGGCTGCAGGTTACTTTCTACCTGCTTGTTGCTGTTGTTCTTTTAATAAGTATTAGATGTGGATCCTATCTGCTGGGAATTAAAGCTTGCAGCCCTTCTGGTTCTTGGCAGATAAGATTAAGGTTAATTAACCCCTGATTTATACAACACTAAAATGCACCTCACACTTTTGGATGCTGGTTGAATAATTGGTTTTTAATTACGCCCTGGGGGGCATTTCAACCCGCATTTTTCTAAATAATCCTATGTTCACCAAGTGAAAACAGAGGGTAAATGATCTGAATAATATTTTTAGACAGACATTCTTTTGTAAATGCATGAAGCCTCACATGGTGAACTAAACAATATGGCACTCTGATGTTAATAATAATAATAATAATAATAATAATAATAAAAATCAGCTCGGCCATTTCTCCCTAAAAAGTAAACCAATCTTCAGGTACCAGGTGAGACAGACTCCTACCTAAGAGAATAATTATCAGATATTACTTCAGAAATTAAATCAATCCGGGAAAGGATGGTGTGTGTAAATATAAAATAGCAATATTTCAAGAACACCGTGCTGTGGAAAACCCCTAGTATGCAGATGCTGGGTGCAAATTTGATGTTTAATTGGGTTCTCTGTTTAATTGGGTTCTCTGATTGGGTTCTCTGATTATTTGGGTTCTCTAATGTTTAAATGGGTTCTCTGATGTTTAATTGGGTTCTCTGATTATTTGGGTTCTTTAATGTTTAATTGGGTTCGCTAATGTTTAATTGTATAATTGGGTTATCTGATGTTTGATTGGATTCTCTGACTATTTAGGTTCTCTAATGTTTAATTGGGATCTCTGCTGTGTAACTGGGTTCTCTGATGTTTAATTGGATTCTCTGATTATTTGGGTTCTCTGATGTTTAATTGGGTTCTCTAATGTTAATTGTATAATGGGTTCTTTGTTTAGTTGGGTTCTCTGATGTTTAAGTTCTCTAATGTCTAATTGTATAATTGTGTTCTCTGATGTTTGATTTAGTTTCCTGATGTTTAATTGTATACTTGGGTTCTCTGATATTTAATTGTATAATTGGGTTCTTTAATGTTTAATTGTATAATTGGGTTCTCTGATGTTCAATTGGGTACCCTAATGTTAAGTTGTATAATTGAGTTCTCTAATGTTTAATTGTATAATTGGGTTATCTGATGTTCAATTAGGTTCTCTGAATATTTAGGTTCTCTGATGTTTAATTGGGATCTCTGCTGTGTAATTGGGTTCTCTGATGTTTAATTGGATTCTCTGATGATTTGGGTTCTCTGATGTTTAATTGGTTCTCTAATGTTTAATTTTATAATTGGGTTCTCTGATGTTCAACTGGGTTCTCTAACGTTAAATTGTATAATTGGGTTCTCTGATGTTTAATTGGATTCTCTGATTATTTAGGTTCTCTAATGTTTAATTGGGATTTCTGATGATAAATTGGATTTTCTGATAATTTGGGTTCTCCAATGTTTAATTGGGTTCTCTAATGTTAATTGTATAATTGGATTATCTAATGTTTAATTGTATAATTGGGTTCTCTAATGTTTAATTGTATAATTGGATTTACTGATGGCCAATTGGGTTCTCTGATGTTTAACTGCATTCTATGATGTTTAATTGGGTTCTCCAATGTTTAATTGGGTTCTCTAATGTTTAACTGGGTTCTCTAATGTTTAATTGTATAATTGGCTTCTCTGATGTTTAATTGTATAATTGGCTTCTCTGATGTTTAATTGTATAATTGGGTTCTCTAATGTTTAATTGTATAATTGGGTTCTCTGATGTTCAATTGGGTACCCTAATGTTAAATTGTATAATTGAGTTCTCTAATGTTTAATTGTATAATTGGGTTCTCTGATGTTCAATTGGGTTCTCTAATGTTAAATTGTATAATTGGGTTCTCTGATGTTTAATTGGATTCTCTGATTATTTAGGTTCTCTAATGTTTAACTGGGATCTCTGCTGTGTAATTGAGTTATCTGATGTTTAATTGGATTCTCTGATTATTTAGGTTCTCTAATGTTTAATTGGGATTTCTGATGATAAATTAGATTCTCGGATTATTTGGGTTCTCCAATGTTTAACTGGGTTCTCTAATGTTAATTGTATAATTGCGTTCTCTAATGTTTAATTGTATAATTGGGTTCTCTAATGTTTAACTGTATAATTGGATTCACTGATGGTCAATTGGGTTCTCTGATGTTTAATTGCATTCTGTGATGTTTAATTGGGTTCTCCAATGTTTAACTGGGTTCTCTGATGTTTAATTGGGTTCTCTGATGTTTGAGTTATCTAATGTTTAATTGTATAATTGGGTTCTCTGATGTTTGAGTTATCTAATGTTTAATTGTATAATTGGGTTCTCTGATGTTTGATTGGGTTCTCTGATGTGGTGAATATCTCTGATATTTGGTTCTCTGATTTGGTTATCTAATGTTTAATTGTATAATTATGTTCTCTGATGTTTACTTGGGTTCTTTGTTTAAGTGGGTTCTTTGTCTAAGTGGGTTCTCTGATGTTTGAGTTATCTAATGTTTAATTGTATAATTGGTTTCTCTGATGTTTGATTGGGTTCTTTGTTTAAGTGGGTTCTTTGTTTAGGTGGGTTCTTTGTTTAGGTGGGTTCTCTGATGTTTAATTGGGTTCTTTGTTCAAGTGGGTTCTCTGATGTTTGAGTTATCTAATGTTTAATTGCATAATTGGTTTCTCTGATGTTCAATTGGGTTCTTTGTTCAAGTGCGTTCTCTGATGTTTGAGTTATCTAATGTTTAATTGCATAATTGGTTTCTCTGATGTTCAACTGAATTGTCTGATGTTTAATTGGGTTCTTTGTTCAAGTGGGTTCGCTGATGTTTGAGTTATATAATGTTTAATTGTATAATTGGGTTCTCTGATGTTTGATTTATCTAATGTTTAATTGTATAATTGGGTTCTCTGATGTTTAATTGAGTTATCTAATATTTAATTGTATAACTGGGTTCTCTGATGTTTACTTGAGTTATCTAATGTTTAATTGTATAACTGGGTTCTCTGGTGTTTAATTGAGTTATCTAATGTTTAATTGTATAATTAAGTTCTCTGATGTTTAACTGAATAATCTAATGTTTAATTGTATAATTGGTTTATCTAATGTTTAATTGGGTTCTCAGATGTTTAATTGGGTTCTTTGATGTGTAATTGGGTTCTCTAATGTTTAACTGGATTCTCTGAAGTTTACAAGGGTTCTCTGATGTTTAATTGGGTTCTCTGACGTGTAATTTGGGTTCTCTGATGTATAATTGGGTTCTCTGATTTTTAATTTGTGTTCTCTGATGTCTACTTGGGTTCTCTGGTGTATACTTGGGTTCTCTGGTGTGTAATTGGGTTCTCTAATTTTTAATTGGGTTCTCTGATGTTTAATTGGGTTCTCTGAATTCTGAATTCTATAATTGTTTCATTATTCATTCAAAATGATCATACAAAGTATATCAGTAGTCAGTGTGGGGTGTGTGAGATAAGACATAAGAGAACCTTGTCATTTGTTGCATTGAACAATGAGAATCAGTACAAGTGTGATAATTATCCTTGCCACTAGGTGGAGCTAGGTACTTGGAGGAAGCTTGTAAAAAAACAGGAAGAGGGTGAGCTGATGCACATGATAGCTGCATGTACTCTAGTATATGCCATTTCTGATTCATCCTAGACACAAAAAGTAACAAAATCTGGAATTTACATATTTGATGGTAGGAACCTATATATTATTATGCTTTTTAATTTTGTTTTAAGAATTAGACCTTTTTTCACCAAACACGGCATTTTGTGATATTCAGTAAGTCTTGAAAGCAGGCTGCCATTTTGACTGGAACGACAGGGAAGATGAGGACATAGAGATCATAAAATAGATAAATACACCCTACTGCAAATGTCTGAAGCAGTGTGGTCCTGGGCTGTAAACTTCATTTTATTTTCTTGATATTCATGCTGTTGTAGTCCTCTATCTCTATCACTATACTTACAACAACATAAATAGTGAGAAATTATAGCTCTGGGCTGAAATGCTTCCGCAGTCTGTTTGACACATGCCAGTTGTACAATAATCATATCAATTAACCAATGGCAAAATCCGGAATTATTTGATGGCTTTGCACCAATCAGAAATGAGAAAAATCTCTTGAATAAATAATAATCCCAGTTATTAAATTTAAAAGTGGTTTAAAAGTTCAGACTAATCAGTGTATAGTGTGGTGTAATCATTAAACTGCCCTCCTATTATTATTCCCTAGTGAAACATTTTCATTACACAGATTTCAGCAGGCCTGAATTCATTCTAAACAACTGCAATGCTTCAAGTTCTAATTGTGTTATTTAACGGTGTGTGTGTGTTGGCCCTGTGATGGTATGATGAGCTGTTCAAGGTGTGCCCCACTATTGCCCAGTGTCAGCTGAGTTGGGCTTGAGCCACTCCACAAGCCTAATAAAGATGAATGATTGAAGCCAGGTATTAGACAAATGTTTTGTTAATAAAACCGAACATTGTACTTGATTATCAGAACCAGTACTGGAATAACATTAATCAGACATTGGTGAATACTTTGGTTAATATTTTGGAACAAATTTGCAGGCTTAAAACTGCCGGAAATTATTTTTATATAGAAAAAGACATGTCTTGATGTCCTCAGAAGAAACGCACTACAGAAGTTAAATGGATGAGCAAATATGAGGTTCAGTTTATCAGCACAAACACAAGGTCTGAAGAGATTGATTAACAAATACAGCAGCCAGAAAAACAAATGACAAGACATCTATACAGTTGTTGTGTTTTTTTGTCAGCACTGAAGTCTTGCCTCCCTGAGGTTTACAAGCATGTTTCACACATTATTTTCACACTTCTGAAATGCTGTTTCCTGTGCTGCTATTTTTGGCTTTGTTCCATCTCACTGACAGACAAACACAAGCTGTGCCAAATCTCCCTCACCACCACAACTACTTAATCCACACACCTTGCTTGGAGTTTGTCGCAGTCATTCCAGAGTGTTTTCCTACTGACACACAATACTGAACAAACTGCAGAAGGAGCTTTTGAAAAGGTTCAGTCACAGCAAAGAGAGCAAAACATATCTGTTCTATTCTGACAATGGATAAATTCATTTTCTAACTACGGATGAAGAGGAGGAGGCGATCTGCTAATGTCTTAGCCTAAATCATTAGTCTATAAAAGATTTAAGGATTAACTTAAGGATGAGTCATATAATAATAACAATAATAATAATAATAATAATAATAAAAATAATAATAATAAGTATAGCTGAAAGTGGTGATCTGGATCCAAACAGTTCAAGTTTACAGACCAAAAGGTACAAAGGTTAAGACAGTAAACCTGTATGTTTTTCACTACAGCTTACACAATGATGATAAGTCACAGCAAAGACAAAGATGCTCAGAGCTGATAGGCTGAAGGCAAGCATCTGTTTTTAGCTATGAATTTGTCCATGTACACTTTATTATTTCAACTTCTGGCCAAGACAAATTTAAAAAATTTGAATATAATCAGTCAACTGGTTTAGAATTTAGTACAATTTCCTTACTACAGCGCCACCTATGGATTGTTTTTACACCAAATTTCATAGGCTTAGCTCTTGTCCTAGAGATGTCATATCTTACGTTTCGTGATGATCGCACACTGCATTGAGGAATTGCACTTCACTGTATAAACAGAGCCATGGGGTAGCCGTGTCTTAATGGTTAGAGAAGTGGATTTGGGATTGAAACACCACTGGTTAGGTTACCTAACCAACAGGAAAAATGTGTGGTGGCAGGGGAGTACCTCCACCAGATGAAGTGCCCTTGAGCAAGGCACATAACCCCTGACTGCTCTCCTTGCCCCGCAATATGTGTGCTCAATGTTTATGTGTGTGTCTGTGTGTCTGTGTGTGTGTGTGTGTGTGTGTGTGTGTGTGTGTGTGTGTGAGCACGCTCCCTTTGGATGGGTTAAATGCAGAGCGTAATTTCCCTTGCAGGATTAATATAGTACAGAAGTAAACAGACACACAAAATTTCAGTTTCAGCCCTGTGCTCAAAGGAATCAGGACCAGCCTTGTCTAAATAGGTTTTTGTGGAGAACATGTAAACTCCACATAGAAACGCCCTCGCTAACCCGGGATTCGAACCCAGGTCCTTCTTGCTGTGATGCAAAAATGCTAACCAGCACGCCACCGTAAATGACCAGATCTATAAAAATCTATAGAAAATAAATAAAAATGTACCTGGATTGTAGTGGAAAATAATGTTGAGTAGGTCTTGGTCCCCCCATGTGATGTGATTCTTGTACTTCTGATAGAGTGGATGAAGCAAGTCCTCCCATGACAGGCCGCCAGCGATCATGCTATTCTGCAATATTGAGAGTGGCAGGTTATTTCCCTCAACACTGAGTCTAGTAGCTCACTTTCAGACACCTGTCAATAGAGAATACTTTAATTCATGGCTCCCGGTGGACTTGCTCAGGCCTGAAAGGTCAAAGTTGACTGAATTTCAGAAGCATGGCAATATTGCAGCACCAACGTTCCCATGCATTTACGTTCACTTTAATAAGCAGCCACTCTACGATGTCATGCACATATAACAACTAACGCCTTAGCCAGGTTTAAAAAAACAACAACATAAAAACATATAGTGAATGTGTGCAAAAAAAAGCTCTTATCTGAATTAAATTCTACAGTTACAGTGACTAAAATATAGATGTCCTACTTCCTGTAGAACTTGGACTCAGGAGCCAACAGCCATCATCCTTAAGGGAATCATTTATTTCCATTCACTGTAGAAATACAGCAAATATACAAGACTATGATTGACCAGCAATTCCTTTCAAACTCCAGTTAAAATTCAACTTCCATGTTCAAACACTCCCTAAAAAGGAACAGAACAATGCTTTTGGAACTCTGAAGTGCTCATGCATTTTAAACACACACATGGGTACAGAGAGGCGAAATCTCTGGGATATTGCCTCACTCTGCCCATTTACGAGCAAAATATTTTCTCTGCCTACCAAAGATATTTGGCTGTCTTTGATCTTAGACACTTGGTCCCTGTCAGCTGTTGGAAGAGGCACATAAATCCAGTTAATGTAGGGTTACGGTGAGGAGGTTAAAAATGTACCTTCAATGGTAAATTATAATACTTTCCATTTATCTCATCTCTGATATTCTACTCATCTAAAGAGGGTTTCAAGTTCAGGGAACAAAGAGATAACACATGTTATGTGATGTGGTTATGATCATGTAACATCTCATGAAATCAGGGTAGAGGGGTAGCTAAGGCTCTGGGCTAGTCATCAGAAGTTTGTGGGGTTATGCACCAATACCACCAACCTGCACCTGTTGGGCACCAGAACAAGTCCCTTTACCCTCAACTGCTCAGTTGTATAAATGTGATAAAAATCTAAGTCACTTTGGTAAACAGCGTCAGCCAAATGCCAAAAATATAAATGTAAATCCGAGACCTTCATCAGTCCAGGGCCCTAAAGTGGTGGCCTGTGATAAATTATACTCTCATGGGATTAAGAGAAAAAGAAAGTAATTCATTTAATGGTGGCGGTGCAGTACATGCATTCTGATGAGGAATTAGCAGGAGTCTCCTTTTGTCCCTCTGTATGCAAAGATAATTAAGCTCAAGTTTGGTAGTAAAAAGAAAAAATACAAGAACGAAAGAACATTTTTATCTTTAATTCCTACATTGTATGCATTCCCAATTTAAAAGTTCCGTTTTTGCTTACAGCAACACAGCCTGGACTCATGTGAACTTATTCTGTGTTGATTTAAACAGGAATTAAACCAGAACTTAATAAAAGCTTGCACACACAGTACATGTCCATCAAAATGCACTATTGTTATTACAACCTTCTTCACACCTGTGTGATGCGTGTAAATGTAAGCAGTGAGGTCCTGATGTCCCTCTCCCCAGCCACTCCCTCCAGCTCTTCCAGGGGGATACAGAGTCGTTCCCAGACCAGCCGAGAGACGTAGTCCCTCCAGCGTGTTCTGGGTCGACCCCGGGGTCTCTTCCCGTTCGGACATGCCTGAAACACCACAACAGGGAGGTGTGCAGGAGGCATTCTAATAAGCTACCTCAATTGGCTTCTCTCAACGCAGAGGAGCAGCAGTTCTACTCTGAACTCTTCCCGGATGGCCGAGCTTCTCCCCGTATCTCTGAGCCCGCCACCCTGCTAAGGAGGCTCATTTCAACAGTTCATTTCTCAGTTTAATATCTGTATACTGTTATTATTGCCATTATCTGGGCTTCTTGGAAATGTCTTTGTTCGTTACTCACGGGTGATCTTTTTAAACAGGCTAATGCAAACTATAGAACACATTTTAGCAGATTGCAGCTTCACAGATACAAGTAACAACCACCTGATGATGAGAATACACATATTCTCAGTGTAACAGCTTAAAAGTGTAAAAGTGTAAAAACGTGTAAAAGTTTTCCTATTTTTTCCAAGAGCAGATGATATAATTTGTTTATCTTTAGAATAATACTGAGAATCAACCAACACAACCCCACATTCCTTCTTACCTTGAAGAGAGTGCTACGAATGCGAGTGAGGTTCATCAACATGACCCCAGAGTTGACTCCTGTAAGACCATAGAATGGGTGCCTTGCAAAACGACTATACCAGCCGATTTTGGGTATCTCATGCTCAGGGGCCATGGCTGCCAGCTGAGTGCTGTTAAAGGCCTTCAGGAATTTCCAGATGTCATCCATTGGACGCAGAAATAAGACATCTGTGTCCACATACAGCAACGAGTCTATGTCTTTCAGGATGACCTGAGGTTTAATATTGTTTTCATTAAATTCAGAGCAAGAAATAAATGAGAAAAAACAAGAGAGAAAAAGGCAAGGCCTTACTGGAAGGAAGAGCCTCTGGGCAGCACATGGCTTGAAGAGCTTCTTCCATTCCTCTGCGTTCCCCACGGAAAAAGTGATTGGATAAAGTGTGTACTGGAGCTTGGAGGAGAGCGGCCGTGGCCAGTGACTCAGCTGAGAGAGAACATGGAGGTGGTTAAGAATTCTGATTAACAATTTTGCAAATAATTCACAACATCAATAACGACACCTTCAAGATGCAGCATTCTAACTCCTGGACTATACAGATTGTATGTAATATCAGTACTTGAGTGAAATTTGCTGATATTTACAATATGTACCACGTTACATGCTATACCATGTGATATAATCCAGAACAATACAGGATTTCCTGTGTTCTCTTCTTGCATGAATCACAACCAGAAGTGAAGTCTCTATATTTTAGTCTGGTTTCCCCCAAAAGTGAAAATGGAGAAAACCACATTTAAAAATGTACCTTTTCTTACTGTTACAAAGGAAGAACTATTTACTTAATTCATTTGCACTCACTCGCCTAATCATACTATTAGGGTCATGGGGAGGCTGGAGCCCATCTCAACCAACCCTGGGCAAATGCAGGGTACACCCTGAACAGCTCACCAGACCATCACATGGCTAACACACACACACACACACACACATGCACAAAACCATTCACATTCACAACTAGGGGCAACTTGGAACAGCCAGTAAGCCTAATGTGTATGTCTTCGATCTGATGGAGGAAAGCAGACCTAATGTGCATGGCTTTGGACTGTGGCAGGAAACCCAGAGTGGGGGAGTACCTGGAGGAAACCCACGCAAGCATGGGGAGAATATGCACCCTCCACACAGAAACACCCAGGCCCAGGACTCAAACCTATGACCTTCTTGCTGTGAGGTGGATGTGATAACTACTATGCCAGTTCATTTGTAATGAATTCAGCATGTATTTGACAGGATACGACACGTGTTATAATTACTTGTTAATGCATTGAAGTACTTTGATGACTATCTTGACCCACAGTGGTTTCTCTAGTCTCATTCAAAGCATTTAATCCGATTACTTGTTCATTCTAACATCAGAAATGAAATAACTGCTGATTAATTTGTGAGTTATTTTGAATGAATACCCCATGTTGTAGAATTTAACCACAGCTGCATGAACATGAATACAAAAACATAATTTTCAATACAAAGTATGAGAAGTCCATAAACTTTCACTAGAAATTGTGTTGCAATCCCTCACTCATGCTTATGATTTGGCTTTGGAATTTATTGGACTTTAGGGATTTGTTTAGGTAGGTCAGGAAATGAAATGGATTATTTTAAGCATAAATACATTTGCACACACACACTTATATATATATATATATATATATATATATATATATATATATAAAATGTAAACATATCTCACCAACCTATTAACTGATTTTAATTAACGATGACTTAAAATAACCCTCTGATGAAACTGAATAATATGTGCTAGCATTGGTAGGAAATTTCTTCTAATCTTTGCAGCTTCTTAAATATAAACATTCCTGATTTTGTCTGGAAAAAAGTCATCGCAAAGAATTAATTTCACTTTCAAGACTTTATTTATTACCAAAAAATAATCAAATGGACTTGTTTAAAACTAAATATATAATAGTGTATCAAATATAACATCATATTAAAAAATTAAAATCATCACTCAGGGTCAGTAGTGCCTCTGCAAACATGACCATGATGGTACCAGACTCCCAGGTGCTCGTCATGATGAATAATTATAATATTTAAAGAATCAGACACTGTCAAGATATTCAAATTACAAATAACAAAAATTTGTAAGTGCTACTAAAAATTCTTGAGGCCCAATCCATTTTTAATGCACAAGTAAGCTATTTTAGAGGGCAGCTTGTTCATCAAATGGTCAGAAAACAGTGTGTTATCAACCCTATGGTGAGAAATCTATGTATTTTATGTATATTTAGGTAATCAACCACTTTTCATTATATTTTAATAATTACTTTGATCCAGAATGATGGTACATGAGTGTGACAAGACTTTTGTCCAGCCTAGAATGTATATGTTCGTATTTAATTAGCTGTAAAAAGTATAAATAAATGTATAATTTCCTGTTGCTTTTACAAAACAATCTGTATACCTGTAGGATTAATGTAAGACAGAGTTATTGAAAATTAGTTAATAGGTTGGTGAGATATGGGCTTTCATACATGAATGACCACATGTGCGACAAGATTTTTGTCAATGAATGTATGTATATATATATATATATATATATATATATATATATATATATACAGTACAGACAAAAATTTTTGACACA
>JAQMYF010000006.1:26529170-26539814 GCA_030014195.1 Neosilurus mollespiculum
CAACCACGAAACAGGCTTGTCGGGATGAAATTGTAGTACTGTTATTTTTTCCCACATACAATATATATATATATATACACACACACACACACACACACACACACACACACACACACACACATACACATACACATACACACATACACAGTCAATTATAGTTTTATTTTATAGTTCAATTAGCAAAAATTGGTATTGGCAGGTCACACTTAGGAAAAAAAAAAAACCCTGAAATTAAAATCAGCCAGGAAAATGGCAGTGCATCTCTATTTCTCACCAACACCTGTGTCTGAACTTGTTAATGTTCTTCTGGCTGAATAAACACAGTAACACTACGAAATAAAGTGGAAAGCTGATTAAGAATACTGGAGGTTGCTATAACAATCAAAAGGGACTAAATCCAGAACAAGATGTTTTATAATCACATACGAATGTGATGCTCTGGTGTCCACTAACTTTTGGCATTATAGTGCAAACTAATGGACACAAATGCTTTAACTACTGCCCTTACCCATAGTCCAATAATATTTGGGACTTGAGACGATTCAGTATGAGTACTTAAACAACTGCAATAACAGTTAAATTATGGATCATTTGCAAAATGGTGCTACACAAACAAAGAAACACAACAAAAAGCAACAACCACCAAAAACCCCCAGAGAACTGTGAATTCAACAAGAATCTCGTGTGGGTTGATAAGACAAAATTCTGAGTGAATCACAGCGGAAGGTAACCTTGGTCCTGATGTTCTGATAATAGTTCAAGTCAAATTAAAAGTTGTGACACAACAAGAGAAATGACTCCGGCCTGTTTTTCCTGATAACTGTTTGCGAATTCATTTCAGAGATAGACCAAGTGTCAAGCAAACGTTGCTAAATATGAACCTTATATGGAATAAAATGTCCTGATCTGGTGAATCTGTAAGGGAACTCTTACCCCTTTCTCAAACTGTTCTCTCAACTCGTCCTCGGCAAAGATGTGAAACTTGATCTTCTTGATGCTGAAGAGGAGTGCTGATTTAACCATGGTCAGAGTCTCCTCCAGTCGGGTTCCACAAGCAACCACAGCAAGATGCATGACGTTGTCCTGCCGAGGGACCTTTAACCCAGACTGGCCAAGCTCACTCTTATGCCTGCAGGGGTTAAATATGGAACAAATGTTCATAGCTCTTAACATTGGTTTGTTTATATCATGCATGGAATATGATTCTTGTGATTCATTTAATATTTAGTTTTGTTCTAGTATAAGATTTGCTTTTACTGCACATGACTTATATGATACAGTTAAACCAATAAATATTTATGCCTCTCTGTACCACCACAATGGATTTGAAATGAAGCCTCTCAAGATGTGAAGTGTAGACTTTTAGCAACTACAACTCAGCATTTAAGGGGTTAAACAAAAGTATTGCATTATACTTTTAGAAATTACAGTTAAAATGTTTTTTCACATAGCCTGTCAATTTTCAGAGGCTCAAAAGTAACTGGACAGATGAGCAGTTTCATGGGTCAGTTTCCTTATTATTTCATGACCAAAAAAAGGAGACAGCGTTGAACTTGCATTTGACATTTAATAGGATTGTGAACTCTCAATATGTGTTCCATGCTTTTAAGTACTTCAAAAGGTTGGTCATGTTGGATTCTGACCCAAGTACCTTCTCTGCACAAATTTTGTATATCAGTGTTTTTTTGCTATACATCAGCCGATGAAAATCAAAACCAGTTCCATATTACTGGACGTTTCCTTTATTCTGTACTAACTCTTCAGTTATGATGGTGCGTTCATCCATGGCTTCCTGCTTGTGAAAAAGTACAGGAGAAGAATTCCAAGGCATGCTATGATTGCTTTAACTGCACCCAAGTCTGAAATTTGTTCGTCAGTGGCAACCGGGCTGCCCATGTTTTGCAGTCAGGCCTCTTCACTCCTCACTCTGTCATATCTAAATCTATAGCCGAATCTACAGAATCTCCCCAGGGATTTTTATTTTGCTATACTGTATTAATCCCACAAGGGAAATTATTGCCTCTCCATTTAACCCATCCAAAGTGAGCACAAACACACTCAGAGCCGTGGGATCCCACACACATTGGGGCGCCAAGAGAGCAGTTGGGAGTTACGTGCCTTGCTCAAGGACACTTCAGTCATAAAAAGTGGAGAAAGGGAAGGTGCAGCTCACTCCCTCACCGCCACACAGTTTTCCAGCTGGTTTGGAAATTCAACCTTTCGGTTGCAAAGCCGCTTCTCTAACCATTAGGCCACGGCTGTCCCCAAAGGACAATCTTCATGTGTCTTGTATTAACCGTCTTTTATTATGTCTTACATAACATGCTTCAGACTGTTTAGTTTGCATTTGTGGTCCACGTTTACTGCAGATGCTGCATCCATAAGAATTCATTTCTAGCACCGAAACCAAAGATGACCTCGAGGATGCCGCATTTCATTTCTATTACGATTTAGTTACAACGAACCATGTCATACAGCCCGGGGCTTCTGTTACCTTTCAGACTAAACAGAGAGGGAAAAGAAGATATCAAAAGACTTTCACTGTAGGCAACAAACTTGTAAGTCAAATATAGTCAAAGTGTTTGGGGGGGGGTTAAAAGGAGTGAACATTCAAAAGTATAATAAGTATAATAAAAAGTATAATACTCTTTCTGTCCGCCTGGAACCTAATCGCGCTTCCCACATTAGGCAGAAAAACTTCTATGACGATTTCAGTTTCCCCTCACAAAACACTGTGTGCTGTTACAGGGAGATAAAAGAACTGGGCTGGTACTCCAACAGACTGTGTGGCAGAGCAGTTACATTTATTCGCTCTGAAACTTACAGGACTCAAGTAAACAACACTACATAAAGAAAAATATAAAGATTTAGGCGCTGCCTAAAGGTGGAGCTCCTGATAGATATCTCTATTGATAGGTGGCCGTGGCTGGTGTTATAAGAGTAACGTGACTCCTCTAAGGCCTGAATTAACTTCAGCCCTAGAGGAAGTAAATAAATAAATCTCCCCTGCATCTCCCAAATACATTCTGGAGGGAAAGGAGGAAAGGTTAACACTGTGCTTCACTATGTTCAAGTGCAAAATGAGTCAGAGCCACTGCTTGGAAAGGAGAATCATCAAAAATCACCATGGAAGCTCCAACAGCAGTTATTTGGAGGGAAAGCGGATGGACACATGTCTGTACAGTGTTATTACACTTAATGGAAAACTGCAGCTACAACCACCTTGCAGTCAGTAGTCAGTCAGCTAATTACAACTCAGAACTAGTAGCTGTAAATCTGTTGCTCCATATATAATACGATGATCGATTTCCCTTTGTAGGAGTGGGGTAGAACCAGTAGGTAACAGGTTGATGAATTCCATCAGTGTGTAATTACGGCAACTTTATATGTGTTGTTTTATGCATGCCGAGGGAGAGTTGCCAGCAGTCCTACGTGTGACTATGCCGAGTAAATAGTGAATGTGAGTTTGGTGCATTCATTGTCTTGGTGTTAGAGACCAAAACAGATCAGCTAAAAAGCTCAAGTAAACTAGAAAAATGAACAGAAAGTCGAGGATCCACCTGACAACCCGAACCTGGGACAGTTTATTTTCATACCCCTTTCACTAGCATTGCAAGCTGAGAGCAGAGCTCCTGGCTGGAGCACCATAGGCATAAAATATGACATGGCTGTTCCATGTCTGTTCCCCATCGCTGACTTGATGCTGATTGGCAGTTATGTATAGCTTGCACATGATTGGCTGTTATGTATAGCACGTTTAATAGAGAAACCAGAAACATACACCAACCTAAGTGAAGAAGGGCCAAAATAAATACGGATGTTCCTCACAATGTTTCCCGTCCATGGTTAAAGCAAAAGAGTTTTTTTTTTATTTTGGGTATCAGATTATAGAGGTGCATGCTGGGAGTATCAACATTTGAAAACTGTTGGTCTTTAGATTGCTTATCTGTATGATGACATAATCAGTCCTTTGTACTCGTCATCACCCCACCCCGACATGCACGCGCACACACACACACACACACACACACACACACAGAATAGTGTTAGGGATAAAAAAAAACAAAACTGATTGGCTGAACTCAGTGGACCATGAATGACCTTATTATTAGTAGATTGGAGAACAGATTCTGGTCCTACGCCAGAGCAGGGACGGGAGGAAGTGATTATTTCAGAGCCAGAAACGAGCAAACTGAAGCTACAGGTGATGGAAAGTTTTGACAAAAAGGAATGTATAGAACAAAACCTAAAAGAAGGCTGCCATCTACTACCTTATAAGAACAAAAGAGAAAACTAAACTAACAGGGCAGGTGATATAAATGAAAGTGAAAACCGGCGAGTGAGAGGAGAAAGATTTGTTTATTTCATTACTTTTTAAATAGTTATTTATAAAATGTTTAAACCTAAAGGAGATGCGCTACTCATATAATCCCAGCCACAGCCACCTATCAGTGGAGATCTCTATTAGGAGCTGTGATTTTACGCAGTGCCTGAAGCGTTTTTTTTTCGGTAGTGATAGCTGGATTTCTCAATCCTTCGAAGCTGCTGCTGTTAACAAATCCAAAAGTTCAAACCTACTTAGGAGTGGGTTTTGGCAATGTAAACAAAATAAGATCATGCATTTAGAAGTACATATTTGAACAGACAGCAGGTAGCTCAGATGGAATACGTCTCAGCGATTAGAGTCCGTCTGTGGATTTTTGGTTAGCAGGGGTATGCAACATACTGTATACCGCCATATAAACCACAATCGTAGAAGGTCACTTGCTGATGTATTTCTCTTTTCTTTTAAATCAATCATGCACACAATTTCTTTAGACAGATTAAAAATGCAGCTCTGTGAAGTTGCCCCCCCTACTTTCTCAAAATTTCAAAATAGCACTGCCATTCCTTTGTGCTGGTTTGTGCCGTAAAATTTTCCCTTTGTGCTATTAAGGTGTTAAAGTAATTAAAAAAATGCATTTTCTGGCCTGTGACGTCACTCAGCCCCCCACCACGTCCAAATCTCACCAAAGTGGTGTCAATGGTTTGTGCTGCGTTTGTGCTGTTGAAAGAATTGATTTTTTCTGTTATTATTTTAAAGTTTTTCATGAAAAATAGAGGAAATTAGTTGTGCTTAAAAGCTACATTCATGTGAAAGAGGTAAGAGACGTTTATTTGATGAAATGCAAGCCTTGACCACTGACTGTGATTGATTTAGTGTCTATTGAATCAGTTTGGGGATTTATCAGAAATGAATCAGTTTTATGTAAAAATGAATACATGTCATAAACAAACAAGCTGCTAACGATTAGCAGCCTGTCTGCTCATCGTGGGAAAATAACTAAAAGCAGGCGATAGTCTACCGAGTTGCATGCTGGGTACTGACATGCGAGCATGCCTAGACGTACTAAAGCACAGTTAAACTATTAAACGACACAAAGCAGCGAGCACAAAAAGACACTATGACATCATAAGCATAAGGAATAAAACATGGATAACTTTAACATCATAATAGCAAAATCAGTTCTTTCAAATGATTGATGCGCGCACGTCAGTAACCAACATGCAACTCCGAACTTTCTCTGCTGTGGATTGGTAGCCTGTCGCCTGCTGTTAGATATTTTCCCACGATTAGCAGACAGGTTGCTAATCGCTAGTAGTTTGATTGTTTATGACATGTATTCATTTTTATGTAAAAATGATTCATTTCTGATAAATCCCCAAACTGATCCGGTAGACACTAAATCAATCACAGTCTGTGTACTGAATATGAGGATAGTAACGCCAAATAAAGAGTGAGAGCCAGTTTAAGACACTGTTGTACATGAAACACCTCTGGTCAAGGCTTGCATTTCATTAAATAAACGTGTATCACCTCTTAAATATGAATGGAGTTGTAAAGCATAAATAATTTTCTCTATTTTTCGTGAAAGTCACCAGAGAGGAAAGCACAGACCGCTCCAATAGCTTTTCCTCGTGTGTGTGAATGCATCTCCTAATATCTGTTCCATAGAAATAAGGATTCCCATCAAGATTCCTATCAGACCATTTCATATAACTTAAGTTTACTGTGTTGTTCAGTATTTCACTCAGCCATGTATTATTACTCAATATTAAACACAGGATCTTGAAAGTGACATTCACAAAAATGATTGGGGTCTTAGTAAGAAATAAAAATGAAAATACTTTAATATCATAATAGAAAAAAAAATCATTTCATTCAACAGCACAAACGTACCACAAATGATTGAGACCATTTTGCTGTAATTTTTGGCGCGGATGCGCGGGGGTGGGGGGTGGGGGGGGTTGTTTCTATCGATTAAAGAGAGAGCAATTAATCTTGAATAAAGTTCAGTCAGAAAAAAAGAAAAAACTTCCAATGCATTAGATACACCATGGATCACACTGAAGACTGAGTAATCATCAGTGGAGAACATATGACACAATCCACACAATTGGACATCCCTCCAAGACTGATCTGGAAGGCTGCGATAAAGGAACTGTAGAAATTTCTGTCATGAACAAGTTGTGTACTAGGTATGATAGGTATAATTAAAAATATGAAATAAAATACTTAGAACAATATTACACTGATAAAATTATGAATACTATGAATAATGGTATAAAATTTATATTGCAATAAAAAAAGGAAATCGATATTTTAAAAAATATTACTATATAGCTAGTGAATAAAAGGAGTATGATAGATATAAAACTAAGGAATTTCAAAAAGATAGGACCAGCAAGAACAATCCAAGGCGTACCTCAAAATAGACATAGGAATGGCTTCACCAGAAGATTACCATCTTGGCCCAGCCAGAGCCCAGACCCGAATCTAGTTGGAAATCTGTGGGGTGACCTTGAGAGGGTTGTACACTGGAGATGCCTTCACAGTCTGACAGATTTGGAGCACTTTTGCAAGAACCCATGACCGCCATTTTAACAAGGGTGTGTAGAATTTTAATATCCACTGCACATCCTGATGAATATCGGGGACCATATCCGGCCAATCATTCAAGCACCATACAGTTCCTTTTAGCAAAACATTGTTTAGCAATACATTGTTTACTATGATTTATCTACCGCTCAAAAACATTCATTGGGTAGACAAATTTAAGTCCCGTCTATGAGTTTCTATGTCTACTTGTGGTAAACAGTGTGACACAGGAAATTGTGGATAAATGTAAAGTGATTAAAAACAGGTTAGTCAAATGATTCATCATCATCATCAACATCAACTAAAATTACACAAATTTATATTCATAACACAGCTCTATTAAATACATCAGGCACCTCGTGTATGTTATCCAACTTTACGTAATTTGTGTTTCTACATCAACCATGCGGGGAAAGGGAAACGAGTCACTCAAAATAAAACATGAGTCCAAACCAGATCAGATGCCCGAGACACTGAAACTCTATAGACGATAAACTCTATACAGAGTTCAACTGAAATTCCCCTCTGCAATTTCACTACAGCTTTGCCACCATGCTTGGTACTTCCCCATTTTATTTCTTGTCCTTTTTCACTTCCTTTATTCAGTTCTTCAAATCCTGAAAGTACACAAGGCTGTCATAAACATGATGCTCAATATATACTGCTCACATATAGTACGTGAGATTTAATCTATATGATATTACATTTCACTGTACACATACCACAAACATAGACAAAAGAGATTAAACCTGAAAAGGGGGGCATGGTGGCATAGCGGGTAGCACATCCGCCGCATAGCTAAAAGGGCTTGGGTTCAAGTCCCAGGCTCCAGGTTTTGTGTGTGGAGGTTGCATGTTCTTCCTGTGCTCGCAGGGGTTCCCTCTGGGTGCTGTGGTTTCATTCCACATTCCAAAAGATATGCAAATTAGGTTACATTGCCCCTAGGTGTGGGTGTGGATGTGAATAGTTGTGTGGGTGTTGGCCCTGCAATGGTTTGTTGCAGCACCCACATCCTCCCCCTCGTATCGCAGCAAGGCTCCAGCAACAGTCCACTCATTTTTATTAACAAGACAGTATAAAAAAGACAATACATTTGTAGGACAGGACAATTATTTAGCATGATGCAAGAAGCATGACATGAAGAAAGAAATGAAAGCACAATAACATTTATGGGCATACTGTATGTGTATGCAGATCAAAACTGTTTAGTGATCAGATGTATCAGAATTTGAAATTCTCTTCGGAAAACATGGACGCTGGGTCCTCTGGACGAAAGAGGAGAGGGACCATTCAGTTTGTTATTAACACTGAAATCTGTGTTCACAGACAATGACTTCTGGAAGTGTTCCTGAGCCCATGTGGGGTTTCAGTTACCGAATCATGCCTGATCGGCTTTTAATGCAGTGCCACCAGAGGGACAGAGATATCTCCAGATTCTCAGAATTATCTGATGATAGTATGTACTGTATATGATGAGATATTCAAAGTCTTCACAATTTGCCCTCATTCGGTCACAAGGGCATTGGTGAGGTCAGGCACTGAGTTCAGTTGAGGTCCTGGGGCACAGTCAGCTTTTCAAGTCATTCTAAAAGTTATCAGTGGGGTTGAGGTTAGAGCTGTGTGCAGACCACTCAAGTTCTTCCGCTCCAACCATGGCAAACCATGCAATCATAAAACACATGGGAGCACCATCAAAGGTGCACCACATCACAGAAGAGACTTTAAGCACCATTTCTTACTTCCTTACAAACAAGTCAACTGAAATCCCCCACTGCTATAGCTTCGAATATCATGTCCTCATGGCGGTCACTTTGTGCATGGGGGCATTGTCATTCCGTAACATTTCTGGACCCTCTTAGCTCTACTGAAGGGAAATTGTAATTTTAAAGCATATACAGACAGTGCTTTTAACTTTGTGGTACAAGTTTGGGAAAGAGCCTCACATGGGTGTGATGGTCAGGTGTCCTCAGACTCTTTGGTCATAAGACACTCGAACGGATGCTTGACTATCTTTTCAGAATAAGGAACATGAAGGGCAAATCATAACATTCATTCATCTGCCAAAGCTCTTAATCCTACTAGAGTCGCAGGGAAGCTGGAGCCTATCTCAGCCTACACTGAGTGGAGGAAGGGTACTCCCTTAACAGCTCACCTGACCATTGCAGGGTCAAATCATTATTATAATGGAATCTTCATTGAAACTGTAGCCAAACATGCTATATAACATAACATCTGTATGTGCACAACCTGAAATATTACCCCCAAACTTTCTGCCTTTGGGGCGAGGGTACAAACAGAATGTGCTCCATCACCAATCACATTAGCAGTACATTAAGACCTCAGTTACAGACCCAGTGAATGGCGACGTGACCGATCAGCTAATCCAGCAAACCAAAATCTTCAGGCTGGCAAAAAAAACAAAGTCTCTTTTGTGTTCACTGATAACCAGAATGTTGATTAGCTGTTTTAATCCAGAGTGGTCTCCGGGTAAACATGACATATCCCAGAAAATGAACTAATGATTTGTCTACCACTGCTTCCCTCCCCATGAACCCTTTTCTTTCTCTCTGCAGTCAATAAAAGATTCAGATTTCATTGAAGCCAAGCATGAAGGAGTGCATGCTGGAGACATTGCAACTAAGCATTTAAACCAGCGCACTAGCTGAGCCTTTGCCACAGAAAGCCACCACAATGATTTGGAAAGAGCTCTTATTCATGGACATGGCTCAAGAGGCACATTCTCAGGAAACATGATATGCACTTGGTTTTAAGAAGCTAAGTTCAGCCTTTCCATGGTCACTCAGTATTAAATAAGCTGCCTTTACACTTCATGCAGAATATGTTTTAGAAAGTCTTCACCTATTAAACCCACAGGAACATGTTCAGGTAAATTCCCTCGGTGTTGTGGGCAAAACAACTAAAGCGAGAACGCTGGAGACACTCTTTACTCTCATCGTGGACTTGCCAGCACAAAGCAGCAAGCTTTCTTCCCTCGGCTCTTAGCAGCACAGAACTTTCAGTCACTGAGCTGAGTGCATAACATCTGCAGCCCTGTTCAGCACATCTGGAAACATTTAGCATGACATTAAGAGGTTAGGAATGGAAGAGGAGCTATTCTTACAGGACATGTGCACAGAGCAGGTAATAATCAGGCAATACCTTGCTATAAAAAGACAGCATAGCAATACATACTTTTAGACTTTTCAAATCTTTTTGAACCAGTCTAGTTCATTATGGAGAAAGTGGCTCGAATGGTGGTGCAGACTTGAGCATAAATGCTTTGAGAAGAATAAATGAGGGAAAAAAACACATCTGTATGTTTTCCAACCAGAAGAAGATCGACTCTCTGAACATGGGAGTCCAGCCAGCATTTTTCAGCAGTCAGGCTTTTTCCACGACTTGCAACTCGTCTCACATGGCCAACTGAATTAACACTTTCCTCCTCACTCCAGTCTTGTCTGCCAGAGTCGGATTTTTTTCTTGCCGTTCTTTTAAATGCTGGTGACTAAAAGCAGAGTTTTGATTTGCTTTGCTTTCAGGCTGAAGATCGGTGTGAGTGGAGTAACAACTCACTGGGATGCTTAGAGAAAGCACAGAGAAAAAAGTGAGGGTGCGCAGATAGACAGGGACAGAGAGATATATATATATATATATATATATATATATATAGATATAGAGAGAGAGAGAGAGAGAGAGAGAGAGAGAGAGAAAGACAAACAGAGAGA
>JAQMYF010000006.1:26572812-26591887 GCA_030014195.1 Neosilurus mollespiculum
TTTATTTCATGTAATATTGGATCATATTGATGAGAATAAGTAAACAAACAACAATATATAATAATAACAAAAATAATAGTCTCTTTTCTGAGAAAAAAAAGTCAATATTTAGTGTGGACACCCTTTACTTTGATTACAGCATTTAACCTTTCAGGGATAGTGTTCACATATATTTTAAATTGTTTTTGTTTATTAGCCATACTTTTACCTCAATATACTTGTCGGAATGATTTTTTTGGTTTTTATCGCCTAAAATAGCATTGTTCAATACATTTTCACCAAAATATTATAGAGACATATTTTTTTTACTTATTTATTAGGAGCCCTTTTAGATGAACGTGGTGGTGTATAATCTTCACTGCACACTAATGTAGATGGATGGATGGATGGATGGATAGCTAGATATGACATGACATGACCTAAAACATCATTAGATTTTCACACAAGTCCTTAGTTGATAAAGAGAACAGTGAAATAATTGAGACCTGGTCATTTATTTACTAAGGAAAACAGTCCAATATTACAGATCTGTGAGTAGCAAAAGTTTGTGAGCATCTAGGGTTAGCAGGTAATTTGAAGGTGAAAGTCAGGTGTTTTCAATCAATGGGATGATAATCAAGTGTGAGTGGGCACTGATCTATCAAAGTGTCAACACATGTTTGTGGAAGTGTATCACACACTCAAGTGTATTCACAAAGGACCCCAGGGTTACTTCTAAGCAACTGAAGGCCCCTCTCGCATTGGCTAATGGTAATGTCCATGAGTCCACCATCAGGAGAACACCGAACAACAATGTCGTACCACTGCTTTCCAAAAAGAACATTGCTGCTTGTCTGCAGTTTGTTAAAGATCACATGGACAAACCAGAAGGCTATTGGAAAAATGTCTTGTGGACAGATGAGACCAAAACAGAACTTTTTGGTTTAAATGAGAAGTATTATGTTTGGAGAAAGGAAAACACTGAATTCCAGCACAAGAACCTGATCCCATCTGTGAAACATGGTTGTAGCTGTATCATGGTTTAGGCTTGTTTTGCTGCATCTGGGCCAGGACGGATTGCCATCATTTATGGAACAATGAATTCTGAATTATACCAGCAAATATGAAAGGAAAATGGGAGGACATCTGTCCATGAATTGAATCTCAAGAGAAAGTGGGTCATACAGCAAGACAATGGTCTTAAGCACACAAGTCGTTCTACCAAAGAATGGTTAAAGAAGAATAAAGTTAATGCTTTGGAATGGTCAAGTCAAAGTCCTGACCTTAATCAAATTGAGATCTTGTGTAAGGACAAGGAAACCAGGCAACATCTCAGAGTTGACGCTGTTCTGTACAGAGGAATGGGCTAAAATTAGCAGTTATTGCTGAAAAGGGGGGTCACACCAGATACTGAAATCAAAGGTTCACATACTTTTGCCACTCACAGATATGTAATATTGGATTATTTGCCTCAGAAAATAAATTACCAAGTAAAATATTTGTGTTTCAGTTATTTAACTGGGTTCTCTTTATCTACTTTTAGGACTTTTAGGTCATATTTATTCAAAAATGTATAAAATTCTTAAGTTCACAAACTTTCAAGGCCCACTGTTTGTCATATACATTTAATGCAGAACACTTTTGCAGGTCTATTGCCTTAACTTCTTTAAGTTTTTTTGGTTTTTTTTTTTTTTTTTTTTTCCACTAAGAAGGTTGTAATAGCGTGTTTTGAATGGCATGGATATGTACTATGTCTGGAAGTTTTTATGAATTTTGGGTTTCAACAAATGAATAAAAAATGGAACATTCTTAAATGAGTGAATCAACTCAGCTGAGCATTCTTTTCATTTACTGAGGACTCAAGGACCCTCAAACAAGCAGCAGCTGAAGGTGATGACTGTAAAGGTCGGGAGATGTTCCTGGGTTTCAGACTTCAGATGGTTAAAGAGTGCAAAGTATTAAAGATTATGGTTATATTTGTAAGCTTGTAAATTAGTTCTCATCCTGTGAAAATGGAGGTACAGTGTGAAAAATACTGGTAAAATGGTAAATGCTATATTTTTCTTAAACCCCTTGAATGAAGACTTTATGTAGACTTCTGTCTGCTTTTTGTGGCTTCATTTAAAATCCACTGTAGTGGCATGCTTGTTTCAGTTTCCAGTTATTTTACTGTATAATGTTGTTAATTATCCTGCACTAAATCTCCTGTAAGCTGAGGCATTTGTTTTTGGCCTACAGCTATGTGCTAGTTCTTTAGTCGTAATTGAATGACTAGGTTTATTTGTTTTACTTTATGGGTTTGTGTTGGCTCATATACTTTCATTAACCCAATAATAAAAGGACAGGTTTCCACAAAGTCCTCTGGATAAGGATGTGTTTTAGACTGATACTACAAGGCACTTTTGCGGGTCGCTCTGTACAAGGGTACCTGCTTAATAATATATACTAACCGTCATAAAACTATCAGTTCATAAAAATATAAAACTGCAGTGGATGAATAAATAAAGATGTTCTCAGGAGCATCACAGGATTTTCAGGAATACCACATTTTTTGGGTGCACAATTTATGAATAAATCCATTTTTATCTATCTTGACAATTCAGCCTCATATAATAGATTAAATGGAAAGTAAGCACAATTATGGGATTTGATCTTGTTATTTTTTATGTTTTGTCATTTCTACCATGATAGTACATTTTTCTTTATGCTTTATTATCATTTTATCATTCATTCATATCATTGCATTGGTACTTTAGATCAGGATATAATGCTTAATATGAAACTGTAACACCTCTGTTTGTTGAGACACACACACACACATACATACACTCATACTGTATATGCTTGGTACAGTGTGACCTAATTGGTGTGCTTTCTTGGTATAATGGACATTAGTATATCCTACTAATATGACTTGTGTGATCTGATTGGTACACTATCTCAGGATCATATACCGATTGGATAATGCTTGAATGAATATGACACGTCATGGGCACTCGTGCAGGAAGAGTCATCATTATTACGCATTAAAATGGAAAAATAAGCAAAATCTTGTTTCACATTATTTTCCTCGTGTTTTCCATAATGTACACCAAAACACCTTGAGGGAAACACGAGAAACAGAACACACGTCATTTAGCTGGCTGAGAGCACAAGGCTAACTAGTTCATACTAAAACAACCTTATGGAGCGCAGTATATGTTCAGTTTATTACTCTACTTTCGTTTCCAAACAGACGCCATTAGCAAGACAAAACTTTTAGCCTAGCTGTCCAGGATGGACCTTGCCTTCGCCCAGAGTCAGCTCCAGCTTCCCTGCGAAGCAATACAGGAAGAGCATAAGTAAATAAAGTATAAAAATCTTGTTTTAGTTTTATTTTGTTTGTTTTCTGTAAACACCTTTATGGAACGCTGTTTTGTGTTTAAATGATTGCTCTGAACAGACGAGAACAGACGTTGTTAGTTACACAAAGTCTCAGAGCTATTAGCTGCTTCAGAGCATGGATCACCTGACCTGCCTCAGTGTCGTCGTTAAAATGTGTAAATATTACTATAAAGATCTTACTTTAATTAGCTTTTTTAATTATGTTTCTGCACAGTATTACCACAAATCTGTAAAGGCTTTAAAGAGACGACATTTCACACGTCTGCACCTGCCTATGCTGGGAGCTCATCTGTGTCTGTCATAATTAAAAATATGTAGCTATGAATGAATAAGCCATAAAAATCTCATTTTAGAGTGGGGTTTTTTCTTTGTTTCTTTTTTCTGTGCATAATTGTTAATTGTTGTTATGGATATCGGGAGGCTGGAGCCTATCTCAGCCAACACTGGGTGAAGGTGGAGTATATTCTGTACAGAGCGCCAGTCCATTGTAGGGCCAACACACACACACACACACACACACACACACACACACACACACACACACACACACACACACACACACGTATGGGCAATTTAGAATGGCCAGTTCACCTAATGTGCATGTCTTTGGTATGTGGGAGGAAACTGGAGTGCCCAGAGGAAACCCACACAAGCACAGAGAACACGCAAACTCCACACAGAAACACCCTCGAACCAGAACGTTTTTTCCATGAGGCAGATGTGCGAACCACTAAACCACCGTGCCACCCATGAGTAAGAGTAGACTGGGATTATTCAGGGGAAAGGCTGCCAGATACACCGCATTAAAGGCTACACAGAACTCACAGATTCTTCTTTAATTCACTCTTAGGTGAATAAAACTCTCAAAGAAAATGCAAAGGATTTTATCATGAAATCTTTAAAAAATTAAAATGAAAAACAACAACAGTATAAACATTGTAGAATTACAGGTACAGATCAACCAGCAGTCTGTAACCTGAGATGAACCTGTGCAGGAACTTCTTCATATACAGTAATGTCTACTGTGTATATTTGATCCCCCATAAAAAAAAAACAATCTTGTCTGAGACTTATGTTTATTCCTAACAGGTGTGATTTATATGAAGGTGAAGAGATGAGACACGTTCATCTCAGTTTTAAACCATGGTGGATGGAGATGAAGCCAGACTCGGACGCTAAATCTCGTGAGTAAACATCTTAAAGTATGCGTTAAGTTGAAATACATGACTCACACTTACTTACTGGCTGGCTGTTTAGTTAATGCAGACCTGCAAATAAGGGTTATTAAGTTTGACCTCCTGAGGGAAAGCCTTAAAGGAAAATTTCACTTTGAAACACATTTCAAAAAGCTTTCTCCGTAAGGGGTGATCACACCACAGGTGCAATAGAAAAGCGAGTGAAGTGAATGGCAATTCGCAGCTGTCGCTTTTCATTCCTAAATTTGCCTCACGACATTCGCAGCATAGCATTTTGGCCGCCTGGTTCATGAACCCATCGCAAAACTTTTCAAACATGTTTGAAATTTCTGCGAATGTCAAAAAAGAGGCTCTGATGCGGAGAATTGAATAAAAATCGAATGGTTTGAGAACAAAACGCGACTGACTTTGCTTTTTTCGCCAAACCAAATCAGTTGCAAAAATTGTTGTGCAATAATATTGTTATTAATATTACTGTTATTATTATTATTATTATAATTATTATTGTTATTATTATTATTATTTTATTATTATTGTTGTTGTTATTACTATTATTAAAATTATTATTATTATTATTATTACTATTATTATTGTTGTAATATTGTTGTTATTATTATTGTTATTATTATTATTATGTGGCTGCTCAAGAGCAGATACATATTACTATTCACCCTAGAAAAAACGGGGTTCTTTATTTTTCTTTTTCTTCTTCCATCGCATTTAATGCGGCCCGAACGGCAAGTGCACCCACACAATGTATATATGAAAACGTGTGTCTCGGCACCATGAAGTGTGCAATTACTTTTATTGGCATTTCACATTACCATGGTGACACAAATAGCCAAAAACCATGCCAAAAAAATCCCACTGAAATCCCACTGAAATGAATGGGGAGAGGTTGACAAACAATCATGAAACTCACCTCAGTTTGATGCCTCGCCAAGAAGGCATACTTTCATGCCTTCGTGAACTTTTAACTTGTAGAAACTGAAGTTGACAGAACGACTTTTTGCTACCTTTTATGTCTTTTTCTTAATCTTTGATCAAGTGTCATAAGGATTTCTGAGTCAGTTTGTGTATCTATAATGGATGTCTATTGCATGAAATGTTCTGGACTAGAGTGTGTGATGTCATCAGCAGAGTGGCACAGGAGAGAACTTTATCTTGGAAAACGTTTTTTTAACTCGCTCCTAGTCCCATAATTTTCACTGTACACCAATAAATTTTACATCAAAACGGAAGAAACTGTGTGATTGGTTATGATGGATTTTAAAACTGTGACACTTTAAACACTTTTTACAGTACAGCATAATAATTTCTATCACAGTTCACCAAATTCTTAGCTTTTAAACGCTGTAAACCTCATTGTGATGGGAAATACGGTTTTCAAATTAGATGACCAAAAACAAGACATGCATAAGACATTACTCCAGTTTAAAAGGCAGTTTAAAACTGTCAGTAACTGCCAGTTTAATCTGTGTGCACGTGCAGGTGACTCGTGCACATGCGTACACACACACAGATGCAGAGTGCTAGCACTTTAAAAAGCACACACTTCAGATACTCGTCATCTCTCTCTTCCACACACAGATACACGGTTGCTCTGTCGCCCCTCCAATGCTCCATCCATTTCTTTTTACAATCAATGCACCCCTCCCATACCCATAAAACAGTTAACCCTTTAATGGCAAACTTCTTTTCTTTTTTCCTCTTTCTCTTAGTATTATTATAATTCAAAGCCTTGCTTTTCTTTCTTAATATTCACGTAATTATCTTCTTCTTAATATTGTTATTATTACTATTCACTATTCTGAATACTAATATCTGAAATCATATATTGTTATAGTTGTAGTTAATACCATACTACACTCCAGTTGTTTTTGTTGGTACAGGTGTGTGAAGTGGATGTTGTCTGTTAGTTATAAATTCTAAATGTCTGTGATACGGCTCACTTGGATTGATTACTCAGCGTGGTGTTTTTTTTTATCATTTGAATGTAGAAATGTTTGGGCCTATATGTCTTGATACAATACAACGTACTAATGTTATTATGCAAATACAAGATACAATATATGAAGAGCTCTTTTCCAAGACACCATAAATCCATTTCTATTGTTTCAAGAGACAACACCTTAGTTCTTTGTATTAATACTTTATTTAAATTGGTTTTAACACTCTCAACTAAAAAAAATTAAATTCGTTTTCCCCACTTCCCTGTTTCACAACCTGCTATAGTGGGATAGTGGGATTCCAGATTAATTGAATAGCCCTGCTATAGAGCTTGGCTTAAACCCCACAATAATTGTTACAGTTAAAGCATATATGTTTTGATTCTTTGATTTATCACCACCTGTTTTGCCACAGCTACTTAGAAACCTGTGTAAACTGTGAAGAACTTTTCTGAGTTCTACAGTTCAGCACGCTAGTTTTCACATATTTTCTCAGATTTCTTCAGGAATGTTTCTAGTAATTATTATTATTATTGTTGTTGTTAATATTATTATTATTGTAATTATTATTATTATTATTATTATTATCAGTAATAATAATAATAAATTTACTGTCATTATTATTGTTGTTGTTATTATAATAATAATAATAATTATTATTATTATTGTAATAGTTATTATTAGTAATAATGATAATGATGATGATAATAATAATACTGTCATTATTATTATTGTAATTATTATTATTATTAATAATGATAATATTACTGTCATTATTATTATTATTGTAATTATTATTATATAATAATGATGGATGGACTAGTGTCCCATCCAGGAGGAGTTGAACTCCTAGTCGCTTCACACTATGGAAACCTGGGATAAGCACCAGCCTGAGTCACTAGGCTCGGGTGTAAAAGCCCAACAGACTTACCTGTTGTTGTTGTTATTATTATTATTGTTGTTGTTGTTGTTTTTGTTATTATTAATAGTATTATTGTTGTTGTTGTTTTATTGTTGTTGTTATTATTATTATTATTATTATTATTATTATTATGATTATTGTAGGTAATATAGGTACCACAGGTATCTCCTGTCGTTCTGTGAGATCTTCCTTCTCTTTCTGGTTTGATATTGCATAATATCTTGTGGATCTCGTTTCCACGGTAGTGAAATGTGATTTGTTCAATTCACTTCCAAATGATCCATTTATATTAAACTAATAAGATGTCAGCATTTTGCATTATTCAGAATTGATCTTTTTCCGTCGCGGCTCAAGTTTAACTTTCCGGAACTGTAACAGTATGATACAGTGTGATAAGATGAATAAAAATCAATACTGTTTTAATGTGTTCAAGTAAAGAGTACAAAAGTCAATGCTAAACACAGCTGGCCCTCTTAATCTGCGCCGTACCTGACAGCATTATGAGCTTCTTGTTTCTTGGTGAATATTTAGAGGTGCACAGTGTGGAACACATCAGTCAACCGCAGTAGCGAACACGTGGACATCCCTAGGTCTGGTGGAAATTGCTCACTGCACATTTGTGGCATGTAACACCACACACCTTCCCACCCGAGGCTTCCTTCCATATATGGTAAAGGACTCTGGGTGGATCTTTTTTCTTTCTTTCTTTCTTTCTTTCTTTCTTTCTTTCTTTCTTTCTTTCTTTCTTTCTTTCTTTCTTTCTTTATTTATTTGTTTGTTTGTTTATTTGTTTATTTGTTTATTTGTTTATTTATTAACTGGGCTCCATTTGTATGAATTGTTAGTGCAGTAACTTTGGAAGGAAATGATCCGGATCACCAAATTTAGTGTGTGGGTCCCCCTCAGAGGCAAATAAGGTGGGATTGTATATAGGTCACCTTGGCCTTGTTTCAAGGTCACTTTTTATATATTGGACTTGTCTGCCACTGGGAGCATCTGAACCCCTGTGGTTTTTTTTAGGGAAAACACTCTTGTTAAATAAAGTTTTGTCAGTGTGGACATGATGCCCGAGTCTTACAACACATTTGAGGGCTCCTGAGTGGCACATCAGCTATCAACCTGGAAATCCATGGTCATCTGTGAGGTCATGTGTACAAAGGGGGCGGATACCACTTTCCCTTCAAGACTGTCAGGCCGCAGCAGTTTGCAAAGATGGAGGTGACTGCATCACGTGTCACAATGGGGGCACATGCTTGCTTGGACCCCTGCCTGGTTAGTAATGGTCGCATGCGATGAGGAATAATCATAATACTTGACGGGTGGGAATTAGTTACGACTAGGGGGGGAATTGGGGAACTTTTTAAAAGGAAGGACCTGTGAGGTATCCTCCCTCGTCATTTCATCTATCAACAGATTGTTAAATGACGCTGCAGCAGTGCTGGGGTTATCCTGTGATGTAATGCTGTCAGTGTACCACCGTGTCGAGCTGTGAACCTGTTTGATTCTTTTGTAATGAGCAGTGTTAAATAAATACTGGAAAAATGCAGTTAATGAAAGTACTGCAAAAAACTCCTTCCTTTATATGACTTAACGGTACTCTTAACTATAAGGTGTGCAGCTGTGTGTTCTTTTGCACTGTAGATGAAGTTAAACTTTTAGCATGTCAACCCATGTGTGTGTGTGTTAGACATGACATCTGGTTTCCATGGACAGTAGTTAAGCTTTCCTCCTTTAACCTCAAGACAGCGCTACAGTTTTTCATCAGTTCACAGAAATCTGAACTTGTCGTGCTTCTCAGTTGAAAAGCCGGAATGGGCCGTTTTTCCAGCGCCTTGTTGTCAGAATGAACCAGCAGGTGGCATCACGTTGCTAAAAAAAAAAACCTTGTCAGAGTGTGGGATATGGGGGATTTGTAACAAAATCACTAATGGCAGCATAATTTACTGGCTCGAGTACGAGGATTGTAGCTGTTTGGATCTTGTGGTCAGTTTGAATTACTTAAACTCGATGGTGACTCAGAGCAACGTTTGCCTTGGTGTTAAATTGCAGAGTCATTTTGCAACTGACGTGCACCATGATTCATTTGGGTATTTTAGTCAGTGAGGCATACACACCACCCCAAACTATCTCTCTCTCTCTCTCTCTCTCTCTCTCTCTCTCTTTTTCTATCTCTCTCTCTCTCTCTCTCTCTCTCTCTCTCTCCTTCTCTCTCTCTCTTTCTCTACATATATATCCCTCTTTTGCTCCCGCCGCTCTCACTTTCTCTCCCCCTCTCTCTATTTCTCTATTTCTCTCTATATCTCTCTGTCTTACTCTCTCTCTCTTTCTCTCTCTTTTACTCACCCTCTGTCTCGCTCTCTTTCTCTCTCCCTCTCTTTCTCTCTTCTTCTTTCTGTCTCTCTCACCCTCTCTCTCTTTCTGTTTTACTCTCCCTCTTTCTCTCCCTCTCTCTGTCTTTTTCTCTCCCTCTCTTTCTTTCACCCCCCCCTTGTTCCTGTCACTGCCATTTAAAATCAGTGGGCTTATCTGACACATTTAAAGCTGTGATGCATGGGTCATTGACTCCTGTGTGTGTGTGTGTGTGTGTGTGTGTGTGTGTGTGTGTGTGGGTGTGTGTGTGTGTGGAGAGATGAGAGCGATTAAGCACTGCAGAGATGTACCGACAATTCAATCACACACTCACACACTTTGTCTGCCTTGAGCAGCCTGTTAATTTTGCAAAAGCCCTGCGGCCCTGACGAACAAATGACACTCAGCCACCAGCGTATGGTGGCTCAACGGAAGCCCAGGAGGGAAGAGGATTAAGATGGAATAGATAGTGCTATTGAGAGAGAGAGAGAGAGAGAGAGAGAGAGAGAGAGAGAGAGAGAGAGAGAGAAAGAAACCGATGGAAGGAGAGGCACGTGTCAGATCCACAAGAGCATGACTGTGCCACCGGAGCAGCTGTCAGTCTTCTGTAAGCAGACATCAATCATCAGCATGCAGCTTTGATGCGCTTACTGCGAGACATGCCCTGTACAGAACAGCTACTTAACACATTCCACGCCTGTCTGGCTCACACAGTCATCATCCGCACACACGTGCAAGCCTCTATCTCTGAGCATCGGGTTCTCGGAGTCCAGAATCCATTTGCAGAAATCCCGGAGCATTTCAGCTCATGGCTTGTCTGCGTTATTGTGTGTTTATTAAAGCAGTGCTCCAGGCTTCCTGCAGCCAGCGCACTCATGAAATGACAGGTCGTCATGAATTTATTCTTCCAGCATGTATCACACTTCAGAGAAACACATTGGTGATCTTGTCTTTAAGAAAAGCTCTCAGTTCATGTTATTATTTATTTATTTTTGCACGTGCATAAAGTGTCTTGGGGGTGGTAGATTGGTGTGGTGGTTAGCATGTCCCCCTCACAGCTAGAAGGTCCTGGGTTTGAGTCCTGAGTTCGCTTGAGGGTGTTTGTGTGTGGAGATTTCGACACAGCCAAATAAGTGAATCTCAGAGTTTTAATAGAGTATCCCGAAATATAGTGGTTGCTTTCTGAAATTCATTAATGAATGTAGCAGATAGAAATGTAGCAATTCGTAGGTAATTTTACTAGGTCCTGCTGCCACCAAAGGGAGCTATAGAAGTGGGTTCTGTCCCTCCGTCCGTAAGTTGTAAGTGTGATAACTTTGGAAGGAGATGACATAGGATTACCAAATTTGGTGGATGAATTCCCCTCAGGAATGTCTCGGTTTGGGATTGTATATGGGTCACCTTCATGGTTCAAGTTCACAATATCAAGTTAGTGTTTTTTCTATATTCAGCTTATCAAGGCTTTTTAATGTGATAGCATTGAAAGGAAATGATACTGGATCACCGAATTTGTTGCATAGGCTGCCCTTACAAAGGTCGTGGATTGGATTGTATATGGGTCACCTTGACAGCAGGCAACTTCGTGAACCTTTCTATACTGGGCTTTATATATATATATATATATATATATATATATATATGGTATGTAAGAAAAAACAAAAAGACTACTTTTTCGTCGCGACAAGCCTGTTTCGTGGTTGCCCTCTCATCAGGGGATTTATTATAAATCCCCTGATGTATATTATATAAATATACATCAATATATATATTATAAATATAAGTTTATGATAAATCCCCTTATGAGTGGGCAACCACGAAACAGGCTTGTTCTTTTTCTCACATACCATGTCTTCGACGTATTGAGCAGTGTTCTATGGAAAATCGACACAGGATTATATATATATATATATATAAATGAATTTCCATTTTTGACAAATACTGTTAAATGATCCTGCTGGTGGAACCATCTGGACCCCTCTGATAATTTTTCCTAATAGGGAACTTCAGCTGCTTTAACAGTGGCAGCAGGAACAAATTGTGCCCACCCCCAAAACACCCCACACCACCCCCACCCCGGTGTTTTCATGGTCAATCTCAAATCGCTGGCTAGCAGGAATCAAGCAGGAAACACAAGCAAACCACTGTAGAAGAAGCACTCATCCGCTGTGAAGGCCTGTGGAACCACCCTGTAACCCTGATAGACGCTACAGTGCACACTTAAACCCTCCTACTTGTCACCAGTTGCGTTCAGACAGTAAATTGCGCCTGGAACAAGATGGTCTGGAACAGCTTGCGGCCCTCGAAAAGTGGAGCAAGTTGTACTCACCGGTGTCAAGTATTTCCAGAAAAAAAATTGTTTTTAATCCTCAGCCCAATGAGCCTGAGGGGTATTGTCGTCTTGCGCAATGTCCGTCTACCTGTCTGTCCGTCCGTCCGTCAGTCTGTTCGTAGTTGCATTCCATGCAGTACTTCAAAAACGCCATCACTGATCATCAACATTTTTGGTGTTGATGTTGGGACTGTGTAACTCCTTTTATAATGTGGTGTATAATTGGCTGAGGGGTATTTTCCACTTTACAGGGCTGTTTTTACACTTTTGCGCTGGTGCAAATTGTCCCGGGCGCAAGTTGTTCCATGCCAGCACCCGTTTAAAAGCTTTTTTTTGTCATCACTTTGCTCTATTATATCCTTATACACACGTACACGCTCAGCTGACGGTCTCTTTAGTGCCAAATTATGTTTATATTAAATTTCTTTTTTCTTCCCCCCACAAGACATCCTGCAAACACTATAAATAGGAACACTTTAATCTGCAGGAGATTCCAGCCACATGAGATTCTTAAAGTGTGTGAAAATTTGGCTTACATATCTAACATCACAGATCTGCCAGGTGCGAGAAGCGTCTCTAATGACATATTTACTACAGAAGTTTACCGGTACTGATCTGTATCTGATGAATTCTCTCTCTCTCTCTCTCTCTCTCTCTCTCATACACACTGCATTAAGCTTGTCCTCATGTAAAGCCACCTTTTATTGCTCTTTAATTGCCTGGATTGACAGTTCCAAGCAGGCTGGCTGTGATTCAGACATCGTAAATGCCAGTGCCAGAATACTTCTCCTGCCTCCACACTCCATCAACGCTGTTTGCTTTTCGGAGATTGCTCCAGCTGCATCATCCTTGCTAAGTCATTAAAATAATGCTTAATAACTCGGATGCATTTTTTTAATGATTGTTATTTTTGTCTATATTTTGGAATTACATAATGAACTGTTTTTGGAGTCACATTTTCTTTTAAATGGATGAGATGTTGCTTTATTAAAGGAAGTTAGACAGACTCCAACACACAAGTTAGACAGAACCAACGCACACTCATGACCTCCTCATTTGCATGTGGCTTTGTCTGACTTGATAAAAGACAGCACAAGCTCTCAGCGCACCTTCCAGTGCTTTATGATGATGTCAATAGTTCACGTGCAGTGACCACTCTCCTCATTAGACTGGCGCTCGCTCCCAGGAGTAGTCCAGAAGCACTGGGTATGATGTGGGCATACAACCTAAATCATGGGTGTGAAACTAAAGGCACGCGGGCCAAATCCGGCCCACCAACTTATTTTATGTGACCCACAAGAGCTTTCAGAGAATATGATTATCGTACATTGTATACATCGACCATTACCATGAAACCTCATTCCTCATCCTTCCACTAGGTGGCAGCAGCCTGTTTCAAGTAAACAGCTAGTCATTCACGACTCAAGAACGATTGCATGCTAGCATGTCGCTGGTGACTGTTGTCAGAAAATGTAAATGAAAAATAGACCTCAGGGGTCCAGATGCTCCCGCTGAAAGGACCATTTCATAATATGCCTCTATAGAACAAGCATAGCAAGTGTGAAAGCCCCAGCTTTGGCACGCGGCAAGTATATGTCCAGAAACTAAAGTGTGACAGACAGACGGAACACATTCCTATAGCTCCTGAGGGGTGAGAGCTAATAAAGGAAAAGAGGACAAATGCCTAAACCAGTCATTTTGCCATGCAGATTTCATGGTTGTCCTTTTAGAGTAGATGTTCAGTGATTATTCGGTCCTCAATCACCTTTAAATTTTTTGGAAATTTGGTGATGTGGCTCTCGGTGAAAATGAGTTTGACACCCCTGACCTAAATGGAACACCAGTCCATCCCGGTGCACTAGACACACTCACATTCGCTCTGAGAGGTGGTTTAACAGGCCCGGGTGCATCACAGGAACTCCACACATATACTAACTTGAGCTTTGGATTGGAACCTTTAACCTGTTAGGTGACACTGCTGCCTGTTTACCACCATGATGCCCATGATCTGTTTGGGGTTTTTTTTTATGCATTTTAGCTACGGGTGAGGTGTAACCTGCTGTACGTTACTCGCCATTCAGCTACAATTACCAAATCCATTATGTTGCTGGGCGGCACTGTGTACTGTTTAACATGTCAACCTCACAGCAAAAAGATCCTGGGTTCGGGTCCCAGGCTCTGCAAGGACATTTCTTGTGAGGGTTCTTGCGTGGGTTTCCTCCGAGTACTCCGGTTTCCTCCCACAGACCAAAGACCTGCACATTAGGCTGATTCCTGATGTGAATGGTTTTGTGTATGCATTGCCCTGCGATGGACTGATGAGCTGTTCACAGTTTTGGCTGAGACGGGCTCCAGCATTCCCTCAACCCTAAGAGGATTAAGCGGTTTGATAAAATGAATTATGTTGTGTTTAAAATACAAATGATCAGCTCCCATCTAGCAGATAAAAGTGATTTACTTAGGATTCAAAGTGTTTTACATTACGGTTAACCTGATCAGGTAAATGTTGATGATGTGGTTCTGGGAACCTTTAGGATTACTTTGCCGGATCCGCACTGAGCCAGTAATTCCATACATGCGTGTTATCGCTGAATTCCCACTGATGGCTGGTCTGTTTCCTTGGTAATGATGGTTGTGTCACAGAGCTTGAAACACAAGCAGTTGCTTTGTATATTTGCTTAAACTGCTGGCGTGATGGTTCTGGGCTGATATAAAAATTACAATATAATGATAATTTACATCATGATGAACTTAGTTGGAAGGCTGAACGTCATCTCAGTGCACTGACTGACTCCATCCTTTACAGCAGTTGCGTGTTTCCGCTTGCAAATTTTGTTGCCGCACCACTTCTCTCTACTCCACTGGACGTTTGTGTGGATTTGGTTATGAAGAATTAAAGTCTCTTTTCAGAGCCCTTATCTGACTGGCTAATCGCGATGTGTCAGTCATGCTCATTTGCATGAAGATTAGCTTCACTGAACTTTAACATCAGCACAACGAGGATCTGCATTCTAGTAAATGTTGAATAAGAACAGAGCAGTGAAATTGTAAATGGACATGCAGCATAACAAGTATCGATTGATTGAACATTAAACCCAGCATTTTATACTGGAGAATTTGTTTCAAGATATTTTCTGATTTATTGTTTTTTTTTTGTACACTACAAAAATAGGTTCTTTAAAATGGGATAGGTGGACAGGACTGTGGTCACTACCGTTTGTAGACCTTTGTAGCTAAGCGGTGTTGTCAGGTTGTCCGTCTGACCATCGTTAGAAAGGGCTCTCAAGAACAAGCATGAATCTTTGTAGGGTTTCTATGGATTCATCATTGCAACAAGCAGATGTGCTCAGAAGTATTTCATATAAAGATTTATGCAATACAGAAGACAAAGCTCCCAGTTGATATCTCTACTGATAGGTATCCGAGGCTGATGTTATAAGAGTAGCGTGGCGAAGGAGGAAAAAAACTAAATAAATCTCCCCTGTGTTTCCTGGATTCCTTTTGAAGTGAAAGCTGGAAAGATTAACACTGAGTTTTCTGTACACCGCATTTCACTCGCTGATTTCTGCTTTCATTTATATCACCTGTCTTCTTAGTTTAATTATCCGTTTAACGAGTTCATGTTCCGTGTTACAGCAAAGATTGTGCCCAAGTTTTGGAACTGGCACTTGATTACATTCTCATAGAATGTTCTAGAGGTGGTGCAGGCATATTAAACCAGCATTAGTACGTATTGAATGTATAGACCCTGCCTTATTTTTATAAACCAGACACTATCATTTGTGTGTGTGTGTGTGTGTGTGTGTGTATTTGTAAGTGTTGGAGGTAGGGGTGATGATTAGCACAAAAGACTGATTACATCATCTCGCAGAGAACCAAACAGAACCTCATCAGTTCTCAAATGTCCATACTCCCAGCATGCACCTCTGCAGTTCGAGACCCAAAATAAAAGCCTTTAAATTGTATAATGTAGAAAAATGTGAATGTTTCTACACTACATAAAGAAGCTAACAAGGGAGACATGCAGAGCGAGCACGTTCCAGCCATTACTGCACTATATTTGGAGGATGAGCGGACAGTGGGGCAAGTGCTAAAAGGACACTGCTGGTGTTGGTTCAGAGAAGGTTCAGATCCCCAGGCCTAGTAGTAGTAGGACTGGTAATAATAATATTGGTAATATTTATACTGCTACTACTGATGATGATGATGATTATTATTATTATTACTGATCAAATGCGATCATTTCTTTTTATTGTGAAAATAAAATGTGTTTCAGTAAAGTTGTTCTTTTGTATATGCTGTCAATTACAGCTGTACAAATGAAAACTGAAAGTGGCAGGTCACACTTTGGCCAGGAAAATGATTGAGTATACACTACATGGTAATGGCACGGTCTGATTGGTTGGCTATCTTGGAATAAAAATAAAAATCCCATTTTCTTTGCCTTTCTTTTGTTCCTGTGTAGTATATAATTAATAATTTCTCTTCCTCGGCCCTGCTGGTTATCACTGAATAGCTATTCGGTGTTATCCCTGAGAGTGAGGTGAATAATTGTTATTTATACATTGCCCTGTCAAAAAACCCCACACACACTCTAATATTTTTCTGGACCACCTTTAGCTTTGATTACAGCATGCATTCATCATAACGTTGTCTCAACAAACTTGTGCAATGTCACAACTTGAATTTCAGCTCAGCATTGTATTCATTGTTTACTGAGATCCTGTGTTGAGGAGAGGAGAGTCAAATTACTTCATAAAGTCTTCTCCAGCACACCCGAACACTTTCAGTAGGGTTAAGGTCAGGACTCTGGGGTGCTGTGACATATGTGAAAATGGTTCCTCATGCTCCCTGAACCACTCGCTCATTATTCGAGTCCCCATTTTATATCTGTGCCATCAGGGAAGAAAAAGTGCATTGATGTGATAACCTGCTCATTCACTACATTCAGATCATCAGCTGACTTCATTTTATGAACCACATTAATGTTGCTGAGCCTCGACCGGACCAACTGGAGCAACACCTGATACTGAACCCAGAGGTGTGTGCAGTGGCCACTATATGTTATGGGTACATTGTTTAATGTGCTTCTCACACCCATCACTCAGGAATAGGATAAATCTAAACTCATCAGACCACATCACGTTTTTCCATTTGACTGGAGTCTGATTTTTATACTCACACACACACACACACACACACACACACACACACACACACACACTTACTCACTCACAGCTTGCCAGACCACTGCAGGGCCAACACACACAAGCAATCACACCTACATCCATGCCTAGGGACAATTTGGAACAGCCAGTTAGCTTAATATGCATGTGTTTGGCCTGTGGGAGGAAACCGGAGTACCCAGAGGAAACCCACGCAAGTATGGGAAGAACATGCAAACTCCACACAGAAACACCCTCGCTGAGCAACGGGAGTTGAACCCAAGACCTTGTTGCTGTGTGGCGGATGTGCTAACCCCTCTCACAAACTGAAAAATCTTATTTGGATTATTTTTACTAGCAAGTGGTTTTTAGCTCATCTGGCCATAGGCTTATGTCATGGTGATGCGGCATCTGTCTCTCCGTCCATCCATTCTGTTTGTTGTATCTGATAGAGCTCGGTGGGCCATTATAGTGTTCAGCTCCGTGCATCCTTCTGTTTGCTTCTATTCCCTCAGGTCTTAGCACACATTTTCCTGTTTCTTTTGTTTTACTACAGAATTAAATATGTTTATAGAAGTTTACCCAACATGTTCGATCCCATGAATACATTCACTGAATGTAGTACTACACAAATAAGTACAGTTCTGTGAAATTTCTGCGCTTGTCTTTATAAATATTCAATCAAATACTTGGACTCGCTGAAATTGTTGCTTTTGTCTGGGCGCTGGTTCAGCACGACATCATTGACATTCTGGTCTTTGGCCGCCCTGCAGTTTAGTCCCAATTCTGTGAGTTTCTGTTGCCCCGTGTGGAAATGCTTTCACTTTCACTATTAAACATATCCGCGAGTTCTACCATTCATTTTTTTTTAATACGCATCAGCCTCACAGAGTATTTACGTGATCTCCTCGAGGACTTCAGGGGCTACAGGTTTCTGTTGTTGTTCTGTTTATCATACCTCTTCATGTCCTGAACTCTAGCAGTGCTGCCTCTTAACTGATATTACGAAGTGTGTGATGTGTAAATGATGATGGTTTTCAGCCACCAGATTTATCAGCACCCTGACGTGGTGATTGACGAGATATGAACGTTGCATGAAACACATGAACCCTGGTGTAGAAGGATTTCTGTACTCAGATCTGTTTAGTCGGTAAATGAAGATCAGTATGTATTATTAAAATGGTGTTCAATCTTAGACGTTTCACCCACCCAGAATGACTAATACGTATCAATGAACACACACACACACACACTTACTTGTATTGCTTGTCAGACGGAGTAGATTTCCAGTATGACCTTTAGCTCGGGATGTTAAAGAGCAGGTCCTCCTCAATCCCCTGCACGAGGTAACCTTAAATCAATGTGATTTAATTGCATATCTGACAGACGATCTTAACCCAAGTGATCTGATGCCAGTTGGTAAAATCAGTCACAGGCTAAAAGTGTTGAAGGTAGATGATTGCTTTACGCTTCTCAAACCTCATGGTCTAGCTGTCATACTGTTTTCGTAAAGGATATTCTCAATAAGCAGTAATTAAAAAGGGATTACAGTGATTTATTCACTCTCTTTAGCAAGTGTCTGGAGTTTCATATGTATATTTACACCAGCCTGTCTCTTAGGCTCCTGAAACCTAGTCAAACATTTATCATTGCCTCAGACAGCGAGAGAGAGAGAGAGAGAGACAAAGACAGACAGAGTGAGAGAGAACTGAAAGACAGAGAGAACTGAAAGACAGAGGGAGGGAGGGGTTGAGTGTGTGAGAGAGAACAAGAGAGAGACAGAAAGATAGAGAGGGAGGGGG
>JAQMYF010000006.1:26636736-26646910 GCA_030014195.1 Neosilurus mollespiculum
TCAGTGTCTGGACCAGTGGTCTATTTTTTTATTCAGTCATTTAAGCACTTCTGTCTGCTATCATTAGTGCTGCGTGTGTAAGTGCTCTTCTGTTTAATTGATGAAGTAACAGTGCAGGAACATCACAGCCATTCTGACAGCCGGTATCTGATTGCAAACCGAAGTGATTAAGCGTATGTCTGTGCAGCTCTCATCTCACAAAGACATGGCAGCAACGACTCCGAATTCGATCTTGAACCTACTGAATAGCGTGGTTGATATGCTAATACACTTCAGTAATATTCCACTGCATGATGCATGATGATGATCTGAATGAGACCTTACCACCACTTCTTTAAACGCCTCTTGTGATTTTCTCTTTCCCTCTCGTTTACGTTATCACAAACTATCCACTTGTCTTCAAAGTCTAAGTCAAAGCATAAATTTCTGGGCAGAGCCACCCACTCGGTGACTTCAGCTCTTCTAATGAAACAATAGCTTAAAAAATAAATTAAAAAATCAGAGCAGGGAGGAAACGAGCAAAAGGTTCCACCAGGATGGATGAGGTCATGGAGTTGTTGAGAGAGAGAGAGAAGTAAAGAGAAGTAAAGAGAGGTTCAGATCCCTGGGGTTTTTATTTTTCTGCTGCGAGCCGCAGCAGTCAATCTTTGTCAGTCCTGCCAGGGTAAGAGGCTCTGCTCAAACGGGAACCAAATGTTTCTGCAAGGCTTTCCTCAGCGCAAGAGCACTGTTTGTTTTTGCAGGAGGCTGGAATGTTTCCACCAGCTGCCAGTCTATTCTACAAGAGGCCCGGAGTATCCTCTCGTGCACTTCATGCACTTTTCTTTCTGCGCTCTCTTAGTGGCTCTTTAAACTTTTCTATTATCTCGTGCTATGCGTGGATGTTTTTACACTTTCTTTAAAGGAATGGTGTTATTTTAGATATCATTTGGCACTTTTTTATTCATTGAATCCTGTCAGGGTTGCGAGGAGGCTGGAGCCTATCTTAGCCAGCTCTTAGTGAAATCAGGATGCACCCTGAACAGCTCGCCAGACCACTGCCGGGTAACACACAACCATTCACACTTACAACCAGGGGCAATTTGGAACAGCCAACGGGGAGAACATGCAAACCCCACACAGCCCAGGACTCAAACCCAGGACCTTCTTGGTATGAGGCGGGTGTGCTATCCACTGCACCGCCATAATTTTTTTCGTCCCACAATTTCAGCTTTTAAGTTTTTCCCATAAAAGGTTTTTCCTTTATTGTCTGCTGCTTAGCTAATCTGTTGAATCCTTTTCCTGGTCCCAGGTAAAGCCTTTGTCCTGAAGTGCCTGCTAGCCATCCATAAGATCTTCAGATATAATGAACCAGCCTACATCCTCAATGACCTCTACATCACAGACTACTGCATTTGGATCCAGCGGGTTAAGTAAGTTCACATAGCTTCCTTCATGTGGCTGAAAGGGAAGTTTGGCTAACTTAAATCGATGTTGCGGTGGAAGAGGGGGCGGGCTTGTAATTAGGGAACAAATAATGTGAAGTGGCCCGAAGCTAATTTCTATAGGTCAGTCTGGAAGGCAGTTATTGCCCCATATGCTACTGGGGGGAAAAACAAGTTAAACATACAGTACTGTATAAATGTATCCTCTAGCTCTGAAAATAGTCCAAGCACCATCTGGTCCTCTGCTACAAGGCGACAAGATAGAAGCAGGATACACTGTTTAAATCTGAATTGTTTTCCTTCTGCACACAGGCAAATTTGTGGTTTTAGTCTGTTCTGGAATGCGATTGTGAGCTCAGCGCTGTGTTGGCATATGAATGAGGGATTTGATCAGAATTGAAAATCTTGTTAGAAGTCGTGGATTTGTGTCCCTATGCTGGCCTCAAGATTTCTGCAGCTCATTAATGGAATGATGATGGTGAAGCGCTTGTTTGTTATGCAGAAGTGCTCTATTCTGTTTCAGTACAAATACTAATGCAGTCACACACACACACACACACACACCCTCCACCCCCAAAAAGTCCTTTGAATACAATTACTTGCATGTTTAAATCTGAGCCAGCGAACACATAATTGAGTAATGAGCTACGAGCTCTGCTGGCGAGGATTCAGGCGAAGTTGTAGTCCTGTGTGTAAAGGCTCCAGCAGAGAGAAGTGGGATTGATGTTACAGGCCTGGTACCCAGATGCAGAGAGAATAAAATCTGTGCAGACCTGGTGCATTTCTTCCCCTTCACTTCCCCATCCCATTTTCTAAACCTTCACACTAAAATAATAATAAATGAGTGAAAAGCACTCGCGGTGTTCAGAATAGAGTTCATGCTGTTGTTGCATATACACCAATCAGCCATAATATTAACACCACTTGTCTGCTCTGCAGCTAGGCAGCCTCATTTACAGCTAGCTGTAATACACTGTGCATTCTGATTCTTTTCTGTCATTAACAGTTTCAGCAGTTTGTGTTATCGTAGCTCTTCTGTGGGATCAGACCAGATGTACCAGCCTTCTGGTTGTCCCTCCTTGGCCTACCTTTGTTAGGAACTTACCCCTGTATACCAGGAACCCCACACAAGACACTGGACAGATGTGAAAACATTACGGCCACTAATGAGTGAATCGAATAACGGCTTAATCATAAAGAAGCTTCTGGTAAAGAAATTAATTCCAAAGAGGAATTAATAATAATTAGAATATACTTATATATATTATATATAGTGTATATATATTGTATATACCTCATTTTGCAGATGATGTTGTCCTTTTGGCTTCATTGAGCTGGCACCTCCAGCTCTCATTGGAGCGATTCGCAGCTGAGTGCGAAGCAGCCTGGATGAGAATCAGCACCTCCAAGTCCGAGGCCATGGTTCTCAGCCGGAAAAGGGTGGAATGCTTAAGGGAAGGATGGAGGGGGAGATCGACAGGCGGATCGGTGCAGCCTCTGCTGAAAAGCAGGGCTTGTACCAGTCCATCGTGGTGAAGAGGGAGCTGAGTCAAAAAGCAAAGTTCTCAATTTACCAGTCGATTTATATTCCTGCCCTCACCTATGGTCACGAGCTTAGGGTAGTGACCGAAAGGATGAGATCACGAATACAAGCAGCTGAAATGAACTTCCTTTGCAGGGTGGCAGGGCTCTCCCTTAAAGATAGGGTGAGAAGCTCAGCCATCCGGGAGGAGCTCGGAGTCGAACCGCTGCTCCTCCGCGTTGAAAGGAGCCAGTTGAGGTGGCTCGGGAATCTAATTAGAATGCCTCCTGAACGCCTCCCTGGTGTGGTGTTTCGGGCATGTCCAACCGGGAAAAGACCCCGGGGTCGACCCAGAACAAGCTGGAGGGACTACATCTCTCGGCTGGTCTGGGAACGCCTTGGTATCCCCCCGGAAGAGCTGGAGGAAGTGGCTGGGGAGAGGGACGTCTGGACCTCGCTGCTTAGGCTGCTGCCCCCGCGACCTGACCCCGGAACAAGCGGATGAAGGTGATGATGAGTATATACTTTACCAGAATGACGTAATCTGATTGGTCTCCTAGCTCTGGATTATAAATAATTATTCTGAGTGGATAATGCTGGATAATGTCATCATCACACTTTTTAAATAGAAAAATAATCTATAATAATCTTGTTTTAATTTGGTTTTCTTGTAGTGTACATTTGTGTGCGAAGACAACGGTTTTCTTCTGCGTTCTTCTTCAGAGGCTAACCTCTGAATGCGAACGCTAAAATCACTCCCATTAGCTCTACAGCACATACAGAACTCTGCTCCGTTTAGCTCATCTCAGAGCGCACAGCTCACCTGAACAGTCCGTCACAGTTTGGTTTGCATGCCATGATTTTTCTGCATGGTTTTATTAAAAGGGTTTAAAGAGATGCTGTTACACAGCTCTTAAAAGGCGTCCACATAAGAAGCAATGCGTGACAAGAGACCATGTAAAGTTAATGAAATCTGCAAAATGGGTACAGAGTTCAACTGAGCTGAACCTTCATGCAACACAATTCGAATGATAACCAGAGCTTAAAGATACCACTGATTGACAGATGCCGCCGAACACTGAGGTCCCCAGAATATTTTATCCTATTTATATACGTTTAGTTCTTGCACAAGTCTCCATACTTACCGTGTAATAATAATAATAATAATAATAATAATAATAATAATAATAATAATAATAATTATAGTAATAATAATTAGCTATTTATATAATATTAAACATAATTAAAAGATCAGAGAGAACATGAAAAACTCCTCACAGAAACGCCCGAGACCGGGAATCAAACCCAGGACCTTCTTGCTGTGAGGCTGCTGTGCTAACCACTGCACCACCGTGCCGCCCTCATAAATAAAAGATAAATAATAGAAATAATCTACAGTAATGTAATTATATTAAAAGTTCTTGTGGATTTACTGTAGGAACGTAACTTGATGCTGATCACAGTTTCACTTGGAAAGATGTTTAGTTGGGAAATATGCGAGCAGGTTACCTAGGCAACAAGAGCTGACAGAATTTTACCAGTGAAGTGATTTTCTTGCCTCACGAGGCAGTTCGCATATAGTTGAGCGGTGAAGCAATCTGCTTGTAAAATAAAATAAACCATAAAAAGATCGTTTTAGTGCAATTTTTTGTTTAGGCGGTTGTATAGTAAATACTACAACAATTATGCACCTCAGGCTCAGTGAATGCCGTGGAAAAATTATATGTTCCTCGGCATTCTGTCTCTGTCTCAAGGATTACTCAGATTATTCATCGCCTTCAGTGCATAGTTATTAGTTATCCTCAGTGGATCATTCTTGAATTAAAACAGAGGAGAAACATTGAGGGTTTGTTCCGGCCACTGATTCTAAACTCTCAGAAATTCAACAAAATGCCATCTTAAAAATCACAAGGAAAGTAACGCAATATGGCCTTCATGTGTTTCACCCTCTTGTGCCTCTGTCATGCTTACAAAATAAAAATAAAGTGTGAGAAGCTTGTTTTAGTTTGCTTTTCTTATTTTCCTCTGTAATATATACCAAAACAGTTACTTGCATCAGGCTCAGTGGATGATGCCTAATAGTTTATTTAGTGACATCCAACTTGACCTTGGCAAATAATCAAATGTCTCATTTCAGTGGCACCTGCTGTGGCAGATCGTGACCAGACAGTTCTGAAAGTAGACGTGTTGAAAGCAGGAAAAATGAGCAAGCTTAAGGAACTGAGTGACTTTGACAAGGTTAACATTGAGATGATAAAAGACTTGGTCTATTCATCCTCAAAACAGCAGGTGATGTGGGGTGTTTCGGGTATGCTCGGGTAAGTACCTAACAAAGGTGCACCAAGGAAGGACAACCAGTAAACTAGCAAGAGTTTTTCTGGGGAGTGAAGGCCAGTACATCTGGTCTGATCCTTCGGAGGAGCTACTGTAGCACAAACTGCTGAAACTTAATGCAGACTTTGAATGAAAGTGCATTGCAGCTTGCAGACTAGTCAGGTTGTGTATGTGCATGCGTGTGTGTGTGTGTGTGTGTGTGTGTTAAAACCCATCAGAGTTGCAGAACCTGAATTGAAGCAAATTGGCTTTGTTTAGAATTGTGTTTTTAGGCATATAAGATGTTTCTATTTTAGGAAAACACAATATATTTCTTTAAAACAGTCTCAACATCTTTTTACTTACTTTCTAATCTTGCCGCGGCTTCCTGGAAAGTACACATCATACCAGTTTAGCACATTCATCTGTCAGTCTGATTAAAGATATCCAAAAACTGTTTCTTTCTTTCCCTCAGACAAACTGTGAGGCTCTCCGTTCGATCAGGTTGTCGCATAGTAGTGTGTCGTAGTAAAAGGGACTCGAGCCTATTCAATTCTGTTTTTAAATACCGACTGTCAGACCTGGAGATCAAAGTTCAATCCAGGTTGATGCCGCAGCCATCCGCGACCGGAAGTCCATGGGAGCTAATTGGCTGAGATCTCAGGGGAGGGAGGCATGGCATATTTTGCCTGTCACTCACAGTGACCCATGAGCGTCTGTGAGTGTCTGTGAAAGGGGCAGATAGTGCTTTCTCTCTGAGTGTGTTAGGCCGCCCCCAAATGCACATGAGCAGCAGTTTGTAAAGAGGCAGGTGGTGCCATCGAATGTCTCGGAGTGGGTCGTATGTGATAGGGAGGCGATTCTTGATGAGTGGGAAATTGGATATGATTAAAACTTAGGGGTGTAAAAAAACAGACTAAATTTACATTTACAAATTAAATTTACATTAATAGTCAAGAGAAGAGAGTGAACAGAATACACAGAGTAAGTCAGGGATTTAAGCGGAGAGCAGACCGAGATCAGTCGAGGTGAAAGGGATGATGACAATCATGCTTACATGTAGCTCAGGTGATAAGGCTAGCCAGACTGCTGTGGATGAGCTTAAGATTGAAGTGACAGTTCCCCCCCGAGTATATATATTCCTTTTATTTATTAGCATGTTTGATTACTAATGTACTGTTTTGACTTGCATGACACCCCAAGATCGTACTGAACAGATTTATATCAGATAATTCCATCCAAGATAATGTAGAGATTATTATAGGTATTTAGGATTCTTTTTGTTGTTGTTGTTGTTGTTGTTGTTGTTGTTTTCTGCCCACCTTCATATGCATGAGCTCACCAACGCCCAAAATTTGCTTAATAGGGCAGTCCTTATTTTCTAACTTTTTTTTATCAAATTATATTTAAGGGATGCTCTAAGGCTCTGAAGTTTCTCTCCTATAAATGCCTGGCATGGTGTGGAAGACCACCTGCAAACGTGATAAGTTCCCAAACTACATATATTTCAGGCACTATGTATGCCATCACCTCATTGGTAAGAATGCAGCTGAATAATCTTGTGGTTCTGATCCTACAGAGGTAAACTAAACATAAGTTCTGTCATTTAAATATGTATGGGATTGTATGGCGCACTCAGCAATGACAAAACGCAAGTAGTGTAGACAGTGTAGACTGTGTACCATGTGTAGAGAAGGGCAGAATACTTCCTGAAAGTAACTTCATTTTTCTTTATTAAGCTGTAACATTATCGTAATTAATGCTTAGACAGCAGTAATGCATCGTTTCATTGGTGTTGAGCACATCATTCAAAATTGTTTTTACATTGTTATCAATTTAATAGTCACCCATCAATTTTACTTAAACTTACATTTTTTTACCACCAATAAGGACCACCCTATTGCTTAATGTAACTTTGAGTGACAGGCAATAGAGTGTATTCCATAACTCTAATTAGTTCTCCTGGGATCCCAGCCACGGACGACTGTCGCACCAGTATTAAGGAATCTTAATGTGAAGGTAAAGGAAAAGCTTCCAAAGTCTCCTGTTACACTGTTACACTTCTAAGAAGGCACGATAATGGCAATAATAACAGTATACAGATATTAAACTAACACATCAGATGTAAACTAGGGAACTTCCGAATAAAATAAAACTTGGCATATCAGCATATAATACTACATTACATTAAACACATTACACAAGTGTCTGCCGGTACATGGAATGCAGAACATTTCAGCGGCCTGTGGTGCTCCGACTCCCTGCCTCACTTTTCACTGTACAATTGTGCAAGGATTTATTACCCGATTTTTTTATTCCTCAAAGAAGGTTGTAATAACAATTGCGTATATTGATTAGCATGGACAAGCAACTTTTATTATGGGTTGGCTTTAATTTCACTTTAAAGTAGTTTATAATGTAAATACAAACATTTCTAATATTGTTTATTCTTTTTATGTAAAATAAAGGATATTTATTATTAAACGTGACGTGTGTATGACTTTTAAATAGTCTGTCTTTTAGTAAGTTATTTTGGATATTACAAATTAAAATATATTCAATATAATTAATTCATTGAAATTTGCTAAATGTTGTGTTCTCCCTTTTCCTTTTACATTTTTCATTTCTCATCAGAACTTCGTTTGGTTTTCTTGTTATCTGCATTAAGCTGGTTTACTGTTTGGTGGCAAAATGTTGCTTTGCTATAATGTCGACTGTAAAAATTGACAAACAGTTAATTTTTGCACTTAGACTTTGCCAAGCATTTAATTAATCTCTGATCACAGTCAGTCCTAAATAAAAAAATTAAGAGTTTTAAAAAGTTAATTCCAGTCATTTCAACAATCTGCTTTTTTTATTTATTTATTTTGCTTAATGCAGGCCAACGATTTGAGTGTCTGAAACACTGTATCATCTTCAACCGCAGGAAACATCTCTTAATATGGTTTCTTAAGAAATGAGAAGTTACTCACTGCATCAGTTTGAATGAAAAAATGGTGGTCAGCTGGGTCGGCACACTGGTGTAGTGGTTAGCACATCCGCCTCACAGAAAGGTGGTCCTGGGTTCAAGTCACGGGCCCAGAGAGGCTGTATGCAGATTGCATGTTCTCCTGTGCTTACAGGGGTTTCCTCTGGGTATTCCAGTTTCCTCCTACAGTTCAAAGACATGCACGTAAGCGAGTGTAAATGGTTTTGTGTGTGTTGGCCCTGTGATGGTCTGTCAAGCTGTTCAGGGTGTACCCCACCTTCGCCCATAGTCGGGTGATATAGGCTCCAGCCTCCTTGCAAGCCTAGTAGGATTAGACCGTTTTTTTAGACCGTTTTAAAATACTTTGTCTTTGGTGTGGGGTGCATGGAACAGCTCCACTGTCAACATTCTTGCGAACTCGATTAGTGTTGTCCAAGTTATCAAGGAGATGAAACAACAGGAAGCTGAGTTTCCTTCCCCTGCCGTTAAATATCCTCTCACCGCGCTGTCTTCCTCCACCTTTTTCATCTATTGCATAATGGATCGACTGAGATATTGACAGCATTGACCCATGATCAAACGGTGGTTCTCTTTTGTTTTCCTCTCCCAGTTTAGAAAACAAGCACATTGCTTTACTTTTTAAATGTTAGCCTTAAGCTAGAACTGTAAGCCAGGCATCGCACAGGCTCTGAGGTTTACATGTTAGCCTCCAGGCATTTGATGAAGGAAGTGATTCTTCTGCTTTCTTATTTTCCTTTTGGTCTGACATCATGTTGAGAATCGATTTGCCGCTCAGCTTTTTTTTAATACATTAGAGCCTGCTGAGTGGAAGGAGCTCTACTTGTCATGCAAAACAACTGAAGGAGATGTTTCTGCTCCGCAGCTTTTTCATGAAAATCCCCACCGTTCTGGTTCGCCCAGGCACCTCTTCTGGTATTTTTCTCACTTTGTTGTGGCAAGCTTTTCGACTCCTGACAGATCTGATAACAGATTATTTAAACTCTGTGTTGCTCTGCCAGTTATCTGTGAGAGATGTTTGATCACTTCCACTTGTGTCAAGGCTCCCCAAATCTTTCATCGCCACTCTGACACAATCAGCTGCTTGCGATAGAAAAAAGGTTTAATGAGAAATAGTTCGCCGGATGATTTACGACATCTGGCTAAAACCCAACTGCTGGCAACGCTCAGTGTATTTCTCCGTCCTTCGTCCTCGCCTGCTGAAAAGTCCAGTTGCGATTTATGACCTTGTAAAAGGTATCAGATTGATTTAGGCTGTGAGGTTCCTCCCATCAGAAACAGGAGGAAGTGACTGGAGTGGAGACAAATATTTTGCCTGACAGCGTTCTTTGAATGTCTTGTCTCAGTTACCACCCTGAACTTCTGCAAAGTTATCCCAATCCTTAGCATATATCATGCCTGGAGTCAGCCAGAATTATCCAGGATCCATTCACTTAACAAAAGCTTTATGTTTCATTTTATCTTGGAGAAATTTAAATTTAAACATGTGCTGAAGTTTTTCTTCTTCTTACTCATGCACATAAAGTGAAACGAAAGGAAAGCCTTCCAAGCTCTCCTGTTACACTGAAAATTTGTTTATTTCTTGCACCTACAAAGTTGCAATCTGCAAAAAATGTGTTGGATAGTTTGCATTACCCTGTTTGAAAAGACCGCCATTTTTAGTTTGTTTCACTCTCGCAAGAGTGCAAAATCACGACAATAGGACCTAGATGTGTCAGTTCCAAGAAGGCAAGACAACAGCAATAATAACAGTATACACATATTGAAACAGTCTTTAAACTGCACATAATACTACATTACATTTACATACATCAGACTCTACTTGTTTACATGAATGAATGGTGTGTGTGTGTGTGTGTGTGTGTGTGTATGTATATATATATATATATATATATATATATATATATATATAATATATATAGTGTCTTT
>JAQMYF010000006.1:26648944-26663341 GCA_030014195.1 Neosilurus mollespiculum
ACAGTTGCTTCAACTTCACTCCCGCCCCACTTTTCACAGCCCCCTGTGTGAGCATTTATTCTTCCTTTTTTCAATAAAGATTTTAAGGTTGTAATAACAGTTCGAGGACCAGGGTTGTATACTATGCATGCAAGCTTTTAATAAGTTTAGGTTTAGGTACCCTTTAACATGGCCCAGCTCTTAGAGATGTCGGTTCCAATCTTTAGTCCATGTGTACTTAGATCTTGAGTAAGAGGGTGGCATGGTTTGTTTTGACTGACAGGTTTTCAGGCTTTCACTTCATATTCCACTTTAACCTGGATCGCCCAATCCATTCAAGCTTTGTTTTGATACAGAAGAAAGTTTGCAGTAGTGGAATCTCTGCTTTCCATTTCAGCCAAAACAAAAAAAAAAACAACCCAGACTGAGACTGCAGGCATGCTTCCACCATGTTATTCATTTCAACGTGTCTTTAGCGAGTTGTCAACATGCCAAGGCTTCACAGCAGTGCTGCCAGACTGTACTTTGGTTCATTTTCATCCTTATTGAATCTGTTGGAGTCACCCCAGCATGGATTTTCTTCATTCCATTTCTGCCAACAAGATAAGACGAGCTCCGTTTTCTGTGAGTTCCTGTCATCTTGACTTGTATTCTCTGGTTGTTTCCAAACTTCGAAATAGGGTCAGTTGAATTTCAACCGGGAACCATGGCAACGCAGGGCGCTGGACGTCAGGACTTGGCTTTTCATTCTTTTACACTGCAAGAAATGGCACATTGTCTGAACTTTGGTGACAAGCCAGGCGTTACTCTCACAGGACAGAAGCTTCTCTGCGGTAGTCCTAGAGCACTGCCAAAGATGGTGGCCTGCAGGGCCATGTGGGTCAGGTCTTTGGAAAACCATTCAGTCCACCCCCTGGAGAGGACTTGAGCTCTGTCAGCTAGTATTAAATCACTTTACTGTGGGGAATTGTGGGAAAACGAGTTTTAGCCTCTACCTGCATAAGGGGCAATCAAAATATAAAAGACTTGAGAAGCAGTCAGGGAAATAAAGTTGGAAACGTCTCAAGTGGAGTGTAGGCGTTTGGTTTTCAAGGAAATTGGCTTCAGATGGTTGTCTGAATTGAAAGGTCTTTTGAGGCAATGTTCTTTGTTTTGCCCTTTTGTGAGACATGTATTGGATGTGTTGCTCAAAGGTTTAGTGTGTTGCTTTAAAAGCTGCAAATGGTTCAGAATGCTTTGTAGGGTCATACTGTTGATAAAGTAAAAACTAAAAAAAGTTTCAGGCTTATTTTGCTTATTATATGAAAGACCAAGGCACTTTTATTTCTTAGAAATGCTTGAGATATCTTTACTGTAGCTGTCTGAGCACTTTCTGTTCAGACATCTTGTATAATAACCCCTGTTTCTGTAGGAAGCATGCCCCTGTACTCGCTGTCATTTTTTTCCTGAAGTTTGCGAGATTTAAAAAAAATAAAATAAAAAAACTTGACTGTTTCCTTTGTAAAAGTTTAAACATCCTCTAGTGTTGAGCAACACTGTAATTAATGCAAGACATCTTCTGGAAAGGGTCAAACACAATGGTTTTATTATGCCTCCGCCTACTGTGGTTTTCGCCCTGTCCGTCCATCTGTCCGTCTGAACTTCCTTGTGAACTCTCTATCTACTAAAACCCTCAACCAATTTTCTCCCAGCTTTCACCAGTTCAAGCCTATGCACTGGCACAGGTTCTGAGGTCAGAGCTCAAGGTCACATGATGTCCGTATACATTCATTTACTTGCCAACCTACTTTATCCTTTATTATGGTCACAGAGAGGCTGGAGCCCATCACAACCACTTAGCCTAATGTGCAGGTCTTTGGACTGTAAGAGGAAACCCAGCAAGCACAGGAAGAACACACGAACTCCACACAGAAACGCCCTCACCAAGCCCGAGAGTTAACCAGGACCTTCTTGCTGTAAGCCCCCAATCACATGAGGTCATCTTCAAAACACCTTGTGCATGCTCTGCAGCATGAATGTCTTCATGTATTTGGACCAAACTTTCTGCAGTTGCCTAGTACTAAATGCAGAAAGTTCTAAAAATCCTGCTGGTACAGGATAAGCATCACAGCTCACGCACACACTAAAAAGGTTTCCGGCGATGCATTGCATGGAGTACTTCTGCATTTCATTTTAAATGCTCTCAGAGAGAATATTTCTGCAGGTCAGTTTTTCAGTAGCAATATTCAAAGCCCATCCACAGTATTGCATGTAACGATCCAGTAGATCCACTGTTCCAGGTGTCTGTATCCATAAACTCCAGTGTACATGAATGAATTGTGCATTGAGTTGTCCTGTTTGTGCTCTTTTGGAAGAGCCCCATTACTGTAGAGGGCAGAGTTTCTGCTCTCAGGACTTCAGCGCATTACATTCGGGCTCAGCATGAGGGGAGGTATACTCTCAGGGCTAGTACACAAAGTGACTGTCTGCATTCTGTTGTACATTTAAAAACAAGTAAGTGGTCGTCAATTTATTGCACACACTCTTCATTCATTCACATTCGCATTCATACCGAGGGGTAATTTAGACTAGCCAGTTGACTTAATGTGGCTCTCTTTGGACAGTGACAGGAAACTGGAGCACCCAGAGAAAACCCACACAAGCACAGGGAGAACATGCAGACTATAAATAGAAAGGCCCTAGCTGGGTGCTGATTAATACCACCCCCTCTATCTCATCCTGTTTTTTCCTAAATTTAGCCAGCTGTCAAATCCCATCCACCAGCCAGCTCTTCCTGAAACCTTCCAACAACTCAGGGTGAATCCATCCAAGCGCACCATCATGAACTGCGTCACCATGCACCAACACTCGCTATTCGTCCTCTTTCACATACATGGTCTCACAGACACGTACTGTATTTGGTAGTGTTGGGAATCGGCAGTGTACAACTGGCTCGGGTTATCGGTGGTCAGGTCGAGTAATTTATTTGTAATCTGAAATAGGGAGAGGTTGAATATTTACCTCTTCACCCTCCCTTTCTTCATCGTCACCATTGCTCCGTCCGTCTGTCTGTCACACTTTAGTTTCCGGGCATTTACTTGCCGCGCTGAAGCTGGGGCTTTCAAACTTGGTATGTCTGTTCTATATTGCCATGTAATGAAATGGTCCTTTCGGTGGGAGCGTCTGGACCCCTGTGGTCTACTTTTTAAAATAGCAACTCGAGCGACAGTATGTGCACTGAATAAATTTGGGAATGGCTCTTATCGATAAATTACTTGAGCTTTGGCTTGATCATCCCAACACTAGTATTTGGGGTGTCACTAAAACTGACACAGTAGAGTGTGTGCCATCCCTCAAACCCCAGAGCCTTTCTCTCCTGCCTCCTGCGTGTTGATGGCTTTGGCATTGTCGGATATTGTAAGCTTAGTTTTATTTTGTGAGATCAGTCGTATTTCTTATTAGTGGCTGTTTGTTCCGTTGAAAGCTTGTGTCGTAATATTTTATATTCCTCATAATCAACATGAATCTGAAAGAGCATATAAACCACATTTAGAATGTGTTAGGTACTTGAAAAACATTTCCGAGTGTTCCGCGAGTGATTAAGTCATTGAAAGGTGCAGGTGTGTTTCATCCTCACGTGTGTTACCTTTGTTCAGCAGAAGCCGAGTAAAGAGATTCGGAGTATTTCAGTTTTACTTCACTCTTTCCTTCGATCATATTAAAGTTAACTCACTTTCCACAGGTGCATTGTTTGTCAAAATAAACTCTCACGCACTCACTTTTATTTCCAAACGCTTAATCCTATTAGGGCCGTGGGGAGGCTGAAGCCTATCTCGGCCAACACTGGGCAAAGACACGGTGCACCCTGAACAGCTCACCAGATCATTGCAGAGCCAACACACAACCATTCACACTCACACCTAACGGCAATTTTGAACAGCCAATTAGCCTGATGTGTATATCTTTGAACTTTAGGAGGAAACTGGCATACCCGGAGAAAACCCATGCAAGCAGGAGAAGAACATGCAAACTCCACACAGAAACGCCTTCGCCAAGCCAGGGACTTGAACCTAGGACCTCCTTGCTGTGAGGCGGACATGCCAACCACTACACCACCATTGCTGCTCGTCATGACAAGCTATTTTTTTATTCTCTCCCTCTCCCTACCCTAAAAGCCAGCTCTCGTCACTTAATTAGTGCAAGCCACAACAGCGCCGTTCCAGTGACTGAATTGCATGCAACATTATCCCTTCCCAAAAAGGAGCTTTTGTTTGGACCGTAAACACACATTCTCTTAGCACAGGAGGAGAAAGAGAGAGAGAAGGAGAGAGAGAAAAAACAAGCAGGCCTCTGCAGCACTAACTCAATAATGACTTCCCACGGGGAGAAAGAGAATACTGCATGTGTTTGAAGTGCCGATACTTCCATGGGATTTCCTGCAGCAACATCGCTCCAGGAAGCACCTCACTGTTTTTTTATGGACTTGGACACTCCACTGGAGGAGGTTCTACAGTTGCTTTCAGGTGTGTTTATGGGATCATGTTGCGCTAGCCATCTTCGCGATCGTCTGAAGCTCATGGCTTGGGGCCATATTGAAAGAACACCTCTAAAGAAGAAAGCTGTTGCTTAATCAGCTTTGCCCTGAAGGACATTATACATTTGTCTGGTATTGACCATAAGCAATGTGATCCTAGTTCAGTATTTCTACTCCATGGAATTGTGTTGCATTTATACAGATGGGAGTCTCAGTCCTGACTTGGAATTCTCAGGAGATTAGATTACATTGTGAGGGATGCTTTCGTCTGTGTTTGTAGGCATGTTGGGCATTATTGATTGCACGATCACTGCAAATCTATCTTGAAGGGTTTCTCTCACAACGTGGGAGGCTTTGTGCATTCAAGCATTCTTGGCTTGTGGAGTTTGTTTACCTTGTCAGTCTTTCACCACATGAGTACGCAAGCACGGACTCAATTGCGCACTCCCTCCCTCGCTCCCCTGCCTCGCTATAACAGATTGCTCTTTTCTCCGTCTTATACCGTCCTCAAACCTGTGGCTCCTGAGCTGTAGCACTCGAGGCTAAAGCGCTGTATAAACAGCCTCCTCCAGAGGCATTAGCTGAACTCTCCCACTCTAAATAGCTCGCTCTGCTCACCAAGCGGGAGATCATTAGCCCTGCTCCCTAATAAGGAGGCATCTCACTTCCCAGTGGTGGGTTAATTGAAATGGCGATGGCTGCATCTCCTTTCGTTCCCCCCACCCACCCCCAGGCAAATGAGTCGCGACCTCGGAAGCATTCTGGACGCTCTGATAATCACAATGCCGATGTAGACCACTAGCTATCTGGAGTGCTCAGTAGCAGCCACTTGAGTTTTGGCAGCGACCCGGACTTGTTCAGCACATGAATAATGCATGCTTCTGGGGCCTCCTTGCATTATAAGCTTTACATACAGCACAATGTAGACTAGAGGATAGTTTTCTCCCTCTCGAAGGGGAGCTTTGTCATGTTACTCCCTGTAGCCCTTGTCCTTAGGAGAGCTTGAAAAGTGGAACAAGTTGTTGTATTTATTTAAAGCACTGCACTTGCTTGGGAAGTATTGTGTTCTTTTACAGGTAGCATGTACGCAAATGTTTGCAGGGAAATTGGGATGTCAGAAGCAGGGGGTTTGCTGAAATATATGTCAAACGGTGTCTGTGCAAGTAAGTTTGTCTGTGTGCAAGTGTGAGAATCCGTCTCGCTCCTAAAATAATTATTCCTCCAGAGAACAGGGCTGATAAGCATGCACTGAAGTGCTACTACGGCGTTCTCTCAACAGTAGCCATGGTGACAGCTTTTCTGTGAGGTGAATACTAACACCGCCTCCTTTACTCACACACAAAACTCTAAGTATATCTGACAGGCCATGCCTAGAAACAAAAGAACTTTATCCCCCCTTGTGAAAGGTTCACTGTCTAGTTTATTCGGGGTAATAATAATAATTATGATGCTGTTTGATGCTGTATGATGCTGTTGTGTTCTGTTCACTACTCTGGCGGTGTGGACAGACTTCATACAATGGTGTGGACCCAGTGACTTTCCTGGGGTGTCGATCTGAAGTGATCTTATATCAGATTCAATGTTATTAACCAACCATAACTGGTAATAAGCCTAAGAGATCCAGTGTTATATTTTCAAATCAGGAGTATTTTTAATGTCAAAAATGATAATAATTGAGAAGTGTTACCGGCGGCACAGTGGCGCAGTGGTTAGCATGTCCGACTCACAGCAAGAACGTTCTGGATTTGATTCCCAGGCTCGGGGCGTGCATAATCACCATGGCATTGTTTCAGCAACACAAGATCACCACATTTATTTCCATCCAGTGTCGGGTTCATTTCTCACCAACGTCTTGAACTGATGAGCGCAAAACTGAACCACTCCATAAAGTCTTCTCCAGCACATCCCAAACATTTTTAATAGGTTAAAGGTCAGGGACCTGGGGTGCCAATACATATGTGAAAATGATTCTCATTATTCGAGTCCCCATTTTATATCCGTGCCATCAGGGAAGAAAAAGTCCATTGATGTGATAACCTGCTCATTCAGTACATTCAGATCATCAGCTGACTTCATTTTATTGCCACAATAATGTTGCTGAGCCTCGACCGACCAACTGAAGCACCAGTGCCGCACTGTAATCAAGGCCGTACTGTAATCAATGCTAAAGATGAGTATAGTATTAGAGTGCAGGAGAACTTTTTACAACTACCCAGGTACAAAGACATGAAGATCAAGAATTGCTTAATCCTATTAGGGTCACGGGGAAGCTGAAGCCTATCTCAGCCGACTCTGGGCAAAAGTGGGGTACACCATGAACAACTCACCAGTCCATTGCAGGGCCAACGCACACAGCCATTCACACTCCTACTCACACCTAGGGGCAATTTGGAACAGCCAATTAGCCTTCTGTGCATCTCTTTGGACGGTTGGAGGAAACTGGAATGCCCAGAGGAATGCATGAGGAGAACATGCAGACTCTGCACAGGAACATCCTCACTGAGCCCGGGACTCAAACCCAGGACCTTTTTGATGTAAGATGGATGTGCTAACCGCTACGCTGTTGTGCTACAGTGAATTCAGCTACTCGTTTTTTACTTGATTTATTCCAACATTTTGGAACTTAATTTTTTTTTTAGGTCAAAGTGTGCCCCCAAATTAAAATTTAATGAATGATAAAGCAGAGTAACAATGCTGAAGGAAATACCAACAACCCAACACACTGGCAAAAAAAATAACAGATCCCAGAATAGAGGGGACTGTGTCAGTGGGAACATTGTTATCACTTTACATTTTTTTACCATTACTTAATTTTTACGTTCCTGTCTGTCTGTAAAAACTCTTTTTTCTCCAATCTCATTTTGTCACATTTGTTTCTTCCTTAAGGTCCAAGCACATGGTGGCACTGGCTGAAGCTTTATACAAAGCTGAGCTGCACAAGAACGACCTGGACCTGGAGCTTCAGATTCTGGAGGAAGCTGCTGAGCTGGTGAAAGAAGAGGAGGAACAGGAGGAGCAAATAAGGATCAGGGTCCAGGAGGGTCAGGGAGAGCAAGCGAAAGAATGTGAAAAGGAGGATGAGTCCAGCAGCAGCGAGGAAGAAGAGGAATACTCCAGCAGCAGTAGAGAAGAAGAAGAAGATGATCTTGGCCGCTGTGTTCCTGAGAGTGAAGATAAGGAACAAAAAGGAGTACCACATGGAGTAGAAACAACCTGCTCCTGCACTCAGGAGCCTGGACACAGAGAAAGCCTGATCCAGGAGCTGGGCGAGAGGCTGGAGGAGGAGCTGAGGATCACAGAGTACGTGCCTCAAATAACCATTCCCTTCAGCAGCACAGCAAGAGAAGAAGACGGAGAGGTGAAGGGATTGAGAACGACAGATGACTCCCAGCTCCCTGTAGCTCCGGATGGACTTAAAATTACAGTCACAGCAAGCGAGCCAGCTGTGCTAGAGCATCAATGGTGTAACGTACGCATCTTGAATACTGACGAACTGGACAGTGACGACGAGGACGAGGTGAATCAGTGAGTGTTCACAGGGATCTAAGAAGATAAAATGCCCATTAGTGGAGAACTATATCCTTCGATTCAAACACTTAAAGCTGGGGTTGGGAACTTTTTAGCTGTGTACACAGACTGGTATATTGGTATACACCAATTAATAAATTATAAAATCTGAAAACATCCATCATCTTTTTTCACTGTAATCCTGTAAATATACCGACCAATCACTGCCTCATGGTCCGTTGAGAGATATCCAATCAAATGCTCCCATGTCTCCCTACTCGGTCGTCACCCTATCGTGCACCCTGTAGCTTAGCATGTCAGGGCCTTGTCACTTTTGAAACAAGCAGAACCGTAGTGTGCAACAGTGCTCAGATCCCGAATGTGTTGAAACCAAGCTCACCCCTCTGTCAGCCCTGGATGCTGAGTAATGGAAGATTAGCTTGTTCCAGTTGTGCTGTCGTCTCTTTGGAAGTAAAACAGCAAGGGGCATTCTCAGAACGATAAACGAGTAGGGAAAGCACATCAGCAGGAAATGTCAACTGCAGCCCTGAGTAGCTCTCAGGGGAAACATTGTAAAGCTGGGAGAGATTACAGTTCCAGCTGAGCTATTGCTAAAGATGTTACACCATTACCATTTAAACCATTTTTTTCCGGAGTCTTCTATTTTTCCTCCCTTCTTAGATTGACAGCTCACCTCCAGGTGTTTCTCCAACATTTAATTTCATGTAAAGGAATCGAAGAGCCTCATGCTGACAGGTTCTGCTGTTTTATGATTTGATCACTAATATAGTAATAATGGGTTGTGTGACTGTTTTTTACTAGATGAGCTATAATTTTTAAAAAAGTCATCTTTAGGCTAATTTATTATTTGTGTGGGTTTATTTTATTATTTGTGTGGGTTTCCTCCGGGTACTCTGGTTTACTCCCACAGTTTAAAGACATCCACATGCCTGTTCCAAATTGCCCTTATGTGTGAGTGTGAATAGTTACATGTGTTAGCCTTGCAATAGACTGGTGAGCTTTTCAGGGTGCACCCCGCCTTCACCCAGTGTTGGCTGAGATAGGTTCCAGCCTCTCAGCGGCCCTAACAGAATTAAACAGTTTAGCAAATGTTTGAGAACGTTGCAGTGTTTAAACTGCACACTTGTAAACAATGTAGCTGAACATGTATTGGAAGCTTGTATACGTCACCAGAGCCATACTGAAAGCAGAATGATGCCCCTTTATTGGATGGAGTAAGTCTTAAAGTCGAGCCGCTTAATCCTACTAGGGACGTGAGGAGCCTACAGCCTACTCTGAGCAAACACCCTTAATAGCTCGCCAGTCCACTGCAGGGCCATTCACACTCACACCTAGGGGCAATTTGGAACAGGCAGCATAATGTGCATGCCTTTGGACTGTGGGAGGAAACCAGAGTACCTGGAGGAAACCCACGCAAGCATGAGAACATGAAATTTCCACTCAGAAACGCCCCTGCCGAACCCAGGACTTTCTTACTGTGAGGCAGATGTGCTAACCACTATGCCACCGTGCCGCCCATGATCCGGAACTCTTCGGTCTCATCTGCAAAGGAATGGTCTAGCTTTCGTTCAATCGAAATAGGAAGCACACTTAATAGTTCATCTTGGCCTCCAATCAACTGATTAAACTCCGGCTTTGGTTGGTATGAAACCCTGCAGCAATAAGATGGAAACAAGTTCGGCGAGGCTTTTGTCAGCTGCCATGCGAAGAGCAGACAAGGACACTGGGGTCCTTTTAACACTAGATAAGCCTTATAATCTAGGAATAAGTCCATACCCGGAGTCAGGTCCATGCAGTCCTTATAGTCACAGCCTGTACAGATCTTCACTTCAAATCAACCCTGAGCTGATAGTCCAAGTGAAGATCTAGCACACACCAAGGCCAACTTGATATCCTCTCATGGGCTTCTTTAAAAAGTTGCTCTCCACATTACAAAGCTTAGAGCAAATGGATACTCTGTGCCTGTGAAAGAAAATATCCGTCCATACCTGTAAATGTAAATGTAAATATCTGTGGCTTGCTTTAGAACAGTACTCGTGATTGAGTGTGTAAAGAGATGTGAAAGTAGCAATAGAAAAGCCTAGTGTGAGGAAATGCAAGCAGTGTTCTGCCAGAGGCCCTGAGGGTGAGAGACGGGATGTAAGGATGGAGACACTCAGAAAGGTAGGCAGAAGCAAGACTGCCAAGTGCTTTAAAAAGTGATATGAAGTAGCTATGGAATCTGGAAAGAGAACGGTTGCCAGTGTAACTGATATCTTACAATGTGTGATATGAGCAATGAACTTATATTTGTTCCGAGATTTCACTCATAAAACGATAACAAATCACAGTAATCAATAATACCATATTCAACAAAGTTTTAGCATTGTTTAGCATTTAGCATTGTTACCTCCACTGTTTGGTAATCTCTACTGTTGGGCTTTTTAACCCCCGAGCCTACTGGCTCATCAGAGGCGGAGTTTATCCCTGGTTTACGTAGCGTGAAGTGACTACGAGTTACGCTAGTCCATCGCAGGTTACATACCAAGTATTTTTGGTGGACAAAGGCACACTTGTGGTTAAAACCTTGCCCAGGGGTCTTAGCACAGTGGGCGTCTAACAGGGATTCAAACCCACAACTCGATCATGAGCCCAGCACCCTAACCACTACACCAGTGGCCCCAAGACGCTTGTTGGGGGAGGTTATACCAGCCTCTATTCATTTATTTGTTTGTTGTTTACCTGTTAGCGGGATTATGCAAAAACTAGTAACCCAGTTTCTTTTACCAAACTTGGTGGAGGGACGGGGTATGAGTCTGTAACATTTTAATGCAGATCCAGATCACAATCCAGATTCAAGAATTTATTATTTTTAACAAACATCTAATAAAGGGGTTTTTCCTATTAGAAGGATTAACAAAAGTTACTGATCTGTGAGGATTGGGCCTTCTTACCCTTTAAATTTTGGAGCTGATCCAAAAATCCATGAATCCCAAATAAAAACCCCTTTCTTAAACATCTGGCAAACTGTTCATCCACAAGGTAGAGACATTTCATTATAACGATGCCAAGTTATAGTAATCCATAAGAGCCTGGTGGAGGAACCTTACACTCTATGAGCGCCCCTTTGGTTTCTTCTATGATTGAAGCTCTTCTGTGAGTTTCTTCTGATCCTGAACACTTGTCTTATTTCTGGATTTTAGATGACTGCCATAGGAGCAGTTATAATCCCTAAATTAAATAAAACATTTCTGTCACTGCCAGAATGTGCATGTCGACCTCATCTCAAAACCGAAGAATGATTCCACAACATGCAATTTTTGTCTAGGGCGGCACAGTGACGTAGTGCTTAGCATGTTTGCCTCACAGTAGGAGGGTTTGAGTCCAGGGCTCGAGGAGGGTCTTTTTGTGTGGCGTTTGCTTGTTCTTCCCATGCTTGTGCAGGTTTCCTCTGGGTGCTCTGGTTTCCTCCTACAGTCCAAAGACATGCACATGCTGTTCCAAACTGCCCCTAGGTGTGAGTTTGGGTGTGTTGCTCTGTGATGGACAGGTGAGCTGTTTGAGGTGCACCCCTCCTTTGCCCAGAGTTGGCTGAGATAGGCCCTAGCCTCCCTGCGACCCAAGAAGGATAAAACGGTTTTCAAAGAATTCACCAGACATGAGATGAAATGGGAGCATGACATCTACGAGGACCTCCTAAAGCTAGCAAGAGGTCGAATGTGACTGAACAGCTGCAGGTACATGGAGGGAAATTTCGAAACATGAATGAAACATTAACTTTCTCACGTTGATTATCATATCCTTGTCATTTCAAGCTCACTCAAGCGCTCCATGTTGTCCTCTTTTTCCCCAGCCATGGACAATTCCACACTCCTCCCAATAACCTTTTAAAGCATGTATTTTTAATTCTCTGCCACTGTTATACTGAAGACTTGTTTCCCTTCATTCAAGCCCATCTTCTGCACAAGCAGTAGATGGCGTTGATTGATGACGGATGCAGAACACAGTAATTTCCTCTAATCGTAGGTCTAATGCTAAAGATTCTTCATCATATAATCTGACATGGCGAACACACGCTACCGCACAGCCTGTGATAGATTTCAGCCAGGGTTTTATTGGCATGATATAATATCAGTTTTACAGAGGGGCTGGGAGAGCAATGTGAGGCCTTTGAGTGAATGAGTTGAAATGAGATTCATGAAGACTCGTGCAGCCCTTGGAGTGACGTGACGGAGCACAACAGAGTTGTGCCTGCAGCATGCCCCACTTCAGTCACACAGAGAATCAGTTTCATCTCAGCTTTTCTCTCCTCAGATGTGGTGATAATGGCTGCGAAAGCTCTCTCTACTGTTGGTGAGACGGATGGTGTCATTAAAGCAACCCCCCTAGAGAAGAGCTGACCAGGCTCCCTGGTACCTGGGAGCCAAGTCTTTGGTCTGACCACTATCAAATTGTCCGCCTTCATCCCACCATCCACGGCACACTAGACACCTCCACCCCCCCACCCCCATCCTCAGGGCCCTGTCATTGATTAAGTGACAGTATGTTGCATTGCTATTTTTCATCGTAAAGAGCTGTGTATTTCCTGTTGTGAAGGTTGCCTCGGAATGTGTTCACGAGATGCTCACCCGAGATTTTTCAACGCTTGTTTTTAATGGCTTTAACCTGTGGCTAAGAGGACATTTAAACATACGTATTCTGCTGACAAAATTAGATGAATGTGGCTGTGTGCTGTGTGTGTGCGTGTGTGTGTGTCTTCTCTCCTTCCCTCCAGCATCTGCAGTGAGGTAATTATGGCTGCCTCTGACATTGGTGTGAGGTCCTCATTAAACTCCCAGCTACTGCTCGTTTATGAACTACTTCCACTCCAGCAGCTGCTCTTTCTTACATCTGTGTGTGTGTGTGTGTGGTCCGACCAAATCGACATCTGTTAACTGATCAGTTTTTGGTTGGATCAGATCCTAAAATTCATTCATTCATTTGCCAAACCTTAAAAGCTTAATCCTACTCGAGTCGCGAGGAGACTGGAGCCTATTTCAGCCTACTTTGACCAAACGCAGTTTACACCCTGAACAGCTCACCATTCTATCACAAGGCCACACACACTCACCCACTCACTCACTCATTTGCCGAACTGCTTAATCCTATTAGGGTCGCAGGAGGGCTGGAGTCTTTCTCAGCCGACTCTGGGCGAAGGCAGGCCCTGAACAGCTTGCCAGTCCATCACAGAACCAACACGTACACAGCTATGCACACTCACACCTAGGGGCACAGCCAGTTAGCCTAATGTGCATGTCTTTGGGCTGCAGGAGGGAACCGGAATACATGGAGGAAGCCCACGCATACAAAGAAAGAACATGCAAACTTCACACCCTCGCTCGAGCCCGAGACTTGAACCCAGGACCTTGCTGCTATGGGGTCACTTATGTAGTGTTTTCAGCTGTCTGGAGCACCAATGAGTCTTGCTATTACAGTCACTCTGCCACAACACCCTGTCATTGTCTTCATGCATCACCAACCTACTGTAGGTTTATTGCTTTGCTTCCAGATGAAGGACAGTGTCTCCAGCACTCACTTACACACACACACACACACACACACACACACTGCCCTAGACCTACTCAGGAGCTCTTGCGTATGAAACTGATAGAAAGCTCAATATTGTCTCGGTCCTTAGAGCAAAGTGATTCTTGTGCTTGAGCTGATAAATAGCCCTCAAGAAGAATGAATCTGTGGCACTCCAGAGCCAGTCTTCTCCAGTGACTGCTCTCTCTCTCTCTCTCTCTCTCTTTCTTTCTCTATCACACACACACACACACACACACACACCTCTGTATTTGTCTACACTGCCATCTCTCTTTGTGCTCTCTTCCCTGAATACTGACCTGTAAACCATACTTTTCTAAAACACAGTGTATTTGGGTCCCTGGTCCTGTCACATGATGTAGGATCATCTACGATGCTATGATGTCACATTACGATCCAGTTGGTTGTTCCACCATGCATGGGGTGGCTGAGCTCTGTGTTTGAACTGAGCATCTGCTTAAGTGCTGTTATGCAAGGTGCGTTTTATGGAAGTGACGGTTAGAGAGCGAGCTTCTGACTGGGGCTATGTAAATCATGCACGGGAGCGTTGGGCTCAGGAAGGGAACTCGAAGAAAGCCTTTTTAACAGCTCTTAATAGACAAAGCTTCACTTATAAATGTTAATTGGTACTGTGTGTGTGTGTGTGTGTGTGTGTGTGTGTGTGTAAATACCATCATGTAATATACCAGTAGACCATATCAAACATTAGCTCAGCATTGTCCAATCATTAGTGCTCTCTCTCTCTCTCTCTCTCTCTCTCTCTCTCTCTCTCTCTCTCTCTGTCTGTCTCTCTTTGTTTCTGTGTCTCTCTC
>JAQMYF010000006.1:26667534-26678891 GCA_030014195.1 Neosilurus mollespiculum
ACACACACACACACACCTTGTACCTCTCTTTCTGTCTCTCTCTCTCTCCCACACACACCATGTACCGCTCTCTCTATCTCTTTCTCTCTCACTCTCTCTCTCTCTCTCTCTCACACACACACACACACACACACACATACACTGTGTACTTTGTCTCTATCTCTTTCTTACACACCCACACACACCATGTACCTCTCTCTCACTCTCTCTATCTCTTTCTCTCTCTCTCTCTCACTCACACACACACACACATACACCATGTACCTCTCTCTATCTCTATCTTTCTCTTACACAAACACACACACACACACACACAAACGCACCATGTACTCTCTCTCTGTCTCTCTCACACACACCGTGTATGAAAGGAGGGGGTTCGTCTGCCACAGTAGCACCTTATCATCAGCCCAGCACGCCGGTAGGGTGTCACACTGCCGCTGTCTGGCCCGCCCCCCCCCCCCTCTCTGTCTCACACATGCACACACTCACACACACACACACACACTTTCTCTCTGAGGGAATGTCAAGGACTCTCTTTGCCTTGTCACAACCTTCACTGCTGAAACTCGATGCAGTGCCTGAAACAAAACCTCTCAGTCGCTGCTGCAAACATGATCCGTGTTCTTAATGAACTAATTAAATCCCAGGTATATTTCTTATCCATTAACAGCACTTGCCTCTCCAGCAGCATTCTCTAACCACTGAAAAAAAGAAGGCAAAAACACCCATGTCATGCTGTGTAACCTTACTGCACTTTGGCAGCGGCAGCTCAACTGGTTACTCCCTTCTTGGATAAGACCTTAGAAAGTGTGTCGAGGGAGATAAGATGCCTGTGTATTGAGGGAATATGCCGGCTGCTCTGCTTCTTATGTAATCTCTCATTGGATTGCAGAGTCCATTCTGCTCTCGAGGGTGAGACCGATGACTTTTGGACCTGCAGCGATTACGCAGCGCTGCTAATCTTTAGCTCCAAAACGGATTGTTTATTATTAAGTGAATTTGTAGTTTAGGACAGATGTAGTGGTTAGCATGTCAGCAGGAAGGTCCTGGGTTTGAGTCCCGTTCTTGGCGCGGGCATTTCTGTGTGAAGTTTGCTTGTTCTCCCCGTGCTTGTGTGGGTTTCCTCTGGGTACTTCAGTTTCGTCCTACATTCCAAGGATATCCACATTAGGCTAACTGGAGCTTCCAAATTGCCCCTAGGTGCGAGTGTAAATGGTTGCGTCTATGTGATGGCCCTGCGGTGGTCCACCGAACCCTGCCTTCGCCCAGAGTCGGCTGAGACAGGCTCCAGCCCCACTACGACCCAAGTAGGATTAAGTGGTTTGGCAGATGAGTGAGCAAGTGAATAGTAAAAAGCATTTTTACCGTTTTTTAAACTTCTATTCCAGAAATGTATGAATGATGTGTGTAAACTTGTTTCCTTCTTTGACATAAAATTCCAAAGCCGTACACGCTAATGCATTCATCTTCAGTATTCTCTTTATCCTGGTCATGGTTGTGGAGGATCTGGAGTCTGTCTTGGGAACTCTGGGCATGAGGCTGGAATACACTCGCCCCAAAGGGCAATTTGGCATAGATAGTTCCCTTATTAGCATGTTTTAGGGAGGTGAAAGCAAACCAGAAAATCTAAAAGAAAGCCACATGTATACTGAGAGAATGTGCAAACCTCCACAGAGACAGTAATCTGAGGCCCGGGTCGAACCACTACTCGATGTAGTGTTACCCCTTGGTTATTAATTTAACCCTGTAGATTTTGCTGTGTGCCAATCAACCACTCTGACTAACTGGTTCGTTTAAAGTGTGCTCCATAACAGCATGAACTTCATATGAACCATTCATTACAAAATCATAGAGATAAAAAAACTAAACAAAAACAATAACTCCAGAAGATTTCTGTGGTTCCAGAAGATAACACACGCAAGGTCAAAGTTCATTACCCCTTTAAAACCATAATCAGATCAAGGCACATAAAGCAGGCCATGAACACTCGGCAAGTCCTGTGACTTGTCATTCTCCTACATGGATAATATGGTACTGGATCATAACCTATGACCTCATAGAATAACAGCTTCCTCACAGGATATTAATCTTCCACTCTATCTTCAGGCCTGAATATTTAATTTAAGAACATTATTTTGAAAAATGTGGTTAAAATCAGGAAATGTTCAGAGACGTGTGTGTTCTCCTGTACAGTACTGTTCAGAAGTCTCAGGCACCATTAGATGCCTTCATACAATTTAACCTTAGAAGTAGTCTTAAGTTTCAGGCACATGCAGAGATGCCTCATATTAACTTATAAATAATTAAATTACCTGTTAGGGCTGCACGGTGCTGTAGGGATTAGCATGTCTGCCTCACAGCAAGACGGTCCTGGGTTCGAGTCCCTTGCTTGTCGAGGGTGTTTCAGTGAGGAGTGTTGGGTGTGGGTTTCCTCCAGGTACTCCGGTTTCCTCCCACAGTCCAAAGACATGCACATTAGGCCAATTGGCTGTTCTAAATAGCCCCCAGGTGTGAGTGTAAATGTAAATGGTTGTGTGTGTGTGTGTGTGTGTGTGTGTGTTGGCCCTCTGATTAGCTGGTCAGGGTGTACCCTACCTTAGCCCATAAAAAACAGTTCTATAAATCTCAGTAAACACCAAATAATGAAATAAAGTTCATATCTGGTGTGATGACCCTTCACTTTAAAAATATAGCACCTATGGTATAGTGTGTATGGTTTTACAAGATAATGATCTGTAAGTTTCACTGATTGCCTTGCAGGACCATTCTCAGATCTCCTGGAGATTTTGATGGTTGCACTTGCTTCTTTATTTGCATGTAAACCCAGCAAGCTTCATTGTGTTTTTGTCTCTCTCTTTTTTTTTTTTATTTTGGATATACTGTATTAATCCCGCAAGGGAAATTTTGGCTCTGCATTTAACCCACCCAATGTAAGCACACACACACACACACACACACACACACACACACACACTCAGAGCAGTGGGCTGCCACACATTGAGGCTGCCCAGAGAGCAGGTGGGGGTTAGGTGCCTTGCTCAAGGGCACTTCAGCCATGAAGGTGGAGGAAGGGAAGGTGCAATGCACTCCACCGCCGCCACCCATTTTTACTGCTGGTTGGAATCAAACCAGCAACCTTTAGGCCCCAAACCCGCTTCTCTAACCTTTAGGCCATGGAAGACTAATGTATATAAATCTAGAATATTTTTGTACTGACTCGCTTATGCATAAATCATAAAATAAAATTCCATACCCCCAGTGCGGCTAACCGGGCTATCAAAGGCCAGCCATGTCTCTCACTGTCTGTGGTGAGAGGCATGTCAAAGAACCGTTGCTGTTGTTCGTAAAGAGTAGGCCATTGAGTTGACATCAGCATGTTTGTGCCCTATGATGGCCTGGTGAGATGTCCAGGGTGTTCTCTGCCCTCGCCCAGAGACGGCTGAGATGGGCGCCAGCCTCCCCACGACCATATTTTGGACAGACGTACAGACCCATTTCAATAGTTCCTGCTCTTCAGTGGTAGCGGGAGTTAAAAATAGCATTCCAAAGACTTGCACAGCCCTGTGTGTTTTGTATCATATGTATAAGTTTATCTACAAGAAAGCAAAGTTTAGATCTCAATCCTTTATTTTCGATATGTACTTTAAAGAACTCATTTTAGTTAAACGAAGGACATGGAGTTGTGCAACAGGTGGTATGGGGTTGCTTGAGTCCTGATCTTGTTACCAAGGCAACCTGTAATTTACTGCAAAGACAGAAACAAATAGAACACAAAGTGTGCGGAATAACTGTAGCAAGTTGTGCTTGAAGCAACCCGCTGGCTAATTTACTTATAGAACTAGTCTCAGTGTGTCGGAGGGAACTGATGAAACTTTAAAGGCGAAGGCTGACCACGTTACATGTGGACCTGATTTATTTTTTTGCTGTTGCTGCTGACGGGCTCAGTAGGTACTGTTCCTGCTTCACAGTTCCAGGGTTTCCAGAACTGTGTAGAGCTCCATAACTTTTAAAAACATGCCAGTAGGCCGACTGGCTCTTCTAAGTGTGTATATGTGTGTGATAGACTGGTGTCATGTGTTTTCATGACCTGAACCAGGTTAACGTTCTTTGTGTAGATGAACGGGTGAATGTTTACTGCTCTTTATATCATATTTATCTTTAGAATTTATGAATGCATCTTTGTTTTACAGCTTTTTTTTCATGCACATGCATGTGATTTTGGTATCATAACATAAACTGTGTATGGTTTTAGTCTGTGTCTCCTACAACAAGGGGGTGCCAACATCTGGTCAGCTGGCTTCTTCCTGCTGTGCAATTACTGACTTCAGATCATTCAAGCTGAACTGGGGCTCCAGCCAGAACTAAAGGAACTACGTTCCACTGTAATCTATTCCATCCCTTTGTGCACGGAATCTTTACATGCTCTAATCTGCCCTTGACACATAATCAATGAGGCAACCACCCACATGAAATTCATCCACTTCACTAGTGTCGTCCATTCGCTGCCGGCTTCAGTGCAGACTTCGCTGTTACACATCTGCATAGCATTACCAGTGTTCTGAGATTTATTCACTCGAATACCAAGAGCTCTCACAGACATTCATTTCGTATCAGCTGGCCAAGAAGTAAGGCAGAATTTCATAGTCTAGATCCACAGAGACAGATTCAGATTTGGTTCAGATTAGATTGCTCACAGTTCAGCGTCCATGGCTGTATCATAAGATTAATATTAGCTCAAGATTACAATTTTAAACTGATCCTGCTACAGTCTTGGAAGCCCATACAGTGTATGTTTTTGTAATCTCCTGGAGAACCATTGTTCCTTTAATGTTTTCCAATGCAGTTGAAACACTAACCTTTGTTTAGACATTACACAGACATTTCTAACTCTAACCACAAGTTTTCTGTGCTGTACTGATTTGGCAAATGTTGTATAAGCAAGACAGTCCTGGGTTCGAGTCCTAGACTTAGCGAGCATGTTTCTTTGTGGAGTTTGCACGGTTTTCCCGTGCTTACGTGCGTTTCCTGTGGTTTTCTCCCATAGTCCAATGACATGCTCATTAGGCTAATTTGCTGTTCCAAATTGCCCCTAGGTGTGAATGTGAGTGTGAACAGTTTTGTGTGTGTGTTGCCTGCAATAGACTGGTGAGCTGTCCAAGGTATACCACACCTTCACCCAGTGTCGGCTGAGAGAGGCTCCAGCCTCTCTGTGACCCTAGCAGAACTAAGTGGTTGGACAGATGGGTGAGTGAGCATTTTCAGACACCTCTAATAGACATGTCATACTACAAATCAATATGGACAGATCACTTATGAGTTGTATTGTTTTTGATAAATTGATGCAGACATTTTTCCATTCTATTATACTCAACCCTTGCTGTGATTCTTAAATGTTCCCTTTAAATTCCACTTGGGAAACCCCCCAGGTTTGAGCCTTCCAGCGCTTGGGTGGTGCCGTCAGTGGAGTGGAGCAGGGCATGCTTGCCTTTTATAGGCCAGACAATTTGTGTTCTCACACAAAGAGTGCGGCTGCAAAAATGAGACTGTAAACCAGTTTTTGGTTTGGAGAGGGTCTTGTTTTCTGACATGTGCTTCTTGGCAGCTCACTCTATAACCTGTGAGAAGGAAACATAAGAAATATTCACAGTCTGATTAATAACACACGGGATTTCTGGATGAAGAGAAAAATCTTGGGGGAAACCATGTCATTTCAGAGCTAACGTTGCTACTTAATCAAGAAATAAAATGTACACTGACAAAAAACAACATCAGAAGTGCAGTTTTTCAGCATGTTGAAATCCAACTTCAAAGTGTTTCTATTAAAAATCTGCTTTAAGATCCCAGGTTCCAATCGGGCTTGATGCTGCAGCCAGGAGTTAATTGGCCGAGCTCTTGAAGGAGGAAGGAATGGTATACCTGTCACTCAAAGCGATCACCAGCCAATCATGGGTGTCTGTGAGCTTGCTTGTACAAAGGGTTGGATAGTAGGGGTGGATAGCGCTATCCCTCAGAGTGCCTGTGAATGTGCATGTGCAGCAGTTTGTAAAGATGCGGGTGGCAGCAGAGAGCACGTGCATGCTCCCTGGTTGGTCGTGGTCATGTGATAGGGAGGCAATACTTGACGAGTAGAAATTGGGTACGACTAAATTAGTGGGAGACATACAGAGCCTGGCTCATTAATTCTAGTGGATCATATCAGATGTTAGTGGTCTGGCCTGGCCTGAAAACTCTTGTGGTCCTAAGAGATCCTTGGCAGAAACACCATCTCGCCGTGTGGGATTCTGTGCTGCAGTTATATGGATCAATGCTTTAACACGTGACCTGTCCTGGGTGCATGTTTTACAGTGAAATGTTTTGCTTCAGTGAGCCCACCACAACTCAATAGCACACACACTTCTTTAACTCTCTCTTACACCCACAACCCCCGCCACAGGCACTACAGTCCAAACAATGATATCTCACTCAGGACTGAATGAACTTTATTAAGGTCAATAAGGTACTGTATTAATCTCTTTCTTTAAAATACTACATCCATATAATTGTATATTTTATAGAAATACATATCCTGTTATTTAGTTGGTGTTATGTTGGTATGGAGGAAATATATTAAGTAAGTGATGAGAATAGGAAAGTGGTTGTTGAAGTAGGGATGTAATACAATGCCTCTATCTATTTAAAACCACAAGTGAGCATGGCCAAAGCCTAAGCTTTTTTATATCACTGTGTTCTCAGGCATTGCAAAATGTGAATCTTAGCTACATTTCTGAAGTTATTCATATCAGAATGCATTGTGTTTCTACCTACCTGTGATATGTAAGGGAGCTGGTCATTAGTGCAAAAAATAACCCCTGACAGGGAGATCAGGGACTTGCATCACCCTGAAGGGGATTATTTTGTGACTATGACTACTTTACTCTATATTATCCTGCTTACTGTATGGCTAATTACTGTTATAAAGGTATAACAGACCACTGAATACCATAATAGTCCAATCAGAATCATGTGAATTAAATGTAGTAATTCATTTATTTTATTTTGTGAAAAGCTTTATCCTTTATTAGGGTCATGAAAAGGCTGAAGCCTATCTCAGCCAACTCTGGGCAAAGGTGGGGTCCACCCTGAAACAGCTCGCAAGACCATCACAATGCCAACACAGACACAGCCATTAACACTCACACTCACACCTAGGGGCAATTGAGAATATCTAGTTAGCCTAATGTGCATGTCTTTGGACTGTGGGAGGAAACCGGAGTACCAAGAAGAAACCCACACAAGCACAGGGAGAACATGCAAACTCCACACAGAAATGTCCTCATCAAGCTCGGGACTCGAACCTTCTTGCTGTGAAGCGGACATGCTAACCCCTACGCCACCGTGACGCCCAAATGTAAATATTCTTAATAAATTAAGCTCTTATTGATGCTGCATCGCACAGCACTGCACATTTATTTAAATGAACAGGGTCTTTCTGTTTTCCTCAAACTACAAATCTGGCCACTTCCTTACACCTGCATAAATTAATATATGGATTTATGCACTGCCTTAAAGCAAAGCTCCCAATAGATATTTCTACTGACTGGTGTCTGAGGCTGGTGTTATAAGAGTAGCATGGCTCCTTTAAAAGATGAATCTTCAGCCGTAAAGGAAATAAATAAATGAGTGAGTGAATGAATGAATGAATAAATGAATGAATAAATAAATCTCCCTGCCCTACGATGGCCTGGCAGGCTGTCCAGTGTGTGCTCTCAGAGTCGGCTGAGATGGGCGACAGCCTCCCCGGGACCCTAATTAGGATTATGTGGTTCAGAGAATGAATGAATAAATAAATAAATCTCCCCTGTGTTTTCTGAACAGTCTGGATTGAAAGAAAGAAAGTTAACACTAATTTTTTTTCACCGCCTTTCATTCACTGATTTCCACCTTCATTTATATCACCTGTCTTTTTAGTTTAATTATACGTTGAACAAGTTCATGTTCCTTGTTCCTGTTCATGTTTGGTGTTGTTTTGCTTAACAAAAATCAGTCTGAATCCCTAAGTTAGTTTGTGAGTTGTTTATTCTGTGCGAGTCTGAGTGGTGGTGTATGAGCCTCTATTTTTTGTGTTTCAATTTCTGTATTTATAATAAATCTTTTTTAAAAAAAATTTTATATTGCTGCCGATCTTAAGGCAAGTAAGCGATACATAGCAAATTAGCATAAACTGAGTGACGCAGAAACCTTATTGAATTTTCTGCAGTATTTTCTGTAGCATGGACATGGGACAGCCATCCCATCCCAACCAAATCATGTTCCATGCCTACAGGGCTCCAATATAAACATTTCTGCAGGATTTCAGTCTTAGTGAAATACGCACCTTTCATTCATACCCATACTTTTATGTTTGCACTACATTGTGTTCCTTCCTGATCATGAATTCATATTCAGTTACATCTCTTTCACATTGTGGATTTCCAGAATGTGACAAACTGTCGCAGCTTGGTGCGTGCATCGATCATTGAGTAGAAATTCTGAATGGCATCATCAGGTTATGCCCTTGAGTTTAGTACTAATAAAATGCATGCGCCGCAGTTCCATCATGTGTTCTGGCATGATGAAGTGCCAGAAGGTATCATTACAAACCAAGGACACCAACTTCACACTCCAGTTAAAAGACATCTGAGCTGCGCCTTAGGGCCAGGTTTCCGTCCTGGACATGTCCTCAGTAGAGCGTTTTCAGGGCCCGGTCTCTGCTGACAGCTCATCACCTGGACCATAAGTATCTTACTTTTTTCATAGTACTATCAAGCTGTGTCTGTGCATATATCAGCTACTGTATTCTTATCCATGCTTTTCCCCTTGGGTTTTTAAACAGATTTGTTTTTACACATAAATTTGTATATTAGCATTTCTCCTCATGCGCATGCTTATCATCATGTCACAGTAAATATCACAGGAAATTTTATGCAATTAAATTGAAGTGTTTTAGTCTCATTCCGATTCCTCTACTGAAACTGACTTTGATGAATTGCAATGTTTTATGAAACTCAAATAGCTTTTTAGCTCCTATATAGTTTAGTACAACCATCCAGAGATGTAATTTACATCTTATTTAAAGGGCTGTGAAAGACATATGGAAAACTTTTTTTTTTTCAAAGGGAAAATGGCATTCTTTTGCTCTAAAGAACGAATTTGATTATATTACACAATTTTTTTCAGTGGCATTTCATCAGTCAGTTTTACTGTCAGGAAACGTGAATGCTTCCTGAGTGTAATCACCAACAGCACGGAAATCTCCTCTGAGGCAGAAAAAAAAAAAAAATCAAGCATGTTCTGTACAGTCTTTCTTATCTGCCTTTTTAATATTAGCTCTTTAGATGTACAATACACGAGAGCTGTAGGATTCAAAACATTCAGACTCCACGATAGTTTCTGCACACATTTTGAATTGGAATTTCTAGCATTTGAACTTGGGTGTTGGCCTTTTTAAATTTGGTCTTGTTTAAGAATTTGAAACAGTAGCACAACAAGAAGGTGTGCAACTGTTTAGCTTGAGATCGCAGGTTGAAATCCAGGTTAATGCTGCAGCTGTCCATGCACAGGAGTCAGTGGCATAGGTGTCTATAAGCTCATTCGTACAAAAGGGATAGATATTGCCTTTCCTCTGAGTGTATTAGGTCACTAATGCGCCCGAATGCGCATGTGCAGCAGTTCATAAAGATGAGGGGGGCAGAATCAATTGTCATGAAGGGGGCATGTGCTGGCTTACACCCCTCCTTAGTTGATAGTGGTATAATGTGACAGGGAGACAATTCTTCATGGGTGGGAATTGGGAATGACTAAATGTTATATATATATATATATATATATATACATTTTTAACAAATATATAAATAAATAGGGCAGCACAGTGATGTAGTGATTAGCACTTGCCTAACATCAAGATGGACCTGGGTTTGAGTCCTGGGCTCAGCGAGGGCATTTCTGTGTGGAGTTTACATGTTCTCAACTTGCTTGTGTGGGTTTCCTCTGGGTACTCTGGTTTCCTCCCACAATCCAAACACATTAGGCTTATTGAATATTTTAAATTACCCCAGGTGTTTGTGAATGGTTGTGTGTGCGTTGCCCTGCGGTGGTCTGGTGGGCTGTTCAGAGTGTACTCCACCAGAGTCAGCTAAGAGAGGCTCCAGCCTTCTCCGTGACCCTAATGAAGGATAAAGGGGTTAATAAATAAATACATGTTAGTGTAGTTGTCTTTTCACATGCACAAAGGTTGGCATGAAGTAATTCCTTCTTCAAGAACAAAAACGCAAGTCACAAATGAAGTTAAAGTACAGGCTTGACCTCAAAAAAGGATTCAGTGATTTTTAGTTTATGACTCATTTGGACTTGAACTTCTCTTGGTCTCAACCCCCTTGAAGACTTAATCCTGACTCAATCTCGACTAGTCCTGCTCTTAGAACTCAACAATGGAAATGTTGACAACAGACCTATTTTATCCTACACTGTATTAGAGTAATGAATCTAGTGTTTTTTTAAAGAGTTCTACATGAAACTGTAAGAATTCTTTGTGGTGGTGTTTTATACAGAAACGATCAGTGGTGGGTTGGATGCGGTCTGGTACAGTACACAGTATTTTAAATGCATTAAAAACAGGGTATTCAAGGTAAACTTTTTCCAACTGATTTAAGACATTTTTCAGAAGTATACTTGACTGATATTGCACTTCTCCTGACATTCAGAACTGATGCCTGAGGTTACCGGTTTGATCATGCTCTTAAACTAAATTGCTTTAATACCTCCATGAGTGGTTCACATCATCCAGTGCAAAAAAAAAAAAAAAAAAATTCCACTAAGCTTTCAATGAAAGCATGCTGCCTTGGTAGCCCTGGTAACCTCCTTCTCTCTTTTCATTATTACCACTTGTCTTCCTCACAACTCCATTTGTCCAAAACTCATTTTTCCCTCCTTACCTAATGCACTTTTGCTCTCCTTAGCCTTTCTCAGTCTTCAGCTCATCTGCCATTTAATGTGGATTCACCACCCACATGTTCTTTTTAAGTCTGTCTCTCTCACACACACATTACTGAAGTCTTTGTTCATTGCACGTTTAATACATTTAATTATCTGAGAGGATAATTGTAAGGCATCATGCCCTCACACACTCCTGAGAATGAAGCCCAAGGGTCCAAGGAATTGGAGTGAAGAAAGGCATTGTCAGAGCTGCTTGAGTGTGATGGATACACAGTGTGCTAGACCTGTTCAAGAAAGAACAGGAGGGATGAATATTGGGGGGGGTGGGGGGGTTTGGTTTTAGTGTCTTCACTGAGGTCATATGTGACCCAGTCTGGCAACATGAGTCACAGTGACCAACACGTCAA
>JAQMYF010000006.1:26678991-26690957 GCA_030014195.1 Neosilurus mollespiculum
TTAGCCATACCATTTAAAAGAGGAGACTAAGCTTTAAAATGGTATGGCTAACTCAATTTTGAATTTTTGGTCACTGTCACTCATTTTGCCAGACTGGGTCACATATGTTTGGTATAGCTGAGTCACCAGAAGATAGAGAGAGTAAACTTCTGTGTTGAGTTTGCATGTTCTCCCCTGCTTGCATGGGTTTCCTCCAGGAACTCTGGTTTCCTCCCACAATCCAAAGACAGGCACATTAGTCTAATTGGCTGTTCCATATTTCCCCTAGGTGTGAGTGTATTTGTGTTTGCCCGGCGATGGACTGGCGAGCTGTTCAGGGTGTACCGCGCCGTCGAGCAGAGTCGACTGAGACCCCCTGAGTACCCGCGACCCTAACAAGATTAAGTTGTTCGGCAAACGGGTGAATGAGAGAAAGTAAACTTGGTAATTAAGTAGTGAGATAAATCTGATGTCTCTAAGCAAGAAAATGAGCTGATTCGGACCCTTCAGGGCTGGAGGTAAGCCTTGCCATAAATCAATTCCCCTCTCTTTCAGCAAATGTCTGTAAGCTCCGGTCCAGAATTTGTTCAACTCCAAGAAGAGCAATTGTCTCTGAGGTGCATTAGTCTACACACTAATCAGTTAAATGGACTGAGTTCTATAGCACTGCGTGAGATTCTATACCATCATCCTGTCTCCACTTCCCCCATCTGTCTTTACTGCAAAACAATTTCTATTTCTCCAGATTTGCAGCTGTACAGAAGCACTGCAGAGCACTACAGTGAAACTCCCTCCCTGTGCACGGCTTTGTCAGCCTCACACACTTACATACCACAAAAAATACCTGTTTTGTACATTTACTTTGGTGCATAAAGCTTTGTGTGTTTAGCTGTATTTTCCTTGAGTGATGGCAGTTTTGTTAATGCCTGTAGGAAGCCGCTTGAAAAACTAAATTGCAAAAACGGGCTGTTGGAAAGCCACATTACTGAAAGTGAAGGTGGGGAGAACAAAACACTACTCGAAAGTGTGTGCTTGAGCTCCGGCAGCCAAAACAAAGCACCTCATTTTCTTGTTTAAAGGTACAGTGTACCTTGTTAACAAACCATGGGATTGGGTCACCACGTCATGACATCTGTAGACATGCTGTAACACATGCACATGCACACATGCGCACACACACACACACACACACACACTTGTACATGCTTACACACTCAGACATTCATGCTCTCGGGGCTTTGTTGAGATATCTTTTGTGAAGGCTGCATTGAATTCAACAAAGCTCTGCATTACTGACTCAGACTCTCAGTCGTCTTCTGTCTCTTGCATTCTTCCTTTCTGCCTATTGCTCCAAAATTCTTTTCATAACTTCTCCTCTGCTTTTCTAAGGCGATATTTCCCCCATCTTACTCGGCCTCTGTCTTATTTTGCTCACTTTCCCAACAGAATTGAGACAGTACACATGTACCAGTAAGGAGGATAAGCTACCTTCCTGAAGCTCTCCCCAGAGCCTATCCATGCCTCATCTTATCACCAATCACTCATCTGAAAATAAGCAGCACTTAAACTCACGCCAGCATATGATGGAGAGAGAGAGAGAGAGAGAGAGAGAGAGTGCGCTGCCTATCTAAACAGGAACCTATGGAGGCATTCCACGTATGGAAAAGGAAGCCATGACCTCCATCCCCCATTCTCCCAGGATGAACCCGCACAAACACACACTCTCTCTCTCTCTCTCTCTCTATCTCTCACACGCACACACACATGTATGCTTATTCATGGAAATGGCACTCTAATTCAGTCCCGGAGGTCTTGGCCACAATTAAACCCCTATACACATCCATTTCTTTCTCGACAGCTGAGAGTTCTATCCAGTATAATGCACAGTGGCACCATAAATTGATGGAAATATAAATCCTAACAATAATGATGATGTAACACAATTTCACACCACTTCCACACCAATTTCAAAATTGTAATACATAAAATGGCAAGGCAATTAGGAATTGCTGCGTACATGCTGTAGATTATTAAAATAACACAATTTACTAGTTTTAAGTGTCTTAGTAAAAAGAGTCAGATGGTGCTTTAGATTATTTTGGTATTACTGCCTGTGTGGAGTTACTCAGGTTATTTCCTGTGTTTAAGTGGGTTTTCTTCCACCTCCCACAAACATGTTTCACATTGCCCCTAGGTGTGACTGAGCATGCAAGTGTGTTTGTGTGTGTGTGTGTGTGTGTGTGTGTGATGCTTTGCAATGGCCATGTATTCCTGCCTTGTCCTTGGTGCTCTCTCAATCCACTGTTACCCTGATCAAGAAAAAATACATACTGAACATGAATCAGTTGCTATTTGTATGCCTGGCCATGTGAATATTTTAAGTATATACTACACAAAAAATGTATATATTGTGGAATTGGGGGATCCGACTGGTTCCGTATCTCAGGATACTTAACAATAATGCAGAAGGTGGCTGTCGCTGCATAGTCCCTGCGATGGCCGGGCGAGCTGTTCAGGGTGCACCCCACCCTCGCCCAGAGTCGGCTGAGATGGGTGTCAGCCTCCCCACGACCCTAATTTTTAAGCACCTTAGAAAATGAATGAATGAATGAATAATCATGCCTGATGCAGGTGTGTTCCCAGTTGAGGCAGGTGCACAGCATAAGAGCTGCATCTCTTTAAACCCTTTACAGAGTTTTAGTAGTACTTAGTGGAAACATAATAAAAAGCAAACTAAAATGAGAATTTTATAATTAATGTATACTTATGTTAACCACACTACACATTTGTACTCATACATACCACAAGTAAGGATATGTTTGCACACTAGTTAAAAATTCTAGTATATACTACAGAAAAAAAAAAACTAAAATGAGACTGTTATTGTTTATATTTTTCATTATAAAGAGTGATAATGATGATGCTGCCTGCTCAAGTGGCCGTGACGATCTATGAGGGTTTCAAGCATTATCCATTCATAGTAAAGATTTTTAACCCCAAGATAATGGACCAATCAGATTGTCATTCCCATGCAGTATATTCTAATAAACATTATCTACCCTCCAAAGAAGAATGCTTAAATCAGTAAAAATAAATAAATAAATAAAAAATTTTCAAATAAACCATAAAACCTTTTTTTAGTTTACTTTTCTAATTTTCCCAATGATTGTTATTCAGTTAAGTTAGAGTGTAGAAGTAAAGCAACTGACCACATGAATCAGTTCTACTATATCAGCCCTATTGCTTCACTCGCACTGGTTTCCTGCAGCTTCCCAGATTAAAGAGTTAATGCTTAAGATTTAATGCTCACTTACAAATCCCTGTCTCAAACCTACCTAAAGCCCTTTCACAAACATCTGTTCTGCACTTTGAACCACTAGCATGGCTCAACTAAACCTACCATCCCTTATAATAAAGGGCAAGACTCTTTGGACTGGCAACCAGCTGGTGGAATTTTCCTTCATTGTCCGAACTGCTGAGTCACTGGCTGTTTTCACACAAAGATTGAAGTCCAGATGTCATGTACTTCATCAAGCAATAAATCCAGAGCAAAGCCAAAAGAATTTTTTTTAAAAAACCCAAAACAAATAAAAACAAACCTGTACTTTAATTTAATTGACTTTGTACTCCTCTCCTTTAGGGCTTTATAGCATGAGGATATGTTTTAGTGGAGATTACAAAGCACTTCTGTAAGCTGCTCTGGAAAAGGGCAACTGTCAAAGGCGGTAAATGCTAAAAATGTAAGTGTTTAATCACATGTTGCATGATATCACTGTTAAGAAAAATGAAACATACTGTTCCCGCATTGGTACAAACCAAAGAAGACTTTCTAATTTCAATTTCAATCCCTGTTTATACAAATTTAATTAGAGAGAAGCAGGTGTTCAGTCTCAGGTAAAAAAAACAAATCAGAGATCCCGAGGAAGTCTGCAGTATCTCAGTTTGGTGATCAGGGTTTAAATTAAATGCTTAGTTTAACAATTATTTACTTATGTGCCGAACTGCTTAAACCTACTAAAGTCATGGGCAGGCTGGATTCATAATGTGTGAAATAAAGCTAGTTTGATATGCTGTTATAAATCAGTAATGCATTTCCATGTGATTAGCAGAAGGTCATCTTAGTGTCAGGTTAGATTAGACCAAACAGTAACACACATTACCTGCTATGGATGCTTTTTGCATTGATCTTTATGGTTATGTTACAATAATGGGTTTCATGGAATGCAATATTATTTGAAAAGGTCCCAGAAATAAGCTTTTACAGTGATAGTTTACCAAAATTGACTCACTGAGAAACTGTGGGGTGTGTGTGTGTGTGTGTGTGTGTGTGTGTGTGTGTGTGTGTTTGTGTGTGTCCGAGAGAGAGAGAGAGAGAGAGAGAGAGAGAGAGAGAGATTAAATACCACCTGTTTACTGATCAGTCATAGCATCTCTGAAGTACTACACACACACACACGCACACACACAAACACCAGTGAGTCCAGCCAACAACAAACAGTCCCTAGGGCAAGCAGCCAGATGTGTTTTATCCACAGGGTGAAAGGTCAAGTAGGACAAATCACTTAGTCATTACCAATAGCAACTCTCTTCAGCCCTGCAGGTACACAACTTATCATTCATTTTGGTAATGCATGAGCATAACCACTGAATCATTTTTAAATGAGTTTTTAATGATTACACAGATCTCATATTTAATTTGATAATGAGACACCGGCATATAGTAAAGTGCATGCTGACGATAGAGTGTCTGATTGCCTTACATCACAATCTGGTTCTCTCTTTTTAACTCATACGATCATAGTCAGTCTTTCCACAGTTCCTCCTTACACTTAGCACTAATAAAGTCCTTTCTTTAACATTTACATCATTATCTCTTGCTCTCTCTCTCTCTCTCTGCATTTTTGTCAAGCTACACATGCTGCTTCTGAGATACCAGTGATCCTGATCCTTCTGCTCTCTGAAACCTGTGATCTGTCCTGATGTGTTACTACTGGTTGGAGTTCTCGGCTTAAAAGCCCCTCACTCCTGCTGATGATGATCCACATGGACCTAAATAAACACTCAGAACCTGTGAAGATGACTTTTCACTGCTGGAGATATAAACTCTTTTACTGAAATGATGTACGTCTACAATTCCCAGGACAGTTATAAGATAACCAGTTAGGCTTCATGTTAAACTATAGTGAAGCTTCTCCTACATGGTTTGTATTTTTATCTGGTTTCATCCAAATGAGGATGGGTTTCCCTTTTTAGTCTGGATCCTCTCAAGGTTTCTTTCATTGTGTCGACTGAGGGATTTTTTCGTTGCCACCTTCACCACAGGCTTGTTCATTTGGGATGTGTAGGGTTTATAGAGAACTGTTTAAAATCACAAGTTTACATTTTTTACCAATTTTTTTAAACTATCTAAAGCTGCTTTGTGACAATGTTAACTGTAAACCGTGCTATACAAATAACATTGAATTGAATTATAGCAACTGAAGTTTTATTTACTTACTTATTTATTTATTTTACAGTAATATGAATATATGTTGCAGCAATGGCTGAAAAGCTCTTGACCTTAGCACTAGAAATATTCATTCATTTACTTTGAATGAGTAAATAATGAAAATAAATAGCTACAGTTTAAGGGAGCTGTATTAATGAACGTGAGCGGAAAAAGAATCTGAGCCACGTCATTGAGAGGCTCACACTATATATACACGCGTGTCTGCAGCCAGGTCTTTCCCTCTGTTATTCTATCAGTTTCAGACATTTACAAGGTACTTCCTCTGGGTGCACAGTTAATAGTAGAAGGAAATATTGTGGTCTATATCACAATTATTTGCACAAGGTGAGATGGATGTCGCTGAATGCCAAGCCAGAAATGCATAATTTTGTGTGGTATATACTACATGAGAACAGAAACAGCACTCCGAGCAGCATTAAGCGCTCTGTAGCTAACGACGTCTAAATAAAGTCATTAAAAAATTTCAGAATATATTACACTGAAACATAACGAAAAGCAAATGAAAGTGAGATATTTTAACTAAGACTCAGACAGGAGCTCAGCGAGTTCTGTTCACATGTAATATCAACCAATACTGGATATAGTCAGTGGATTTTCTTTTATTAAAAAAAAAGAAATAGTTGAATCACTGTGTGTTGAATTCATGATGCATTCAGTCTTTCAAAGTACCTGGAGGAAACCCACGTGAGTACGGGAAGAACGTGCAGCGTCCTTCTTGCAGGGACCTTCTTGCTGTGAGACGGAAGTGCTAACCACCATGCCCCCCCGACCAGCAATTATAGGCCTGTAATTGCAACACAATGTGAAACTAATGATATACTACTTACTAAGGACTGTGAGCCAGCATGGTTTTTTTTCAACTAAATATTGAGAACATTTGCCAAATTTGAAACAACATAACATGCAGAATATGGAACATTCTTTGTCTTTTCTTGTTACGAACAACATATTTGCCTTTTCAACACGTCAAGTGTCAGTTCCCCTGGGTCTCGTCCTGGGACAACAACCACCTCCCCAGTCACCCTCTGTTGACATCCCTGGTATGAAAAAACAAGCTGTTCTTCATTTTCTTGCATACTAGTAACATATAAATATAGAGACTGATGTCAAGATTAATCATTCATTCATTTATTAATTTCCATAACCGCTTAATCCTACTAGGGTTGCGGGGAGGCTGGAGCCTCTTCCAGCTGACTCCTCACAACTTTAATTTCTTTAAAGATGCTTTGTGGCTATATCTATTATTAAAATTATAAAACAAATGTAATTTAATGAAATAGATTAAACTGAAAAGCACATTTTGATGGCACATGACTACAGTCAGCAGGTTCCGCGCATGCTGAGTTTCATGTTGGATCAAGCATGAAGAACAAAAGAAGCATCTGGGTTTGATGTGGGAAGAAGTCGTCTTGATTTCTTGATTTCTTCTTTGTCCTCTTTCAGTTTTTGATTGCCAGAATCCTTTGAATCTTCACTTCTAATTTGCCCGACGCCCACATGCGGCACACTTTTAAAAGGCAGGAAGATAAAGAAATCAGTAACAGTAGATTATCTATAGGTACTTTACAGAAATTTCACTTAACTGTTCATTAATGGGGCGGAAAGGTGGTGAAGCGGTTAGCAAATCTGCTTCACAGCAAGAGAAGTCCAGGGTTTGGGTCCCAGGCTCGGCGGGGGTGTATCTGTGTGAAGTGTGCATGTTCCCTCTGTGTTTGCATGGGTTTCCTCCAACAGAACATAACACTAATGATTCCTCACTCAGTCACCCAAGGGTTAAGCAGCTTGGGTGACTGAGTGAGGAATCATTAGTGTTATTTACTCTTACATCCAAGGCTGTTCTAATAAAGTAAAAGATGACTTAATATGTCCATATTTTTCATTTTTGCCCACTCAGGAACCCACTCAGACACCCACTCGAGCACCCACTGAGAAACCCACTGAGAAACGCACTCAGGAACCCACTCAGAAACGCACTTAGAAACCCACTCATGCACCCACATGAAACCCACTCAGAAACCCACTCAGACACCCATTCAGGAACCCACTCAGACACCCACTTAGGATCCCACTCAGGAACCCATTCGGGAACCCACTCGGGAACCCATTCAGGAACCCACTCAGGAACCCACTCAGAAACCCACTCAGAAACCCAATCAGGAATCCGCTCAGGAACCCACTCAGGAAACCCACCTAGGAACCCACTCGGGAACCCACTCAGAAACCCAATCAGGAACCCACTCGGAAACCCAATTTTTGGTGACAAGCTTGAACATAAAAGCTTGAGATAACTGACATGATTGACAGGTTGTGTATTTCAGAGCATTTCATTTATCACTTACAAGGCCTGACAGAGACAAGGGCAAATCGGATGACAATGACCCAATGGTTCATCCTCTTGTCAGGGAGAAAAAACGGGCAAAATGACATGTGAGTGACCAGAGTTTGACTAGTGAGATGGATTATTTACACTTCACCTCCCCCACAGAGTGGCCCTTGTCTCTGACATCAGGATGCCTGTCAGAGACGTATGCTCATGCCCCAGTGCAGCTCTGGGAATGAATCAACAAATGAGGTGCTGAGCTACTGGAGAAATAATAAACTTCCAACTTTAGCTGTGGACACTTACTGCAACACATCTGATTCAACCCATCAGCTTACTGCTCATAATCTGCAGTAGTGAGACAGGTGTGTCAGGGCGGAGATCACTGTGTGCTGACATGCTGAAACTGGAATACTTTAGACATGTTCAACAACATATTTACATCACATATTTTTGTGTTGGGAGGAGGGGGGGGGGGATTAGGGACAGGGGGTGGAGTGACTGGGGGTCCGTTTTCAACCTTGAAATCATTTATGGGTCCGTCTCAGAGCAAGAAGATCCTGGGTTCAAACCCCGGTCTTGGTGAGGTCATTCCTGTAAGAAGTAACTTACATGTAAGTTTGCATGGGTTTCCTCTGGGCACTCTGGTTTCCTCCTACATTTCAAAGATATGCACATTAAGCTAACTGATTGTTTCAAATTGTCCATAGGGATGAGTGTGCATCCCTCTCATGGAAACCTCCTGCAGTTGAACTTTTGCTAAGTTGCCCTTGGCTGTGATATATGTTTGGTCCCCAAACATGGCCTGGTGTCCCACCGAGGGTGCATTCCAGCCTCATCCAGGACACGCTCTGTGATCCATCTCAGCCCTGGGCAGGTGAATGAGTGCTGAACCCAAAATCTGCTCTGTGTGCGTGGAAGTGAGTTAGTTAGGGTGTGGGTGCAGTGAGAAAAGCAGTACTGTATCTTGTGGAACATCTCTTCTCAGTGCATCTTTGCCTCTAAGCAACTGCTACAGATTCCCAACCCTAAAACCACACCTTGCTCTAGTATTTGGACATTAATTATATGGAAACCTTGATAAGCAGGATGGGGGACATTATTGGGTTTAACTCAGGTTCCTGAAGTGGTTGGACAACTCATTCATTCATTGATTCATTGATTCATCGATTCGCCGAACCACTTAATCCTGTTAGGATGGCACGAGGCTGGACCCTTGAGGAGGGGTACACCCTGAGCAGCTTGCCAGACCATCAAAGAGCCAACACACACAGACAGCCATCCATACCCACACCTAAAGGCAATTTGGAACAGCTAATTAGACTAATGTGCATGTATTTGGACTGTAGGAGGAAACTGGAGTAAGCACGGGGAGAACATGCACAACCTGTCAATCATGTCATTTATCTCAAGCTTTTATCTTCAAACATGTCAAAAAAGTGCGTTCCTGAATGGGCGTTGGTGAAGTGAGCTATGTGACAAATACGTACATGTTAGATAATCTTTTACTTTATTAGAACAACCTTTGAAATAAGCTGACCCCGGGCGTACACCATGGGTACACCCTAAACAGCTCAGCAGACCACTGCAGGGCAACACACACAGCAATCTATCAACACTTACACCTAGGGGCAATTTGGAACCGCCAGTGTCTTCGGACTGTGGGAGGAAACCGGAGTACCCAGAGGAAACCCACTGCACAAGTGTTGGGAGAAAATGCAAACTCCATCGCCTGGCCCGGGGTCCTAAGGACAGGACATTAGACAGTGATGAATAAAAAAATGCAGAAAACTGTCCAGTTATTATTATTATTATTATCATTATTATTATTATTATCATTATTATTATTTTTATTATTATTACCATTATCATTAATATTATTATTATTATTATCATTATTACTACCATTATTATTATTATTATTATCATTATTATTACTATTTTTATTATTACATTATTATTATCATTAATATTATTATTATTACTATTATTATTATTATCATCATTATTAATATTATTATTACCATTATTATTATTATTATTATTATTACCATTATTATTATGATTCTTTTAAAATTATTATTATTATTACTATTATTATTATTATTATTACTGTTATTCTTTTTTTAAATATTATTTTTTATTATTACTATTATTATTTTTATGATTATTATTATCATTATTATTTATTGTTATTATTATTACTATTATTATTATTGTTATTGTTATCATTTTTATTCTTTATTCTTATTAGTATTTATTGTTATTCTTATTATTTTTATGATTATTATTTATTATTATTATAATTATTTATTGTTATTATTATTATTTATTTATTATTATTAATTATTATTATTATTATTATTTATTGTTATTGTTATTATTATTATTATCATCATTAATTATTATTATTATTATTTTGTTATTATTATTAATTATTATTATTATTTAATATTATTATTCTTAATTTATTATTATTAATAATATTTATTATTATTATTTATTGTTATTATTTGTTATTATTATTATTGTTATTATTATTATAATTATTATTTATTGTTATTAATTATTATTATTATTATTTATTGTTATTATTATTATTATTTATTATTATTATTAGTATTAGTATTATTAATGATTATTATTAATAATATTTATTATTATTATTTATTGTTATTAATTGTTATTATTATAATTTATTATTATTATTTTAAGTGGACCAACCCGAACTTGTGTTCCTGCTCCTTTCAGCCCTCCCCCTTCCATCCTGTTGGACCTCGGAACGAGTCTGGGGCTCCGTGGACCCTCGGCTGTTCGAAGGAGGGTATATAAAGTGAGGAGCTGGGAGAAGAGGAGCGCTGTGATTGTTATTACCGGGGTTATTTTAGTTTCCGAGCGAGACTTTAAAGAGAAGGCGGCGCTGATTGGGCAGCGCGGAGTCACGCGGTGTGTACTCGCTTCTCCTCGCGCCCGTCCGTGAACGCGACTGTGCCTGCCTGCGCGCGCGAGCGGCGGATCGAGCTGTGTGGAGCCTCCTCACAATTATCCCTAACTGCCCGGACCTTCTTTTTATCATTATTATTATTTCAAACCCCTTTGTTTCCTTTTCGTGAGGTGTTTTCCCTCCATCATGGGCGACAAGAAGAGCCCGACCAGGTAGGAGTCGCCGCCGTTTGGACGTCCCCGAGAGATCGGTGTTTGCTCGGCTGCCGTTTCTCGCGCTCGCGCTGTTCCGACGCCGCGTTTCTGTTTTTTTCTCGCCTCTTCTCCCCTGAAGGAGTGTTTCTGCTCTTTTCTCTCAGCTCGGTGTTAGAGAGAGAGAGAACAGTACAGCTATGGCGGCTTCTCCTCCTCTCTCTCCTCTCTCCCTTCTGACTCCAGCAGCTAGTCAGTCACAGACAAAGGGAGATTTCCAGGAGAACACACCGGGCCTCGGCGATCAAAACCTCCACCGACCGCCCGCCCGTCCCTCCACACGGTGTCCGGGGTCTGTGGCCGGAAACGCCGTTTGTTTTCCGTGTGGTGGAACCGCGGGTATGTTAGCAGTAGCCTGGTCTCGCGCTAGTTCCAGTCGGACGGTCTCGAGCGAGAGCTGGTTTCACTGGAGGAGGAAACTGCGCTAGTTAGCAAGCTAGTTAGGATTCAACCAGTCTCCAGTCTGACGCTTCTGACTCTGTTCGGTACCGGATGAGTTTATCCGACCCTGTGGGGTTCGTACCTCCGAACCGCCGGTGTGTGTGTGTGTGTGTGTGTGTGTGCTGGCAGTTGATGAAGTTGATCTTATTGAAATGTTTTCGTGTTGTTTTGTTCAGACCAAAAAGACAAGCCAAGCCGGCGGCGGAGGAGGGTTACTGGGACTGCAGCGTGTGCACCTTCAGGAACAGCGCCGAGGCGTTCAAGTGCAGCATCTGTGATGTTCGGAAAGGCACTTCCACAAGGTAGGGATTCCTCCTCTCCCTCCTTCCTCCTCACTTCATCACTTCCTCCTCTCCCTCCTTCCTCCTCTCCCTCCTTCCTCCTCACTTCCTCCTCTCCCTCCTTCCCCCTCACTCTCCTTCCTCCTCACTTCCTCCTCTCTCTCCCTCCATCACTTCCTCCTCTCTCTCCTTCCCCCTCACTCTCCTTCCTCCTCACTTCCTCCTCTCTCTCCCTCCATCA
>JAQMYF010000006.1:26691057-26704050 GCA_030014195.1 Neosilurus mollespiculum
TCCTCCTCACTTCCTCTTCTCTCACCTTCCTCCTCTCCCTCGTTCCTCACTTCCACCTCTCTCGCCTTTCTCCTCTCTCTCCTTCTCCCTCCTTCCTCACTTCCTCCTGTCTCTCCTTCCTCCTCACTTCCTCTTCTCTCACCTTCCTCCTCTCCCTCGTTCCTCACTTCCACCTCTCTCGCCTTTCTCCTCTCCCTCCTTCCTCCTTTCTTCCTCCTTCCTCACTTCCTCCTCTCTTCTTCCTCCTCTCTCTCCTTCCTCCTCACTTCCTCTCTGTCTCTCTCTCATTCTCTCTCTGTCTCTCTCTCATTCTCTCTCTGTCTCTGTGTCTCTCACTCTCTCTCTCTCTCTCTCTCTTTCTCTGTGTCTGTCTGTCTCTCTCTTTTTCTCTTTATCTCTCTCTCTCTCTCTCTCTCTCTCTCTCGATGCAATCCTGCTGCTGTTGCACATCATCTTACACAGCTCGGAATGGACCATCATGCTCCTCTCTCTGCACCCTGTTGATAGGGTATGGATATGATATGATGGGATATGATATTGTTATTGTTGTTATTTTGGTGTATTGTTAAGTTGCACGTCTTGTTCATGTCCTGGAGGAAGTCATGCATTGATTCACTCCCTCACTCTGGAGTCTGGAGCCCGTCTCAGCCGACGCTGGGTTCACGCCAAACAGCCCACCGGGCACACACAACCATTTACACTCGCTCATAGGCCAGCCTAACGCGCATGTCTTTTGGACCGTGGAAGAAAACCCAAGTACCCGGAGAAAACCCGCCGCAAGCACAGGGAGAACGTGCAAACTCCACCACCGACTCCAGGACTCGGACTCAGGATCTTGTTGTGATCGAGCGGATGCGCTAATCGCTACACCACCCTGGTCGAACGACGAGGAGTAGAAAAAGGCAGATAGCTGGCAAGTCTTTTATTTAGACCCACTCAGAAACGCACGAGCCGAGCCCGGGACTCGAACCAGGGACTCTCTTGGTGTGAGGCAGATGTGCTGACCACTACACCGCTGTGCTGCTCGGAGGAAATCATGCAGCTTGTAACATAAGGATAGCACACGTCATCATCATCATCATCATCAGCAGTCTGGTTTAATTTCTGTCTTTCTCCGTGGTTCATAATCCACAGCTCTGCTGCTTTACTGTGTGGTCACTGGAGATGTGTGTGTATAGGTGTTCTCTAGGTATTTATTATTCCGGTGTGTATCCTGGACTCGTCATGTTGTCAGGTGCTTATTATTATATTCTGTTTTTTTTCCCCCCTCACTGACAGGTAGAGAGAGAGAGAGAGAGAGAGAGAGGAGTCGTGTGATATAAATATTCTTGTCTGGTTGAATACTGCTGTTAGGGAGTCTATTAGCCGTTAGGAAATCTTGTGGTTCTCAGTCGCTTCCTCTCCTGTAAGTGATGCATATTTGTCAGTGATGATAAAGTACTTCTCTGGTACGACTCCTATGTGACTCACAAGTGTGAAACTTGCTTGTGTTTGTTATGAACTTGAAGCAGAGTACCTTAATGTCAGCTGACGTTTTTACCCCGGCTCTGAAGGCTTTCTTAAATTACTGCTCTGAGCCTAAACACTAAGGAGCGCTGCAAGGTTTTGTTAAAAAAAGGATTGAAACCCAGTCATCGTGTTGTTCTGATGAACCGAATAAGCCCTGCCTGTCAGTCTATTACAGTATTTATGGTGTGTGTGTGTGTGTGTGTGTGTGTGTGTGTGTGTGTGTGAAGCCGCCAACACTTCTCATCAGCTGACTGATGTGGTGTCTCCAGCTATGAGTAATGTGTGGCCCAGGTCAGGAATCCCCATGTGCTAACCTTTTCATCTGTGGTTTATACTCAGCACTGTGCTGACATTCGGAGGGGGGAAAGTTTGTACGTGCGCACACACCTTTTTAGAATGCGTCCTGCAGCGTAAGTGTCGATAACAATAACTTCTTCCTTCCAGAGTTGAATGGAGTGTAGCAGAAGCGAGTGATTTGCAGGAAGTAGATGAGTAGGATTAATGGTAATGGAAGAAAGTAATATTACACACGTCAAAACACCAATCTGTCTCTCACCACCAACCTCCAAGCCGTCAATCCGCTGCATAAAAACCTGAAATGGTACAGAGAAAAGACGCGCAGCCTCGTTTGATCGCCAACATTAACCTTTGATAGACGTGATTGTTTGCTGATGTGAGAAATCTGGCTCTTGGTTTAATGAGCCCTAATTACCCACCTTGTGCATGTTTTGATGTACTCTAGTGGCGTGTTGGGGAGACTGGCTTGCGAGTGCAGCGCACTCGTGCTCGTTGGCGGTTTATCTTCTACTCTCCTCGCCTTTTATCTAGGTTTCTCTCTCTCAATGGGCCTTTGTGTAGCTATAACACTTTTCATTCGCCAATTATTTCACCTTTTGATGGTGATGAGTTCAAAGAACACAGCCAGCCCTCGACTGATAGGCCGTGTGTTTGTGATCTTTCATTTCACGCATTTCTTGGTGGGGACTGAACTGAATGTCGACTTGTTTCACCTGCGTGTTTGCTTTTGTTAAATCGATTGAAATGTACATATCATGCCATGTTTGAGAATATCATTGAAGGATAATTACAGCGATTAAAGGTGGGATTGGTAATCTGGAAGGCTATCTGAATTTGAATGTAGTGTCCCATCGTGACCCCGCCTAAACCATCCCCTGCCCTCGGAGGCCTTTCCAAAGCCATGACAAACAGTGCCTCCACCATACCCTCTACACGTGCTCTGACCGCAGGGTCGTACACGGTAGGGTCATGCGTGTAAGAAAAGACGTGAGCTTTTGATTGGATATCTTCCAGTGGACCATGAGGCAGTAATTGGTCGGTGATTTTACAGGATTACAGTGGAAACAGATGACTGTTTTTATTTATTTGTATGTTTGTTTGTTTGTTTGGAGCTTTTTCAGATCTCCTAAGTTACTGATTGCTGTAATATAACAGTTTGTGTATACGGCAAAAAATTGACCAACCCCACCTTTAAGAGCTTTCACACCACTCAAAGATTACACCACATCACAGTTTCAGTGTGTTTGATTTTTCTTTTTTTTTTTTTATTTGGTTGATTTAGAACATATTTGTTACATTTAATAATGGACCTTTTTCTTTTTTTAATTTAATAAATAAATTAAAAATAAAACGAGTAATTAGTAGGAATGAAAAGGCTGCATAAAATTCACCGGTCTTTCAAATGGTAATGCAGGTCCGGGTCGGCTGTAGCAGACTGCACACGCTGACTGAGCGAGTGTGTCACGTCGTCGTTCCGCTTCCTTCGCCAGACGCAGCACATCACAGAATGTCGCGTCGTGTTAACATTAGCCGGGGTCACCCAGGGTCACGCAGGTCAGAAATCCTGCCGTGTCGTGGACGCCGAAGGTAGGGAGACCCATGCTGGTGAGGTTTCTCGGAAGGTGTAAAGGTGTGCGAAAATGGAGTCCGTGAAATGATTAACGGCATCAGACGTATATGTAAATACATCGATTTTTATTAGAATTACAGGCTGTCGGTTAATTTAATAAAACCCCCTCTATTATTCATTTATCACGCGCCACTTCAGTCGCTACGTTTCATTGACTCCAGCGGATTTCTTCTTTCTCACATTTACTAATCGCCGCACAGCTTCCATGATTAGAAGAGGGGTTGTGTGAGGCCATTACCGGGATGATCAGAGTTTCCATTGTCCTGAAGATAAACATGCTCATAAACACGCATGAATAAAATTTGTGTGTGTGTGTGTTTTTACTGGCGTGGAATGATCAGCAGTCGCACTCTGCTTCATATATAAACTGTTAGTGCAAAATCAGCTGGTACAGTGTAGCATGGCTACAGAAGCTTATGAATATATGAAGTGCATTATCAGTGTTTAGTGCCAGGGTAGATTTGCTACAGCTGACAGGGAGGTAATGCTTTCCTGTGTATGTACAACGCCTAGTGCTTTATTAAAGCTGTTAAAGCTGTGACTCAAACGTGCTAAAATGGAGTCTAAAGACTAAATGTATAAAGTGAATTGAATTGCGTTATTAATCACTGTACATTATGTAACAGGAATTGTTCCATGCATCAGTGTGGACTGAAACATTAACCATACAGAGAGAAAAAAAAAGCACCTGGCAGAGAATTCACCCGTCCTTTGGCGGTGGCGGCGGCGGTTGTTTTGCTGTGCACCGAGCTAAGAAGATCCCTAACCACCGTGTGCGAACATTGCAGTGAAAAACCTGAGAGCTGTGCCGCAGAATGCGACACCCAGTTTCTGTATCAGCTTTCATGCTGGCTGCCTCTCCGTGCGCGTATCAGTCTCTTGCAGGTTTCAGGAAGTGTCCATTAGGACTTTCTTAAGTTGATTGATGCGTGGGATGGGAGGGGAAGTGTCAGGCCGGCTTTGCGATACCTTGATCTTCAGTGTGGGTGTTCGTTACTTCCCCTTCCCCTGCAGATTCCTGCTCTGAGCGTTTATGTTGGTTTTATGCTTGAGGAGAGTTTTTGTGGGAGTCACTCTAAAGCAGTGTCCACACAGGAAGTGATGAGGCACAAGTGATTTTAGAGGCATGCGAATCACCTCGGCACACACGTGAATCTCGCTGCTGGCCAGCTCTGGTTGTCTAGGTAACTCTTTCGCATGTTTCCCACTTCCAAATGTTTGTGAGTGAAAGTGTAAGCAGTGACCAGCTAGTTCCCGACAGGAAGTGTCGATCCGTGAGCAGTATCAACTAGTTCACTAACAAATAACTTGTACTATCATAATAAATAGCTTATAATATCATCATCATTATAATTATTATTATTGCACGGCAAGTATAGAGTGGAGCCTCTTGTGCATCGTGGACCAGAAAGAGTTTAATGTATATAAATATAATCTCACGGGAAATGACAACCATTTCGGAAACATGGAGCCACGGAGCGTGGTGTTTCTGGTTATTATCCTTGTGGAATATCTGTGCTCAGTCGTAAGGCACACGGCAGTAATGAGCTGCTCTTCCATGCTGATGGATGCGGAATCATTAAACTCATGTTCATTGGTTCCCTACGGGAAATGTTTTTTTTGGGAATTTGATGTTTGGTGGCATCTATCAATCAATGCTGGCATTAAGCTCCTATTGGGCACATTCCACGGTAAGTGATGGGACACTTAGACCCTACGTCTCCATTTAAAAAAAAAAAGACATAAATTCATGGGGTATAAATTATTTCAGATTTTTAATAACATGAACCAGTAACCATGAAAAGCCGTCATAAATGAATTGTGAACAACCGTTTCAACAATGTGACTAGATCAGGGTCACAAGTGAAGAACTACAACTGTAACTGATGGGACAGAAAACCTCCCCAGGTTTCCCCTGTGATTAGAGATAATGTGAAGAAATCAATTAAACTAAACAGTAAATCATAAATGTCAACACACTGCAGCAACTACAATTTATTTAAAACCCATCTTTGGGGGTAACTGATGGGACACGATGGGAACAGGAAAGTGAAAAAAACGGCGATGAGTCCAACTTCAATCGATAACAGAACAGTTCCTTATCTGTACTTTTATCTCGGGAAAGATATTGCTTACGTGGAAATGAAGTAAAGTGCTGTTTCTGGATCAGTCTGTACCCGCCCCTTCATATTGCTTGAGATATATTTTTTGTTTTGCCTCTCGTTGCTCATTTCGCTGGCGTTCATTGCCTTTACATGGCTGTCTGTCGTGCATCACTTCCTGTGTGGACGCAGCTTCACCTTGATTTTCGCCGTGGGTGTACTTTAGTTCTGAACATTTGTAAGTTTTATGTTGGTTTCCTTCTCGATGGACTCGGTACAGAGGTCAAAGGTTACATTTTGGCGCACTCTCGTCCTTGAAGACCCTTGTGTGCTCTTGCGTCTTCCCAGCGGTAACTGATTGAAGCCGATTTGTGTAGTGATCTGTGGAGGCACGGCGAATTTGACATTTATCCATATACGGCTATCAGTTCATCACAGCAAAGCCTCCGCGTTGGTTTCCAACCCAGTGCATTCTCTCCTGCAGTTTCACTTCGAGCTGCTACACAGACTTTCCAAGTAGGTCATTTGAATACTATCGGCTTTCTGAAGAGTGTGATGTGTTCATCTACAGCACGCAATCAAACATAAGTCTGAAATTGCCATTTGTGGGCGACCTGCATTGATGTGTCAAGCCAAGCAGATGGAATATTAAGTGTTTAATAGTGTATGAATTCGTTGCAGTCTGCTCAGATGAAGTGAAGGGTTCGTTTATAACTTGATGGGAAATGAAGGCTTTGCGTTCTTAATTCCGGATGGAGTACACGTATAATAAAATTTTTAAACGTTACCTGCTCGTACAGGCACTAAGGTGACAGGTACAGATGGTGTGTGTGTTTGATCTAAAATGAGTGAAGAGCTGTTTATAATCCAGGGATTTTCTTCATTGTCACTTAAATTCGAGTTGTGTGTAATGGTGATATATAATCAGTTTGTGCTGTGCCTCTGTGTCGCTGCCCCTTGTCCTCTGCTTCATTAGTTTGCCCTGATGTGGTAATTGGGGGATTGAATTTGTTAATGAGACGTGCGGATTTCTGCAGGTGTGTGAGCGCTACAGGCTTTAATGATCTCAAAATCTGTGCTGTACGCATCCTATATCAGATGAAATCTGTTCTTGTGGATGCAGCGCTGTACACACTAGATGAGCGATTGCAGACGAGGCTCACGCGCATCAATCTTTCACCTGGAGAGAGATCCCTGCTGAAGGCTGCCTGATCCCACAAATCCTACGCTCTTAGAATAATAATAAACATGAGACTCCGGTCATGCGATTTTAGCGGTGGTGGATGAAAGCTGAGCCCCAGAATTATTCTGTGACGGGGAAATTAGGGATGAGATTGTGTAGTAAGTATTAAAGGAGATCGTTCACTAGTGAATATCTGATGTGATTAATCTTCTATTATCAGTTCATTCTGGATCAGTGTAAAGGTTTCCTGGTGAAACCACCCCAGCTCACGGGCTTATCATCTCTTATTTGCCTGTTTTTAGCTCGCGCCCACAAAGTGACTCGCGAGCTATAGGAATGGGTTCCATCCGTCTGTCCGTCACACTTTATCTTCCGGACGTTTACTTGCCGCGCGCTGAAGCTGGGGATTTCAGACTTGCTGTGCTTGTTCTATATTGGCATGTTATGAAATGGTCCATTTTGCAGGAGCATCTGGACCCCCGTGTCTTGTTATGTCTTGTTATGGTTCTGTATCTGTTTACAATAACAGTAACAATGCATGACCAGAGGAACGATCTTGTGCATGCGCGATAACTTGGCGGCGCAGCTACAGTTCTGAGATTAGTGAAAAGTCAAAGAGAACAGTCTGAGATCGAGTGTTCAGAAAAAGGAGGGATGCGATTTCAAGAAAAATTAAGAAAAGATGGTGATGTTTACTAATATCATGCTCCGTGCTGGGGTCACTGAGACTCGCGTACAGTGGCAATGCTGCGTCCGATTCCAGTTTATTTCTAGGACATAATGAAGTGGTATGTCATAATACTTTAACATGCATGGTAAATGACCGGACCTCGTTAAGCTTTAAGGATCTTAAAAACATCTGAGGTTTAACAGCTTCCATGGATGCGAAGCAATTAGTCTGTGAATATAAAAAGAAAAAACGGCTAAATTTAAGAACTGTTTTGATTTGCTGATGGGTTACTTGGACACGATAAGGGGTGTTTTTGAAAATGGAGATCTTTGTGGAACCCACACCACCTGCTACCTAGTCGTTATAAACAATTAAAGGCCATTTTGCTTACCTTAACTTGACCTTCGATGACCTTTTCATAAACTCGTTTCAGTCTTGATCCCAAATTGCTAACCTGGAATTTTACTTTGATCTGTCAAGCAGTTCCATTAAAACAAAAACAAACAAACATAAAAGCACAAAGTGACAGAAGTGAAAACAGTAGCAGCTACGCTATCACAGCTGGTAATAAGGGTTATGCAGTTGTAAAGGAAAAGTTAGACTTTTGAATAAGCAAAACTCACATCCAGTGTTTTACTGGGGGGCGGAGTCTTTTAAATAGACTTTTTCATTAAAACATATGGCTCAAACGTACGCTTTACTCGCCATTGCAGGTGGGAGTCTCGTCTGGGGTTTTTGTTGTGTGAAACTTGAGATCAGCAGTGGGAGAGATTGCTGGTTAAAGGACCCAGCAAACGAGTCGGAGCTAAAACACGTTCTCTAAAGCGGCCTGAAAATCGCGACATTGAGAGCGAAGCAGATGACAAGGCACAGGGGAGAAGAGAAGGAAACAGGAGAGGGACAAGGAGAAAGGGGAGGGAGGGAGTGTGTGAGTTGGGCCATGCTGTGAGAGTGAGGGGAGCGGCAGTTTGATGGACGGCGGTGTGGGGATGTGCTCACTCAGCCAAGAGGCTCCCAGTGGGAAGGTAGAATGGAGCACATCATTACGCAGCGAAGGGAAGTGCCGGGCTTGCCTTCGCTCTCTTTCACTTTCGTTCCCTCGCTTTTATTCCCCCATGCACTGCCGCCACAGCACTTCAGTCATTCAGTGGAACAGGGGGGTCGGTGTTTATCTGAGCCATGCGTCGGTGAAACCACAACATGCAGTGATCAAGGTTAAATCATGTAAGTGAAACCACGTGCAAACAGTAGTTTTATGCTCGAGTTTTTCTGTCAGTTGCCTTGAAGACAGAATCATTTCTATGTACTGGGAAGTGCAGTGTCGAACTTTCAGCCAACTTTGCCCTAATTTTTAGACACGGTCGTGACTTGTTTACAGATCCGTCACATGAATGTATTAGTGACTCGTGGCTGAAATCTCTAGACGTGGTTTCAGCTAACATTCATTCGTGTTATGATCTGTCCAAGATACAGTACCACAGCCCTCGTTCAGTCATTACTGAACCTTTCTGTTTACTCTCAGCTAATCTGTTTGTTTTGGCTTTGAGCTTTGATGTGTATGGAAATGAAATTCGTGACAGTTCTTGACCCATGAAATTGCCGGATTGATTTGCACTTAGCAGAATCTCTGGCTGTCGTTAATATACAACGGTTTCCCCACACACTCCTGATAGAGCTTCGTGTGTGATAAAACTCCTGTTCAGTACGCTCGCTTCAGGCTATAATCCCTGTGTGGTGTCACCAGTAAGAGGATTAGCACTATTGTCTTATTACATGCTGATGTCTTTTTGTGTTCTGCTGCTAATTCTCTTTTAAAGGGCCTGTATCAGGGAAACCCGAATTTTCCTCGGTTTTCTGAAATTAAAGAGCTTAATATAGTACCACTCGCTCTACAGTCCAGAACCCTGATTCATGGAAACTAATCACTGACCACAGTTGTGGTATCTTTATCTTCACAGAAACTCAAGACATTAAAATGTACCAGTCGTTTATTCCCCTTTCAGCAGGTTAGCCCCATCTGTCTTTTTGCTTTACAGCAGGTTATTCATTTATTCAGTTCCACTCTGCACTGTAACAGTAATACTCAGCTTAATTTAAAGGTTTAGGCATGATCGCTTAACATATCTCTATTGATAGGCATCTGAGCCTGGTGTTGTAAGAGTACCGCGGCTCCTTTAAAGGGTAGCAGCTTGTCATTGTGTGTGTACTTGTGTGGTGAAGTTTGTGTGTGTGAGAGAGAGAGAGAGAGAGAGAGGGAGCTATGCTCGCACTGTATTTGGAGCAGAAAGAGAGAGAAAGTGTAGCTTGTGAGGTGTTGAAAGTAGTGAAGTTACAGGTTGCATATTAAAAAATCCTCAAGTTCCTCAGCATCAAGAGCTGATTAAAGGATGGGTGGGTTGACCCTGGAGTTGGCATCAACCTCAGCCCTGGAGGAAATAAATAAATCTCCCCTGCATTCCCTGAAAAAAAAGAAGTTTAACATTGAGTTTTCTTTTTACCGTCTTTCATTCTCTGATTTCCGCATTGATGTGTGTCACCTGTATTGTCAGTTTAATTATCCGTTTAATGAGTTCATGTTCTGTATTTCCATGGTGAATGTTTTTCCACCTTCCTGAGTTCGATTATGTTTTTTTATTCTGTGCAAGTCTATGAGCCTCTCCTTTTTTCGGGTTTCAGTTTTATTGTCAAATAATTTTTTAAAGCTCATGACAAGGCAGTCTGGTTGGGGCATGGACACAGGACAAGTCATGTTGCAAGCGTATGGGGATCCCCTGAGGAGCTGTTAAGAAGGGAGTGTTTTGAAGTGGTGTGCTGTAGTCTCTGGTAGGTTGTCCTTTTCTTTGGTTTTGTCATCTGACCCTGGATTGAACGTGTAAGGCTGTATTTGGGCAGATGCCGTTTGCTACATAGTCCTATGTGTGTTGCAGACAGGAGCGTGGTGTGTGTCAGTAAAAAAAAGAAAAAGAAAAAAAAAACCCAAGACCCATAATTCAAAAACAGTGTCGGTTATGGGACCTTTAAGAGGTGAACATGTACTACTACTGCTCCTTTAAACACTTTTATTGACACCATGTAATATTAAATATCCCCTGCCTGGTAGTTTCTAGAGATTATTTGTTTGTATCCCTCTCATCTTTCTGATATGTTTGTCTATGTAGCCTGTGATTATCTGTTGAGACTTTTGCAGCACAAAGCATTCTGGTGTTCTTAAAAGCAAATCACAAAATCCCTGTTGAATGGTTTTCTGTTTGAGCCTTGTACATGAAGAGCTGTTTTATTGCATTTCTCCTCATTAGTTTTGCAGACCGGTCTGGTCTAGACATAAAATATCCCGTGAAATGTTGTCTCCACTTAGCAGCATGTCGTATTGCCCAGAGCCTACTTAAGCTAATTCAAAACAGGTTCTGTTTACACAGGATGGGAGAGAGAAACAAGTGTGCAAGGCAGTTGTGGTTCATAGGCAAGAGTGCAAGAAAGAGGGCAGGAGGACGTGCAGCCGAGCAGCACATGTGCCACGTCGAAGAATGTGACGAGCTTCTGCTGACTGATGAAGCTGAGGAGTGTTAAGCGCTGCTGTACCAACGATCTGTCACTCTCAAAGGAGGCAGGCGGCATGTGGCACGAGAGGTCGGCCCGGGGAGGAAACCCTCTATTATGGGCCGATGATGGAGTCAGCGTTTTGCCTTTGGGGACAGAGCACTTACTGTCAGTGAAGCATCGACTTGCGTGGCTCACACATCATGGTTTTAACCCTTACATTTCTGCACTTGGTTCTGCATTCTGGCGGCACTTTGAGAATGAGGTCCTTCTCTGAGGTTTTTCCTGTCGCAGGCGATGGGCTGGAAATTGTCCTGTATTCGACTTGGCCGATAGTTGGTTGGGCTTGGTAGCCCTCCCAGAATTGGTTGACTCAATTTATGTGGCAGCGCATGCGCGGCACGGTTATAGGAACTCCATGCACCTCTCAACTGCCTACGTAAAAGAGTAAAAAACACGTTATCGACAATCACCTGCTTGCAGGTGGTGATGGTGCAGGAATAAACGGGCCTGGAGAGATAAACATCACTTAATCCTAAAGGAGCAAGAGCATCGTTAAAATCATTACGAACAGCAGTGAGACACAGACAGCTGTATGTGTATCATATTGTTTACTGTATTTTGTGAACATCCAGTGCAGTTCACTTTAGCACATACGTGGTTTAACACACACACACACACACACACACACACACACTCAACTGATTAATTTTTTTGGACAATGACGAATTTTGTGGTATGACGTCTTGAATACACCACGTTCGTAATTCTGATTGATCCCCGTCAGTAATGATAATCTCTGTGTCATGTTTGAAAGCACTGTGACTGATGTGCAATACCTGTGCACACTCAAACAGGTTTGTGTTTTTAACATCTGTTTGTACAGAATAATTGAGACTTGCTTACCCACAGAAGGACCTGGCAGAAGAGGCTTGGCCTGGAATTATGAATTTCCATTACTAACAGGTTAAACCTTAACATAATGAGCGTCAGTGATTATGTAGGGTCAGCATCACATAACATGAGTTAACTTGTTCCTCTGTATTTACAAATTTATACTGTGCTATACACGTTCCTGTGAAAGGGAACACTTTTTAAAAAGACATTTCCACAAGGTATGTCATATTGTCAGAACAGTGCCATGATCGCTCTGGGTCTTTTAAAAATAAAAATCGTTTCTAAAGGTAACCGGGCTTCCCAGTTTTGCCATTCAGATCTCTGTTGCCATGGAAATTAGAGGAGAGTATGGTATGACGTAGGGCTGGGCGATTAATCGAATTTTAATTATCGTTGCATTCGATTTTTACAGTTTTGGCCTCCAAAGATTATAAAAACAGGACAATGAGGATGAAGGAATTGTGACGCATTCTGTTTTGCAAAGCTCTGGCTGTGGCATGTTTATACTAGTTAAACTCCAACCAGATGTAGAACAACAGGCAAAGCCAGTCTTTAACTTCAAAGGAATCAATCCTTAGGCAGATCTCCTGTTTACATGTGTTATTAACAATGATTTATACTAACAGTGCTAAGCTGTGCTAACCTGAGCGCGGTGGAACTAGCGTACAAAGTTTCATTCCATTTAAGATATTTTGGACATGGGTGCTGCACTGTACTCTCCTGCACTGCTTGTGTCCAGTTCATTGGGGTGATACGTTACACTGTTAACCACAGTTTTTGCTACTGGAATGTGAATCCTTTGCACTCAGTGTGACCCTCTGTATTTACATTCCTGAAAGTGTCTCTTGATTGTGGACTTTTGCAGTCATAAACATACCTCATCATGAGTTGTTTTTCACTTGACTGGATGTTGTTAATGGGTTTTTTCTTTATCGGAGAAAAAGAATGGTACAGTCGTTCAGTTTCGCTGTCTTCCATGGTCATCCAGATCTTTTGTTAAACTTGCCAGTGTCTCTCTTACTCTTAGGAATGTACCAAACTGTTAATTGATTGGTTTTCCTTATCTCTCCGATAGGTGTGTTTATTTTTGCCAGCATAATGAAGGCCTCCTTTATTTGCATTGACACATCTGTGGAACATCATGAAATAATGAAGAAACGGGTCATGA
>JAQMYF010000006.1:26716653-26727730 GCA_030014195.1 Neosilurus mollespiculum
AAAAGTTATTTATACTGTGATTATATTTGTGACTCATCACAGCAAAGAGGTATTAAGTCAGAAATTATTAAATAATTTGTTGAACTTTGAACACTGAAAATTCCTCACTGGTTTCTCACCAAACCGAGAGAATTATGTTAGAAAATGTATAATTTTTTTAATCTTGGGTATCAGATACAAAATGGTACCAATACCTCAAAATGAATAATTTCCGACTTAATACCCACTTTGCTGCGATGGGCCACATTTTTACCATCCCATTCACCCCTAGTGTCTCAGAATAAAAGTTCAGATGTCGACAAAAGGTTTTATCGAAAAGGAGTCAGTCTGATCAAGAAAATCTATGGAAAGCCCCTAAGTGGTGAATCGACATGTTACACGACCATCAGCCTGGAGATCGCAGGCTCAAATCCAGGTTGATGCCGTGGCCGTCTGTGGCTGGGAGTCCATGAGAGCTAATTGGCTCAGCTCGCACTGGAGGGAGGGTAGCATACGCTTGCCTCCATGCTCCATGTCACTTACAGAGATCAACAGCCAATCATGAGCATTTGAGAGCTCATTTGTTCAAAAGGAGTGGATAGTGCTTTCCCTCAGATGTGTTAGGCTGTATGCGCATGTACAGCAGTATGTAAAGATGCGGGTGGTGGCATTACATGTCACGGAGCGACCACGTGCTTGCTTATGCTCCTCTCAGGTGGGTGGTGATCATGTGGTGATGAGGAGGCAGTACTTGACAGGTGGCTTTGATTAAATTAGGAGAACAAAACAGGGTAGAAAGAAAATGCCTGTCGTCTATATTTTTGTATTCCATTATTTATATAATGCTTTGGAACTGTAAATATAATTTGATTAGAGACATTTCCATAAACATTCTTCCTTGTCAAACAGTGTTGTACCTTCTTAACAGGTGTGATGCCAGGAAACGCGCCTGGGATTTGTCTGCTAGCTAGCATTGGCTGAAATTGTCTACAAGTAAACGTGTGTGTGTTCAGTTTAACAAGTCTGTGAAGTTTAGCACTTAGTTACTTCCACCTCGCTCCTGCAGCTACTTCAATTCACAAAGGGGGTGTTAGAGACCGATAAAAGTAAGATGAGACTCGGAGAAACTGTACAGTCTGCTGGTAATAAGCCTGCTGTTGATTAAATGTAATTGGATGTAATTAGATGGTGTGATTTAATGCATTTCTTTAATGAAATAATTGGAAGGCGTTGTATCGAATTCCCCCCAGACATTTGCATATTCAGGACTATATTTTACAGGATGTTTGAATAACAAAACGAGTGATACTTGCAGCGCTCCTTTTAAATGAATAGACACGACTTGGATCCTGTGTCTGAACTGTGAACTGCTAAATGGTTACCTTCAACAAGCTAGCAGATGGATAGATTATGAAGATAACAAAGGCACGTTGCCATGTCAAAATGTTTAGACAGCGTATAACAGTGCAAGTGAGCTCTCCGGAACTCTTCCCCCATTTCCGCCCATGTTCAGTCTAGTTGCTTTGTTACCCCCAGCTGCTGCCAGATGTCTGCCATTATTCTCGAGGAGCATGAGCTAGCCTGGGCTGTGCGCAGTTCTGCATCAGATCCCTACCACAGCCCTTTGGTTTTAATTAACTCAGCCATGCACCGAGAATAGGGGAAAAGAGAGAGCCTGCAGCACAGTGCTGCTGTCTGGACTCTTCGCTGGCTTGTGTGGGAGTGAGGGGTGTATTTACACTAAGAAGGTAAATAGCCACGAGGCTTTCACCACGTCGTTGCATGACAAGGAGTTGTTGTAATCAGATCCATCTACCTGTAGTGGAGCTTGGCCACGCGCACTGGCAGGACAGATTGCGAAGCACTGCACAGCCCTCTTTTTGCTGAATGAGGCCAACCCCCCAAGCCATAATTAGATTAGTGCCTGTCATTGTCCCACACCTGTGATCCTAACTCTCATTTGTTAAGAGAGTGGAGTAATGGGATTAGGCTTGTAACAGGCTCACACAGCTGGAGCATAACATAGCACAGACCCTAATAATAGAGAGCCTGAGCCCACTGTAGACACAATTTTACCTGGCTGCCGTTGTTACAGTGAGGCTGTCCATAGAATAAAATATTGTGCACCACTGTAAAAATGTTAAGCTATATTTTTGTTTGAGTCTTATATTTTTACATGCTTATTATGAGCTTGATATCACACAGCATGATCCTGAGCGGAGCCCGGAGCAGAGTGCTTTTGACCAGTTAACAGTGCCACGTTAATGATCTGTCTTACACCCGTCTCACAAAACAGCATTTCTGTCAATGTGTGACCCAGTTTACCCATTGTTTAATCATATTATTGTTTTGGATCATGGAGGTGATAAAGTCATGACATTGTGCCCTTTAATTGGCAGTGCGGTAGTAATGTGATCGAAACCCTCACGGTTTAGCTGTGTCATGCTCCGTGTAAGCCAGTAGCACATATAGAATGGAATTCAGAATTACACTTGCACATCAGGAAGGTGTGTTGAAAGATTGCTTTACGGTGCTGCAGTCTTGTTTTATCGCCGTAAGCTTTTGAACAATATTACGGGCAGTGGCGAGTGCTCATGAAATGTTAACTTGTGATCATATTTCGGTTTAATTATTAACTCAAGACACTTCAACACATATTCAGCACCTAATCAAGTGAAAAAATAAGCATCCATTTAAAATGCTTGATTTTTTTCCCCCTCAACATATTTAAACAAGCAAATTTTCTTACTCCTTACTACAGTGGCACAGTTATGCAGCTTTTCCCCAATAAAAGTTAAGTGTGTTTAATGATGTTCTCATCATGTCCATGGCTTAGATGGTTGTCCCATGTCCTCACATGCCCACTGCAGGAAAGCCAATAAAGCTGGCATGTTGCTGAGCTGCTGCTGATTGGCTGTTATGTATCATGGATTTGCATGACGATAAGCAGCAATAAAAAAAAAATTTAAAAAAAAAACACCATCGCTCAGACTCGCATGGTATAAAACACTCACAGTGTGACTCAGGCAGGCAGGCAGACTTTCATGGTGCAAAACAACACCAAGCATTAACAGGAACACGGAACATAAACTTGTTAAATGGATAAATAAAGTAACAAGATAGGTGATTACAAATAAAGGCAGAAATCAGTGAGTGAAAGGCGGTGAGAAGAAAACTGTGTTAAGCTTTCCTTTTTTCACTCCAGACCATAGTCGGGAAACCCGGGAGATTTAAAAGAGCCGCATTACTCTTATAACACCAGCCTTGGACAACTATCACTAGAGATGTCTATTGGGAGTTCCACTTTTGGGCAGCGCCTAAATCTATGTATTATGTAGTCAGGCCATGTTAAAGCTGTCAAACTAAATTAGATTTCTGGCGTATTCGGATTGTATCCACATTGATTTTTGAAAGTCTGAACAGAGAAAATCACATAATCAGATTTTGGCAGATCTGATCCAGGCAATATTTGAAGGTCGTTTCAATTCCAATTAAATCCGTATTTATACAGATGCACATCCGTCTGAACAGTCTGAGCACTCAGACAGGATGTCGAGGTGTCACAGTATGACAGTGATGTAGAATCCAGAGCGCCTGTGTTTAGAGCATGGACAAAATTGGACAAAATAAAACAGCTGCACAAAATAATGCACAACAGGTTAGATCATCCTCAGTCTGATGGCTTCGTGTAAACCCAGGTCACTTCTGCTTGGTTTGTTTGTTTTTTCAGTTATTGGGGAGTGTATGTTTTACTATAGGAACCAGTGTGGAGGGAAGGTCTGCATGGACACACACATCACTGCTTTGGTCACTTGAAACATATGATGTGAACAGTCAGGAAATTCGTATTCTGATCAGATTTGGAAAATAATCGTATTTGGACTGCAGTGGGAACGTAGCCGTAGGTCTTTATTGTAACCCCGTTATAGTCAGGTAATTTCTGTCTCAAAGGGAAACCTGGCAACCACGCATTTATGCTTTCTGATGCACTTGTAGTCTTGCTTGTTACGATAAAACGTTTCCTGGTTTCCTCTCACCCTGCACACTCAGTGGCTGGAACTCTCACTTATTTCCAGTCACAACCAGTCACAATTGGTGGTTGGCTGATTAACACCATTATAAGATAAGATAGAGATCTTTATTGTCAACTGTTGCGTGAACACTGAAAATTAGTTTAGCAGATCTCTGTTTAGCAGCAATTTTAAAAAATACACAAAAGATAATGAAGGTAACTACACTAAGCTATATATGTGCATATGCCTATATACATACACACATACCCACATGTACACATATAGACACATATACATACGTATATCCCGTATATGCAAACACATATTTACGCATATACACACACACAGAAGGATGAATGGTATACACAGGGTGAGAGGTAAAGCTTTTTAATCATAGGGTGCATGATAATAAAATCTTATGATGTTCGACACCTGCTCTAAACGTGAGTATTGCACTTAAACGTGAGTATTGCACTTAAACGTGAGTATTGCACTTGGAGTAATATTGTACTGTCCAGGAAGATGGACTGAATGAAGGTTATTCAGTCAGTGGGTGTGACGGTGGTGGGGTTGCACGTTTAACAGCTTGTGGATAAAAGCTGTTTGTGAGTCTGTTAGTTTTTGTTTTTAGTGTCCTGTACCTTTTTCCAGAGGGGAGAGGGGAGAAAAGGGGGTGTCCATGGTGTGTGGGGTTTCTGGGTGTAGTTCCAGTTACCCACTCTGCCGTCCTCACCAACCACTGCAGGGCGTTCCTGTCCTCTGCAGTACAGCTGTTGAACCTTATTGTACTGCAGTTGGTCAGGAGGTTCTCGATGGCGGAGCAGTAAAAGTTTGTCAGTAGGAGTCGGGGTAGGCAGGCTTGTCTGGGCTTTCTGAGGAAGTACATCCTTTGTTGTTGTTGTCCCCTCCTGGTGAGAGATGTTTGTGGTCCAGGTGAAATCAGCTGAGATGTGGACTCCAAGAAATTTGAAGCACTCCACCCTCTCTACCTCCTCTCCATCATATAGAGGGCAGAGTGCTCAGTTTGTTTAGATCTCCTGAAATCCTTTATCATCTCCTTTGCCTTGGATGTGTTAAGGCAGATGCTGGACCTCCCTCCTGTAGGCTGACTCGTTGTTATCTTTTATCAGACTTATGACAGTGGTGTCGTCGGCGAATTTGACGATAGTGTTGCTGGTGTGAAAGGGGGAACAGTCGTGTGTGAAGAGGGAGAAGAGGAGTGGGCTGAGAACACACCCCTGTGGTGTTCCTGGTGTTCAGGGTGAGAGTGTAGGAGATGTGGTCTCCTGATGTTCTGAGTTCTGTTGCAAAGAAAGTCCAGTATCCAGGTGCACAGTGAGCTCCCTAGGCCCAGGTTGCCCAACTTCTGAACCAGTTTATGTGGTAGAACTGTATTGAATTTTTCCAAGTGTGTGAGGGCTGTGTGGAGGGCAGTATTGATGGAATCCTCTGGTGACCTGTTTGCTCTGTATGCAAACTGATGTGGATCAAGATCAGCAGGGATGGCAGACTTAATGGGGTGGCTTTAGAAGCATCTGGAATGTTTGTGTAGACTTGGTCCAGTGTGTGTGTGTTTTTTCCCTCTCGTTGGAAAACTCCCATTTTTGTAGAATCTAGGCAGGACAGACTTCAGGTTTGCATGATTAAAGTCTCCTGCCGTGATTATAACACATGCCTATTTTAATGCCAATACCTGCGTTCAAAAGGACAACTAAAGAGAACATGGATCATACCAAATCAATCACACACACAAAAAAAAAAACATCCACACTTGTGTAATCTCACCCAGCGTCCACTGCAAGTGCTTTCTGTAGTCTCGTGTCTGTGTCCTGCCTGGAAATGTCTTCACATGTTGTAAACATCCAGTTAAACATGTATTAAACATGTAGCATGTATTTAAACCTGTTTAATCCAGTTAAACATGTGTTCAGTCAGACTGCGGTATGAGAAGGTTAAACACCATTGGCTAAAAGCACATTGCTCACCGTTCAGTTTCCTCCCCCACTTTTTTACACAGACACAACGTTGAGGTGACTGCTGGCATCCATATACTTTTCACAAAGTTATAAATGTAAATATAAAAGAATTATTAAGGCCGTTTCTAGACTCTGTGCTGTTTTCAAGATTAATAATCTTATATTTGGTTATTGTAATTAGGGCGGGGCGATATGACCGTGTCCCGAAATCACTCACTTTATAGTGATGTTTGCGTGTGTAATGAAAACTATAGTGCACTCAATGTATCCCATAAATCACTGTGAAAAGTGGTGTACAAGGAATGGTCACTACCCAAGTAATAATATATATGTGCATTATAAAGAAAAGAAGCAAACACTTTTCTTAGCTGGGTCAAGAGCTGGAATTGTTCCCTGAATGCTGCTCAGTAACTACTCACTGCACTTTCTCCTTCAGGATCAATGAAATCTAAATCACCAAAATAAAACGTGCCTTTTGAAAAATGTCTTGAATACCTGAAGAAAGAGTTCTCTAAACAAAATACATTTGTAAAGGAATAACAAGACATGAGCTGCCTTTGTATTTTGTCGTGTTTGTGTATGGCATGTTTCATGTGTAGTTCTGTATAGATGGGGCGGGGCTACTCCAGTAAAATACTCGCGGCTCGGTAGATCATATCTGTGGTCGATTTAATTTAGCATTTGAATGAACTGGTTTATTTTTCCCAGTGTGTATGTGCGCACCAAATCTTTGGTAATATGAAACACCACCTCAACTGTAATATCTTTTCACCGACTTTCCTTCTGATCATATGTAGTGTTCTGTGAAAAGGACGCTGCTATTTTCTGTGCAGATTAGCTACAGAGCTACTCCTGCTATTTGCATGGCCTTTAGTCTCAGTAGCCTACATTCTGATCTGGTCAACTACATGTCAGGACATACAGTCGTTCTCCAAAGTTTACATACCCTGGCAGGATATGTGATTTTTGATTTTATTTTTTTGTTGATTTTTCAGACAATATGAATGATAACACAAAAAATGTTCTTTCACTCATGGTAAAGCTGCCCATTCTCTTTGGTAAAAAGCCTCCTGTTCCTCTAAATTCTTGGGCTCTTGCATGAACTGCATGTTTGAGATCTCCCCAAAGTGGCTCAGTGATTTTGAGGTCAGGAGACTGAGACGGCCCCTCCAGAATCTTCACTGTGTTCTGCTGTAGTCAGTGACAGGTGGACTTGGCCTTGTGTTTAGAAGTATTTTTATGTTGGAATGTCCAGGTACATCCCATTCGCAGCTTTTGGTCTCATCACTCTGTTCCAGAACAAATCCCTGGCACTGGCTTAGTAATGGCTTTATTCTGGCAACTTGACCCATATTTGTTGCTTTTCTTTGCATCCTGAACAATATTCCTGGCAGCTGTGGCTGAAATTTTGGTTGTTCTACCTGACCGTGGCTTGGTTTCCACAGAAACCCTCATTTTCCAATTGTTAATTTGAGTCTGAACACTGCTGCATGGCATTCTCAATTCCTTGGATATTCTTTTATATCCATTTCCTGTTTTATAAAGTTCAACTACCTTCTCCCGCAGATCCTTTGATATTTATTTTACTTTGCTCCCATGGCTTGGAATCCAGTGCAGCACTGGTAGAAACATGCAGCGGTCTGTCAGGAGCCCAGAAACTCACTCACTTTTATACACGCACAGTGATTATAAGCAAACCTGTCACAGGTGAGGATGGTTACCCTCAGTGGCCATTTAAAGCTTTGTGAATGATATCATGGCAAAACCTCCAGGGTATGTAAACTTTTGAGAAGAAATGTACCTGAAGTTCTGTTGTTCTCCTTGTTCGGATTGCCTGTTAAATCATTGCACTCTTGATCGCCACTGTTCCCCTGTCCTCTTGTAGTTTGGGTTTTTATCTGAAATCTCTTGTGCCAACTGGCAATAAAATCAATAATTCTCTTACTCCCTTCAAGCTCTTTCTGGTTATTTTTCTGGACCCCACAAATAATTGATACTTCATGTCCTGGTCACTCTGTGTGTTGCCTGGAATGATGAATTTGTTGCAAAAGTCTCTGATGCGCTTGGTGTTGGGTTGCTTTCTCTTTGCTGTTTGTTTACACGCTTTGATTTGGTTCTCCTGTCTGCACTGCAAATGCAAGATTGGTGCAGAGTCCCCTTGGGAACAGGTTTCGGTAGAACTGGTTAGAACTGGTATTGAGCCTGGTGTGGACACCAATTCTGGTGCTGTATTGTGTACAGGTTCATTGTACTTGTAGTGTGAAGTAGGCATTAGGGGTAGAATTAATGTGCTTAGCGCGTTCCTGTATAACATACACTCTGTGAACTCTGAATGCCCCACAGGAAGCCCAGGATAAACTCCCAGCTGGTGGCTCAGCAGGTGGCACAGCAGTATGCCACGCCTCCCCCTGCAAAGAAAGAAAAGAAGGAGAAGCCAGAGAGACCTGAGAAGGAGAGGGCCGATGGCGAGCGACCAGAGCGGAACCTGCCTGAGGGTGAGCACCCAGCCAAGGAGAGGATTGAGAAGGACCCTGCTGACAAAGAGAAGGACAGGGAGAAAGAAATCACTGTTGCCCTCCCAAAGAAACCCAGCAGCAAAAAGACCAGGTACTGCACGCTGTCTGCATAATCCTGCAAGGTGCATTCCGATAAGTGTTTCAGCCATCACACGTTAACTGCTTCTTGTCCTCTCTCCACAGGCCCAAGATGGACAACCATCAAAGCCCACCAAGTGAACGAAACAGTATACAGTCTGGGAAATCGACCACCAAGACTAAAAACTCTCACATCTCAAGGTGCTTCAGTCTCCTTCATCTTTGGATTGTTGTTTTTAATTTCCATTCGTTTTAAGGGTGCAATAGTTTGCCATCTCCTGTCTTATTAGAATGTTTAATGCCATCCCATTTAAAAGAGAGACGGTAGTATATTAATAACTGCAGTCTGAGATGCCTTCCCTCAGATTGAATAGCTACTGTTAGTCATTCTGTCACCGAACAAAGCTGGCAGACAGCCGCAGTGCATCTCAGTGTAAGAGCTGCTCTGATTCACAAATGCCCCCCCTCCCCTCCCCTCCCGTCCCCTCCCCTCGCTGTACCCTGTTCTTTCTCCTTTTCTGACTCTGAATGAGTGTGTTTGTCGTGGGCGGTGCTCAAATGAGCAGTGCAAGGTTTCACTCCCACACACTCTCTGCTGGCTGTTTTCCCACTGATCCGTCTAGGTCTGGTCTGTAAAACAATATAATCTGATATCGGCAATGTCTGACACGTAGTTGTCATTAATCCTTAACACGTAACGATTACTTCTTTTTAATTTATTTATTTATTTATTTTAAAAGAAAAATTGATAAAACTCTAAAGAGGTGTGTGTTGTGTAATCAGTTTATTAATTACTACCACCAGTTGACCAGAGTATTCCTTTATGAATTTAATGATTGGTGCCGTCTGTAAATATTAATAGCAGCAGGTTCAATACATTTACAAGATGCAGTGGACTCTTGGGGTTAGGAGGCTGGAGGTGCCACTTCACTTTGACACTTATGATCCTCGAGTGAGACACCGTTCATGGCACTGTGATGCACTGCTCTGACCATCATACACACCATCATAGACAGGGACTCCCGAGTGGGGCATTGACAAGGTGTGTGACTGTCAACCTGGAGATCGCAAGTTCGAATTCAGGATGATGCGGCAGCCATCCACGACCGGGAGTCCATCGGAGCTAATTGGCCGAGCTCTAACAGGAGGGAGGGGTGGCATGCGTTCCCCTGTCACTCACAGCGATCACCAGCCAATCCATGAGCGTCTGTGAGCTTATTCGTACAAAAGCGGGGGAAGCACTTTACCTCTGTGTGTGTTAGACCGCCTCCAAAAGCGAATGCGCAGCAGTTTGTAAAGAGGCAGGTGGCAGCATCGCATGTCACGGAGGGGGCATGTGCATGCTTACGCCCCTCCCTGATTGTTGGTGGTTGTATGTAACAGGGAGGCAAAACTTGAATGGATTATAATTCATTATTCCGAGTGGATAATGTTGGAATTAAAATGACTGACACTCATGGTCTGTCGTGGTATTCGAGCAGGCAGTGATATCTCACTTTAAAATAAAAAAATAAAATAAAATAAAAAATGCTGATGTTAATGTTATGGCTGAATGATGTATAAATATGTACTTGTATAATCATTGTATATTGTTTTTTTACCCTATTTAAAGAGAAAGATCATACGTGGGAATAACGATTGTGCCTTTGACTTTAATTATATTCAGCAGGCCCAAATTGAAGAATGTGGATCGGAGCACAGCCCAGCAGCTGGCCATCACGGTGGGGAATGTGACGGTAATCATAACGGACTTTAAAGAGAAGACGCGTTCATCCTCCACGTCCTCTTCGACAGTGACGTCCAGCGCCGCGTCTGAGCAGCAGCACCCTAGCTCGGGCTCCGAGAGCATGGACAAGAGCTCATCACGTGCCTCCACTCCTAAACGAGACCTCTCACTTGGCCACGACGAGTCATTCTGAGCCTTCAAACTGCGCTTGGACACTGTGGAGATGCTGGCTGTTTGTTCCGCAGTTCTCCCGCGCCCTGCTCTTATTCCATTCCGCCCATCTGCTTCGTATTACCAAAAGAGGGACGAGTGTTTGCCACATCCCCACATTGCACAGACCTTGTGTATACATGTTGGTGCGTGCACATACATTTCCTGATTGGAGATAATCTCATCTGTGTGGACCCTTTCGCAGTGGATTCTCCCATCACACCTTGGTAGCACTGGAGTGACAGCAGGGCCAATGAGATGGCATTCTCGCTCTTGTATGTATTGTTTTATACTTGTAAGTGAACATCTGGCTGAATCAAAAATTATTATTATTTTTTTTTTGTATTAAAAAAGTCTGCTGTGCACAATAACCACCTACACTTTAACGATTTCCTGAATGGCTATGACACTTATTTATTATCTGTTGTATCTTGATACTTTTAGAGATTTTTCCCCATTGAAGCTTGGCTCAGTAGCATGGCTGATGGTTCCATTTTACACTTTTAATGAGTTTTTAATGAGTTTGAATTGTTTTCCTGGGACCCCCTGAGAAACTCTCCCACATTGGTGCTAGCTACA
>JAQMYF010000006.1:26751290-26766484 GCA_030014195.1 Neosilurus mollespiculum
GCATGTGTGTGGACTACAGGACGTTAAACAGGAGGACTATTCCTGACCAGTACACAGTCCCTCGTGTGGAAGATGCTTTGACTTGTCTGAGTGGTAGCAAATGGTTCAGTGTGCTTGATCTCTGAAGTGGCTACTATCGAATTCCTTTAAGTGCTACTGACTAAGAAAAGACTGCATTCACATGTCCAGCGGGATTTTATCAATTTGAGCGAATGCCACAAGGCATCTGTGGAGCACCAGCCACAATTCAACGTGTTATGGAGAGAACTGTCGGTGACATGAACTCACTGGAAGTATTGGTGTGTCTCGATGATGTAATCGTTTTTGGGAGAACATTGGAGGAACATGAGCAGCACCTTAAAGTGCTTGACAGATTGAAGGAGGAGGGACTCAAATTATCTTTGGATAAATGTCAGCTCTGCTGCCCCTCTGTAACCTACCTTGGTCATGTTGTTTCTAGCATTGCTACAGATCCTTCAAAGATTGAAGCTGTGAAATCGTGGCCCCGCCCATATTCTCAGCAGAAAGACCCATGCACTGGAGAAGTGTGGCATGCTGTTGTTCAGAACTGTGCTGACCGGGCTAATAAAGGAAAACATCCTGATGTGGTGTTGTGGCTAAAAGACTGGGAAAAGTAACATATGCCTTGACTTTCACTTATTACATCAGACAATGCTGCAAATTGGCAATGTCATCGTAAGGAAATGTGATGCCAGGAAATAGAAATCAGAGCACTCTGAGATTGCATAATGCTCTGCAGCTGTTAGTGACCTTTGGGGAAATCTTCCATAAACACTGCACATCTTACAATGTTAAGGTGAGAGTACTGACAACTGGGGAGAACAGCATACACGCTCACTCACTCAGTCACTCGCTCACTCATTTCCAAACTGCTTATTTCTACTATTAGGTTCATAAGAAGGCTGGAGCCTATCTCAGCCAACACTGGGTGAAAGTAGGGTACACCCTGAGCTGGCCGCCAGACCATCGCAGGGCAACACACACAACCATTCCCACTCACACTCACACCTAGGGGCGATTTGAAACATACAGTTAACCCAATGTGAATGTCTTTGGACTGTGGGAGGAAACCGGAGTACCTGGAGAAAACCGACACAAGCACAGTGCAATTTCCACACAGAAACATTCTCGCTGAGTCCTCGCTGACTCCGGAACCCAGGACCTTCTCGCTGTGAGGCAGATGTGCTAACCACTACACCACAATGCAGCCCACTTTGTCAAAATCTTCTCAGAAAGTGTTATTGTGTATGTCTTCAGTTTTCATCCATGTTTCTTTTTTATGATTAAACTCTTGTAAGTGTAAACACTTTTCTACATGCATTTCACTTATTTACGATGGTTACAGTAAAAGCAGCTGATGTATAATATAAAGTATAATCAGCAACTCACATACAAATCAACACACACACACACACACACAGCATGAGGTATAATGTTTATTACATCTCAGCAGTGAAACAGCGGACGCTTTCTGAATGAAAAGATGACATGACTGACAGGTAGGCACCAACGGCTCCATGTTCTGATTGATTCGATTTGGTTGCCTGAGTCACTGACATGACACACACTTGAGCTGTTCTTCTGAGCAGATATGATGATGAAAGAAGGATGTATTTTGAATCAAAATTAACAGACTCTGCCTTTAAACCTTTAAACCATGTGCACCATTTAAAGGCGGAGTCTCTCTAATTTAAATTCAAAATACACAGAAATCTGTTCCAGCTTAGAAAGAGTTTAAACAAACACGTCTTATCAACTCACCTTTATCACACACACACACACACACACACACACACACACACACACCTTCTGTCAATGGATGAGTGTAATGTTAGTAAAACAAACACTCATATAATCTCATTAACTCAGTTCACTCCACTTGACTTCACTCCTCTAGAGTTACACAGAGAACTGTTCATCCTGCTGTTCCTCTGTACAACATAAGAGAGCGATTTGGATTAGTGGAATTTATCATTACTGTTTTGACTGCCTTGTCATGACTCTCAGACTTATGAAAGCACATTTCTGCCATAAGAGAAAAAATATACAGGCTTGTAAGTCATAATTATGAGTTATTCATTCATTCATTCATTAATCCTAGTTAGTTTCACGGGGAGGCTGGCGTCCATATCAGCTGACTCTGGGCAAAGGCAGGGTACACCCTGAACAGCTCGCCAGACCATTGCAGGACCAATACACGTGCAATCATTCTCACTCACTCTCACACCTAGGTGCGATTTGGAACAGCCAGTTAGCCTACTGTGCATGTTTTTGGACTGTGGAAACCGGAGTGCCTGGAGGAAACCCATGCAAGCATGGGGAGAACATGCAAACTCCAAACAGAAACGGCTTGAGGCCGGGAATCGAAAATCAAACCCAGGCCTTCTTGCTGTGAGGCGAAAGTGCTACCCACTGTGCCACCATTATTATAAGTTAGTAAATCATAAATATAAAATGCTTACCCATGAATATAAGACACTAACTCAAATGAATGACTTACTAACTCATATTTAAGAGAGTAGCCTATCTCATACCTGTCATAATTATGATTTACTAACTCATAATTATGGCATAGTAACTCTATAATCATATAGGGGGCAGCCATAGCCTAATGGTTAGAGAAGCAGCTTTGGGACTGAAAGGTTGTTGGTTTGATTCTCGAACCAGCAGGAAAAATGTGTGGTGGTGGGGGAGTGAGCTGCACCCTCCCTTCCTCCACCTTCATGGCTGAAGTTCTAACCCCTTAACATGAATCACCTAACCCCCAACTGCTCTCTGGGTGCCCCAATGTGTGTGGCAGCCCACCGCTCCGAGTGTGTGTGCTCACTGTTTAAGTGTGTGTGCTCACTTTGGATGGGTTAAATGCAGAGGCAATAATTTTCCCTGCAGGATTAATACAGTATAGCAAAAAAAAAAAAAAAAAAAAACCAACAACAACAACAAAAAAAAACCTTTACTGCTTCGTTATTAAAAAAATAACTTACTATCTCATAGTTTCAACTTATAATTTAATAATTCTAATTTCTGTAGCCTATCTCATACCTGTCATAATTATAATTTACTAACTCATAATTATGGCATAGTAGTAATTATCATATCTTATAACTGAAAATAACTATGCCTTACTACATTTCTCATCTACGACTTAAAATCTTGAAATTCTGATGTACTTTCTCATAATTATGACTTCCTAACTCATATTTATGACCTACAATTCGGCTTCTTTTTTCTCTAGTGGCGTAAATGGGCCTCCATAGTGACTCAATGAAAAGCGACTTGTGATAGAAAAGAGGTCCATATTCCTTTTTCCTCACTTCTGATCACTGACATAGAAATAAATCAATGTTCAACTTTTTTAATCCATGAGATGCAGAAATCTTTATAACGGTATTATCTTGGTGGTATTAGAAAGAATGCAGATACATGCTGCAAATACCAAGGAAGGACAGAACAAACTCCATGGCTAAATTTAGCACTACTAGAAATTCAGTGGAAGCTAAGAGAGTTCTTTACAATGCCTTTTTTGTTGTAAGGGTCCATAAAAGTGTCTGCATCAACTGCACTTCTTTCACTGGAGTGAGGGCTCAATGCACTCGGTTGGAAAAAGCAGAGCCAATCCAACATTACAAATTACTAGGTGGGAGGGGGGGGTGTCAGTGAGAGTGAGTGTGAGAGAGAGAGAGAGAGAGAGAGAGAGTTGAGAGAGGGGGGAGGGGGCAGAGAGATAGTTGAGAGAGCGCTTGCCCCTTCTCTCTCTCTCTCTCTCTCTCTCTCTCTCTTTTTCCCTTTCTCTCTCCAGAGAGAGAAGAGAGAGAGAAGGGGGGAGAGAGAGAGAGAGAGATGACTGTCTGGCTATATTTCAAATGTATGTTTGCATTTGGGCCACATCCAAACTAAACCTCTCCCTCGACCTCAGCCAGAGAGGCCTAATGAGAAAGTGAGGGGAGCGGCACAGGGCGAAGTGAGGCAACACAAACTTGTTCACTTGCTGAGGAGGAGGGCACTTTAGTGAACAGTTAAGGGGGTTCTTTAATGGCCTTGACATGTCAGTGTTGACATATTAGCTACCTGTACCCATCATGTCTGAGAAGGACACTATTTTATGCTTCAACATGTTATCATAAAATGATGTACTGAATTCACAAGCACACTCTTTTTAAACCAAGTGTGCTTAGCCCTGTTTAATCAACACTTCATGTTCATTTCAACAGTCTGTGTCAGTAATTCAAAATTAAAGTGCTAAAAGTAAGGGCTCTAAGCTCTAATATTAGAATGGGTTGCAATATACTGCATAATATATTCTTGCAATGGAGGTTATAACTTACTGTTATGATAATATACTGTATGTATGTATGTATATACATACATATATACATTTTTCTTTATCTGTATTTAGGTTGCAAGTGTTTTGGCTCTTTATACTGAAACTGTGTTTAGCTCTGAAATCTAAACTAATTCCCCAGGAAGGATCATAAAAACCATGCTATAAAGATTTAAGCACCACCAAAACCTCTACTGATTGGTGTCCAAGGCTGGTTTAGAGTGGCACCTTTAAGCAGGAAATCAATCAATCAATCAATCAATCAATCAATCAATCAACCAATCAATCAATCAGTCTCCCCTGCATTACCTGAATTCGGTTTGAAGTGAAAGAAGGAAAAGTTAACACTGAGTTTTCTGTTCACCATCTGTCAGTGGGGCAGCGGGCAATGGTTAAGGCTCTGGGTTACCCAGTAGATTGAGGGTTCATGTACCAGTACCACCAACATGCTGTTCTTGGGCCCTTGAGTGAGACCTTCAACCCTCTATTTGTGAAAGAAGGAAAGTTTTTTATAAATGAGATGAGTGTCAGAAAATGTAATGCACTCTGGGTAAGGGCGTCTGCCAAGTGCTGTAAATGTAAGTCTTTCACCCACTGATTTTGACGTGCATTTATATCACTTGTCTTGGTTCAATTATCAGTTTAACAAGTTAATGTTCTGTGTTGCCACATTGAGTGTGTAGGGGTGATAACGAGCACAAATGACTGATTAAATCATTACATAGAGAACCAGTTAGAACACCATCAAATGTTCTCAAATGTCCATACTCCCAGCATGCACCACTGCAGGCTGAGACCCAAAATAAAGACCTTTAAATTGTTCAATGGTTAATGTAGACAAATATGATGTCTCTACACTAGATTAGGTATGAATGTGTGAATTCAGCTCGGTTCTTGAGCCATCTAAAGGATTCTGGTGATTTTTTGCATTAACCACGGACTGGAAAAACAATGCAAGGAACCTCCATATTTAATGTGCCAGTAATCAGCATTATATTATTGATAGAGTGGGCATGGGTGGATACGGGACAGCTTTAAAAGTCATGCTCCATTTCTTTGAGGCTCTGATATTAGATTTCCTAACTAAGAGCTGGAGATTTGAAATTTGTGCTTCTGGCATCACTGGCTCAAAGTTATTCACTTACCGAATATTTATATAAAACTAAACTATACCTAACCCAGCAAACATGAGATGTCTGCCAGATGTGTAGATCATGTATATGTTTTAGCGGTATCTACATTCATTCATTCATTCATTTTCTAAACCACTAATTTCTAATTAGGGTCACGGGGAGGCTGGCACCCATCTCAGCCGACTCTGGGCGAGGGCGGGGTACATCCTGGACAGCTCGCCAGGCCATCGCAGGGCCATCAGTCAAACAACCATTTGCACTCACACTCACACCTAGGGGTGATTTGGAACAGCCAATTAGCCTACTGTGCATGTCTTTGGACTGTGGGAGGAAACCGGAGTACCTGGAGGAAACCCACGCAAGCACAGCGAGAACATGCATACTCCACACAGAAATGCCCCGAGCCCGGGAATCGAACCCAGGACCTTCTTGCTGTGAGGCGGACAGCTAACCACTGCGCCGCGGTATCTACATGTTGAGTATTATTACCTTTGGATGTGGAAATTCTGCCCGATATTTGAATGTCTGTCTTAGAGATTCCATTTTCACCTGCATCAACATGTTAACTGCTGGTTCTACCCGACTACTCTCAGTTTAAAGGGGGCACTCGATCATGCCCTCACTGCCTCAGTAATGTTTACTGTAGGATCTTCCATGTAATTGGCAAACCACTTAGCGGTACACTCGGCAGTCAGACGCCATATCTTTCTGTCATGATGTCCTCCCATGACCTTTGTCCACTTAAGCTGTATCTCCAAAATCACTTATGATATAGATATCTCATAAGAGTCTCATATTAAAGGTATTTGGACAGGCTTTTAGAAAAAGTTGATTTGGTTGCTATGGTAACCATTTAAACATTCTTTTTTTAAATATCTCTATAAATATTAGCTATGGAAACTTGATATTTGGTTTATATGAAATGTCTTTGATTTTTTTTTTTTATTAAAAAAAGCACAAGTATTTTTGTCTTTCTATGAATGAGAAATACAATGATTTTGAATTACATACTTTCAGATTTGTTTTTTTTTTAATCACCCAGAGCTTTACGCACTGCTTCTAGTTGCTGAATTGACGTAGCACCTCTCTGCTGGTCAGATGTGTTAAAAAAATAACATTGACAATGAAGACCATTGTTATAAAAGCTTTAAGCGAATACCTCTAACAGTCTAAGACAGGTCGTTCAATTACAGTGCAGGGAAAATGGACTGTTCCACATTTATTAGTTTATAAATTAATTCCAGTAAGTAGCCTGTATCAGTGGGGTACTGATCAATAGTGAACTTTTATTAGGCTATTAGACATGCACATCAGTTTGAAAGCTATTGTACTCGAGCTGTCAAGGCATTTTAGCACTACCAATGTTATTACTGCAGTTTGGGTTATTGTTTTTTCTCATCAACTCGTAGCATGTGGTTGTGTTGGGTAATGGGCACCATTCCTGTCTTACATCTCCAAGCACTCCGGCTCCAATCCAGAGATTTTTTTTAAATGAGAAGTTTTGGATGTTCTTTCTATGTCTATCTTGAGGTTTTGTACAACAATAAAGTCACCAGCATTGCAGATGACCCCTCCCACCAGCATCCGTGCCACTACCGCTGACTTTGTTTCTGAGTTTCTTCCTTAATGCTTTCAGATTATTCAATACTCATATAGACTAGAATTTTTTATCCAGCATGACTCTGTACTACTGCACACTTCACAAAGCTGCATCAGAAACTTTTTTAGTGAAGCTCCTATACGTAGCCTTATGACCATGAAACATTACTTTGATAGTTGTCCTGTGTCCATGCCTGAGTTGATTCTGATTGGTTGTTATGTATTGCTGATTTGCAGTATAAAACAGGTTTATTCATAACAATACTGAAACATGAAAAATAGAGGCTCATACCAAAACACACAACCTAACTCAGGAAGGCACATAAACTTTCACAGAGCAAAAAACACCAAACATGAACGAGAGCATGGAACATGTTACTCGTTAAACGGATAATCAAACTACCAAGATAGGTGATACAAATGAAGGCGGGGAAAAACCCTCAGTGTCAATCTTTCCTTCTTTCACTTCAGATCCTATTCGGGAAACACAGGGGAGATTAATTAATTAATTAGTTAATCAATTAATGTCCTCCAGAGCTGAAATTTCAGATTCAATCCTTAAAGGTGCCGCGATACTCTTATAACACCAGCCTTGGACACTTACCAATAGAGATATCTACTGGAAGCTCTGCTTTCATGCGTTACCTAAATCTATATATTATTTATGAAAATTGTTTCTACACTTTTAGCTGTTACAGTCCACTGTACTATAGCTGTTCTGTTTCACTGAGCATTTTGTGTATTTATTGTCACTCGTCTCATAATGTTGTGTGTTTGCTCTTTCTGTTGTCTTTTGTACTATACTACTGTATTGTTATGTGTTACATCATGGTCCTGGAGAGAATGACAGTGCATATAGATAAATATAGATATGGCAATAAAAACCCACTTGACTTTCTCTGGGTCCTTCCCACCACCCAAAAATATGTATGTAGGTGGATTGCCTACTCAAGTGTCAGTGTGTGTCTGTATGGGCCCTGAAATTGACTGATGTCCCATTTTTTTCTTTTTGTATTTTTGCTTCACACCCAGTTTTCCTGGGACTTGCTACAAAGGATGAAATAATGAATATTGTGATAGTGATTTACAAAATTTTGACATTGGCTGATATCTAAATATTATACAGTAAATATCAATAAATATTGATGCTGACTTACAGAAATGTCAAACTGATTCAGGTCCCAGTAAGTATATGCAGTGTTTGTTTCTATAGCATCCGACATTATTTGCACTAAGTGCTACTGGCCAGGTCGGAATTTTACAGTGGACACTTTAGATTTATCTAAACGTTAGATGCCGAATATGATGAATTATGGATAAATCTAGTATTTTTAAATAGGATATGACATGTTTCATCACTGCAAAAATCATTTTATGACAAACCTATTAAGAACATAATGTTTACTGTGCAGGAGTTTATTGGAACAGTGATGTAATTTTATCTCTCATTTACACCTGGCATTTTTATACTAATGAAATAGGCTACCCTGAAGGAAAAAAAAAAAAACAAAAAAAAACTCTTGTATAACTGAAACCATAATTATAAATGATGTTATCTGTGACATCATCTAGAGTCATGATTCTCACAGTAAAGTCCAGGGACCCCATGAGGGTCTGTGATTAAAAAAAAACAGTTACAGTGCTGGGAATCAAGCTTTCCTGTTATTATATTTATTACTGAATTCTTGTTTTTATTAGAGTGTCTGACTGGTCACGGGAATTAAATCCAAAACTCAATAACTCAAAAAGGAATCAATAATATCTACATGGTCTCAACATATCCTCTTGATGGATATTTCAGGAATAAAAGACTGCAAAGAAATAGTCAAGATATTTATTTATTTATTTTCAGTGCGGCGTATCCATTGTTGGTTTCCTCCAGCATTCTAAAGAAATGCAGTTTAAGTTAACTGGCTACTCTAAAGTGTCCTAGGTGTGAATATAAGTATGAATGTCTGTCTGTCTGTCTGTCTGTCTGTCTGCTTTATCCTCAAGATTAATGACCTGTCCAGGATATACCCTACCTCTCACCCCATGTCAGCCAAGATATTAATGTATGTCAGTCAAGACCACTTTGATCTGATTTGAGGAATGGAAGGCAAAAGTGTATCAACCAGCAACTTTACCCCCCATGAACAGGCCAGCAGCAGGCAGCTATAGTATTGAAGCAATAAAGGAAATATGTTAAATACATGCTGGATGGCACAGTGGTGTAGTGGTGAGCATGTTCGCCTCACAGCAACAAGGTCCTGGGTTTGAGGCCTGGGCTTGGCAAAGGCATTTCGGTGTGTTTGCACGTTCTCCCTGTAGCTTTTTGCCGGGTACTCTGGTTTCCTCTTACGGTCCAAAGACTTGCACATTAGGCTAGTTGGCTGTTCCAAATTGCCCCTAGGTGTCAATTTGAATGATTGTGTTTGGTGCCCTGTGATGGACATGCAGGTTGTCCATGGTGTACCCCGCCTTCACTGGCTCCAGCCTCCCCACAACTCTAGTAGGATTAAGTGATTTAACAAATGAATGAATGAATGAATGAATGAGTGAATGAATATGAACATGTGTAAACTGGATAAAATTTATGGAGCACTTTTAACACTGGACACTGTCACTGAGCAGTGTTACAAAATATATAGATTCAGTTATAATTTTTAAACATATATCTTTAAAAAATTCAGATGGTAGCAGGAGAAAACTCCTGAGATGACGTGATGAAGAAACCTTGAGAGGAACCAGACCAAAAGGGAAACCTGTCCTCATTCGGGTGATACCAGATAAAGTGAGTATAGAAAATATACGTAGTAAAAAAGTACAATTGTGTAGCAGGAATTACTCTGTAGTTTTAACAGGAAGTCCAGTGTGTTGGAGTTATCAACTGTTCATCATGGATAATAAAGTGTAAAACCGTTTGTGACTGTTGAAGATGTCCAGACGACCATGACTATCCACATAAGAGAAATTTATTGCCAGGGAAAAAGCTGCCATAGTTATGGACAAGAGGTGGGAGCAGGGGTGGAGGTCATGGTGGATGTTTTGGATAAATCGTCAGCAAGTGAACGAGGGTGGAACTGCTTAAAAGAACCTCCTTCATTTCTGGTAGAATTGTGATTGGTGTGATGAGTCTGATAGTTAGCTGATAGTGGGCAGGTGTCCGTGTCCCACTTGAACAGACGCTATGCTTGAAATATATTCAGTAATAAGTTTAATATTTGAATAAATGCACTGAGCCAGGTGCACCTCTGTGGAAATTATGTCACGGATGGCACAGTGGCATAGCGGTTAGCTCACAGCCAAAAGGTCCTGGGTTCAAGTCCAGAGCTCGGCGAGGATGTGTCGGTGGAGAGCTTGCATGTTCTTCTTGTGCATGTGAGGGCTTACTCCAAGTGCTCCGTGCACATTAGGCTGATTGGCTGTTCAAAATTGCCCCTAGACGTGAGTGTAAATATGAATGGTTGTGTGCATGTGGGTGTGTGTGTGTGTGTTGGCCCTGCAATGGACTGGTGAGCTGCTCATGGTGTACCCTGCTGGTGTACCCTGCCTTCGCCAAAGTTGGCTGAGATAGGCTCCAGCCTCCCCATGACCCTAATTGGCAAATTAATTAATTAAATTTACGTCATTTAACGTCAGAGAATGGTGTTGCCTTAGCCTTTAGGGTAGGTCCTTGTCAATATACTAATACAAGTATGCATACTATAGTACCCTAAAGCTATTTAATTGAAAAGTGAAAAATAATGTGACACATAGAAGTGTGTTTGAAAGGGTAGTTTATAGGCAGAGATGAGGAATTGCTCAGTTGTTTGTATGTGCAATTATGCGTTACATTTCACACACACACACACACACACACACACACACACACACACACACACACACAAACATTGCACAATCATACCTCCATCAGAAATAGAGGGAGAAGAAATAATTTTGGTGTAGAGTTAGAAATGGCCTGCCTTGCACCAGATTTGTCTCATCACTGTGAAAAAAAAGCACCTCTCTATATCCTTCCCCCAAACAGCATTAAGTGAAAGTGATGTCTGTTGGCTTTAAGATAGAAATTGCCTGCACCTCTCTGGCAGATATTTCATCAGCACTCCAGCCCTACCTCCACTCATGGAAATTAATAGGCAGGATTTTCTATGAATGTGAAATGCAGGCAGTGGAGACCGGAGACATAACTGTCCTCTGTGTGTAGATTTCACAGTGTGCAAGTTTGGACATCAGGTCACTGCAATTTTGAGATGGAATGGGGAAAGCATGGAAGTGAATGGATGTGTGATTACTGTGGGCATACACAAGCTCCAAAACATACCACACAATTAGTCCGAAAGTCAGACTGGTTTAATTATCATCCATATCAACCTTTAAAGTTCCCCATTCTCTAGTGAAGATCTGATGTGTTTTATCTTCTATTATCAGTTCATTCTGGATTCTTGTTTTGGTTCTGTATCTGTTTACAATAACGAGACGGCGTGACCAGAAGAATGATCTTGTGTATGTGTGATCAGTTGATCGGTAGAAGGTGGGAAAGTCTGGGATCATGTGTTAAGAAACAGAAGAAGGGAAACAATTTCAAGAGAAATAAAAAAGATTATGTTATTAATATGATGGCGGCTGGTGCAGGGGTCATTAACACTCGTGTACAGGAGGAAACAAATGGTTTCAGAAAGACATTGTGGATCCGATTCCATTTTATTTCCAAGAGACACCACTGTATTTCATCTTTGATTAATATACCTGGAAACTGAATGGAAACTTTAAAGGGGAGAGGAGTGTATAATATTTCGCCCTGACACCTCGGTGATGTTAAAACCACTCCTGTACATTCCTTTTGCATATTTACATTGTTCATATGTCATGTGTTGTGTGCTGTCCTTTTGTATTTATCATTAAATGATCAATGTGTTTTTTTTTATTTCTGCACCTAGTACCAAGACAAATTACTTGTACATTCAAATAAATGAAATAAGGTTTTGATTTTTACTCTGCAGATACAGTGCAATACAGCAGGGAGAACTACATAAACTCTAATAATTGGGTAAAAAAAATATATATATATATTTAATTATTTATTTGTTTATTTAAAAAGGCATCTAAACGATGGAACTTGCAGTGTAAAGACGTATCATCTCTAAGGACCGTGTAGGAGATTTGGTTTAAAATAAAATGTATGTGTGACTAGTTGTGGTGCTGGGATGGGTTGCTTTTTTTCAGGGTTATATAGACTATGTTTTGTATCACATTAATAGAATTCTTAAGCAATCCATATGCACATATGTACAGTGGATGGAAAATATAACCATTCCTCCTGGACCAACACACAGTACAGTACAAGTTCACTGGAACAAATAAAGTAGGAACAAATGTTTAAAGTTATTTACACTGTTAACAAGGATCAGCCACTACCCAGATGATGTATTGATTTATCTTCAGTATACATTTATCTGGGCAGTAGCTACCTCCCTCCTAGCAAATTTGTGGAAAGGGAAAGGAAAGTAGAAGATGGCAAATAACTGAAGATGAAAGTGGAAACCCAGGGACCATGAAGGGGCAGTGCTACCCACCATATCACACTACTATCATGCTCATATCAAAAGTAAATTTAATGAATAAAACGAAACGTCCGTCTCACAGCAAGAAGGTCCTGGGTTCGAGTCCTTGGCTCAGGCGTGTCTGTGTGGAGTGTGCATGTTTCCCTGTGCTTGCGTGGGTTTGCTCTGGGTACTCCGGTTTCCTCCTACAGTACAAAGACATGCACATTAGGCTAAATGGTTGTTCCAAATTGCCCCTAGTTGTGAGTGTAAGTGTACATCTTTGTGTGTGTTGGCCCCTGACTGGAGAGCTGTTCAGGGTGTACTCTGCCTTTGCCCATTGTTTGCTGATATATTCTCCATCCTCCCTGTGACCTTACTTTGATTAAACAGTTCAGCAAGTGACTGAGTGGGTTAATTCTGAATCAGCTCATGCAGTCAAGAGTGCTTTAACTCTCTTTATGCAATACCATGGATTTACAGGGTAATGAAAAATGTTATTACAAATACTATAAACCCTTGCACACACATAGGATGGAATACTTAAGATCGAGTTATTTATTTATTTATTTTTCTCAGGATAGCTTGTTTATGGGCAGCATGGTGGCGTAGTGATTAGCATGTCTTCTTCATAGCAAGATGGTCCTGCGTTCAAATCTTGAGCTCAGCGAGGGTGATTTTGTATGGGGTTTGCATTTTCTCCCATGCTTGCATGTTTTCTTTGGTATTTTGGTTTCCTCCCACAGTTCAAAGATATGCACATTAGGATAACTGTCTGTTCCAGATTGCCCCTGGGTGTGGTAGTGTACCTGCCTTCGCCAAGAGTTAGTTGAGATAAGCTCCAGCCTCCCTGCAACCCTAGCAGAATTAAGCGATTTAGAAAATGAGTGAGTGAGTGGGTGAGGGATTGAGTCGGTGAGTTAGAGAGTGAGTGAGTGGACGAGTGAGTTGGTCGGTGAGAATGAGAAAGTGGGTGAGTGAAAGAGTGAGAAAGTGAATGAGAAGGACAATAAGTGAGTATTGTTTGATTTTATATTTGTCACTTTAAAAACCCATGTACTCTCAGTGTTCTGAATGGTAGAATCTGTATGAAAGAGATACTTCACTGTATATAAAGATGCTATACTGTATAAAGATGCTATACTGTATGTAAGATACTATGCTGTATATAAGACAGTATACTTTATATAAGATACTATATTGCATATAATATACTATGCTGTATATAAGATACAATGCTGTATATAAGACAGTATACTTTATATAAGATACTATATTGCATATAATATACTATGCTGTATATAAGATACAATGCTGTATATAAGACAGTATACTGTTTATAAGATACTATATTGCATATAATATACTATGCTGTATATAAGATACTATATTGCATATAATATACTATGTTGTATATAAGATACTGTGCTGTATATAAGACACTTTATTGTATATAAGATACTGTGTTGTATATAAGATACTATATTGCATACAATATTCTATACTGTATATAAAGACATTTTATTGTATATAACATAATATGCTGTATATAAGATGCTGTATTGTATATAAGATACTATATTGTATATAAGGTACTGTATTGTATATAAGATACTATGCTGTATATAAGATACTATTCTGTATATAAGATACTATATTGTATATAAGATGCTGTATATAAGACACTATTGTATATAAGATGGTGTATTTTATACAAGGTACTATGCTGTATATAAGATACTATACAGTATATAAGATACTGTATTGTATGTAAGATACTGTATTGTATGTAAGATACTGTATTGTATATAAGATACTATGCTGTATATAAGATACTATATTGTATATAAGATAGTATTGTATATAAAATACTATGTTGTATATAAGATAGTATTGTATATAAGATACAATGCTGTATATAAGATACTGTATTGTATATAAGATACTATGCTGTATATAAGATACTGTATTGTATATAAGATACTATACAGTATCTTATATACAGCATAGTATATAAGAAGTCACGCGTGACCCCTGATGACCCCGGGTCAACCTATATCTTCCGTTGACATCAGAGGATCTGATCCTGCGGAATCTTCTCGCGAGAGCACAAGGATTCTGAGTGACAGAACGCTCTGGCGGTCATCCAGGATTCATAGAACCGTAGTTACATACGTAACTTTCGTTCTGTTTCATCCTTACCGACCGCCAGAGGCGGTGCTTTAAGCACTGGATGACTCATGACAACAAAGTCACGAAGAACTCCAATACATACCTCACTGAGAGGAGAATGTGGAGTCGGGCAACAGGACCACACCGAGTGGGTGGGGAGTGGCAACATTCACCCGATAGAATCTAGCAAAGGTATTTGGCGACACCCATGACACTGCATCGCAGATGTCTTCCAGTGGCACACCACGTATGGCTGCCCATGATGTTGACAGCCCTAGTAGAGTGGCACCTCACCCCTGATGGCAGGGGGTGGCCACCACTTTTGTAGGTATGGATGATGGTGTCCACAACCCAATGTGACAACCTCTGTTTTGAAAGAGCACAGCCTTTCCTAGGACCACCATAACAGAGGAAGAGCTGGTCCGA
>JAQMYF010000006.1:26775341-26790696 GCA_030014195.1 Neosilurus mollespiculum
TGATCAACTTTGTAGTCGTGTCATCGGACTTGCGGCCGCATGTTCTGGACACTCAGGTGAAGAGAGGAGCTGAGCTGTCAACTGATCACCACCTGGTGGTGAGCTGGCTCAGATGGCAGGGAGGCTGCCCCCAGACGGTTGGTGGAGTCTCCTGTCAGAAGGGCCTTTAACTTCCACCTCCGGCAGAGCTACAACCACATCCCAATGGAGACCGTGATCGACATAGAGTCCGAATGGGCCATGTTCCGTGTCTCCATTATTGAGGCAGCAGCCCAGAGCTGTGGCCGTGAGGTCATTGGTGCCTGTTGTGGGGGTAACCCCCGAACCAGATGGTGGACACCTGCAGTAAGCGACAGTATGACCTGGAAGGGTGTGATTGGTAGGTACGGCCTCTCCGATCTGAACCCGAATGGTGTTTTGTTGTTGGACCTCTGCTCCCATCACAGTTTGTCCATCACGAACACCATGTTCGAACATAAGAGTGTCCATAAGTGCACCTGGCACCAGGACACCCTAGGCCGCAGTTTGATGATCGACTTTGTAGTAGTGTCTTCCGACTTGCAGCCGCATGTTCTGGACACTTGGGTGAAAAGAGGAGCGGAGCTGTCAACTGATCACCACCTGGTGGGGGGGGTCGCCCTCCAGACCTGGCAGGCCCAGGCGTGTACTTAGGGTCTGCTGGGAACGTTTGGAGCCTCCTGTCAGAAGGGCCTTTAACGCCCACCTCCGGCAGAGCTACAACAACATCCCAAAGGAAGCAGGGGACATTGAATCCGAATGGGCCATGTTTCGTGCTTCCATTACTGAGGCAGCAGTCTATAGCCGTGGTTGGAAGGTCATCAGTGTCCCTGTCGTGGTGGGCCGACCCAGAACACGCTGGAGGGACTATGTTACTACTGTAATATTATATACTGTATTATTATATACTGTAATAAATCTATACTGTATGATTATATACTGTATTATTATATACTCTATTATTATATACTGTATTAAATATATTGTATTATTATATATTGTATTAAATCTATACTGTATTATTATATACTGTATTTAATAAATACTGTATTATATACTGTATTAAATAAATACTGTATTATTATATACTGTAATTATATACTGTATTAATTCTATACTGTATTATTAGATACTGTATTAAATCTATATTGTATTAAATAAATACTGTATTATTATACACAGTATTATATACTGTAATAAATCTATACTATATTAAATCTATACTGTATTATTATATACTGTATTATTATATACTGTATTAAATAAATACTGTATTATTATATACTGTATTAAATCTATAATGTATTAAATCTATACTGTATTATTATATATTGTATTAAATATGCACTGTATTATTAAATACTGTATTAAATATATACTGTATTAAATCTATACTATATTAAATCTATACTGTATTATTATATACTATATTAAATCTATACTATACTAAATTTATAGTGTATTATTATATACAGTATTAAATCTATACTGTATTAATTTATACTGTATTAAATCGACATACTATATCTGGACACATCCATTGTTTATCCCCGATCTCCTAATGCAGCACTTCATTGTAAGAATAAAAGCCTAGGAAACAGGAGACCACATTTAACAGATGTTTCTGGGAGTCCCAGGTGATTTGGATTTCAATAAACCCAAAACCAAAAGGAATTCTGTGATACAGCTGTAAGGATTTGCACATTTGGACTGTTGTATGTGTGGATATTAACAACACTCATGCACACCAGGAAAAATAATGTTAACTCTTTATACACTCACAACTCTGTGTGATATGATGTAGGTTATTAGGCTGTGTTTTAATGGTGGATTGGAAAATTTAGAGCACCTACAATAGACCATAGGATTTCCGTTATGCAGAATCCAACTAGGGTCATAGGGAGTCTATCAGCTGGGTGAAGGCGGGGTGCATCTCTTTGGACTGTGTGGGGAGACTGGAGGACTGGGAGGAAACCACGCAAGTACTTTTTAATTTTTCACTCACTCGTTCACTCATTTGCCAAACCACTTAATCCTATTAGGGTCACAGGGAGGCTGGAGCCTATCTTAGCTGACAGTGGATGAAGGCAGGGTATACAATAAACAGCTTGCCAGCCCATCGCAGGGCCAACACACATGCACAACTATATAAACTCGTACTCAAATCTAGGGGCAATCTGGAACAGCCAGTTATCCAAATGTGCATGTCTTTGGACTGTGAAAAGAAATAAGAGTACCCGGAGGAAACCCATGCAAGCACAGGGAGAACATGCAAACTCCACACAGAGACGCCCTCACCAAGCCCAGTACCTTCCTGCAAGAACAAATAGGCAAATCTTGATAGACACAAATTAGAAGTGATGTACTTGTACATCCATATCCATTGAGTCAATGCAGTCTGAATCAATGCATTTCGAGAACGCAGCCATGTTGCAGTTGTGCCGACTCTTACCAACACACCTCCCCGTGAAGGGTTTTTTTTTTTCAACTGAGCAAAATCAATAGTTTCGGCATAGCCTTTCCTTTTTGCTGTCCTATTCAGTATAATAAAGGTGATTCACTGTTTGCTGTGTGCCTCGTGTGTGTGTTCATATGCAATTCCACAAGTTGTTTTTCAGAACACAGAAGATGTTTGACATCATCATTAATCCCGCACACTAAAGCCATAAAATGGCAAAACTGGCATATGAAAACGGAAGATAATCTGCTATTTTTCTAGCATCATTTAACTCTTAATGACTTATTGATCACTCACATAAACATGCATCGATCAGTTGTTTGGGTCAGCACTATGTTCTGGACTGAGTTATGTGTTTTGTTCTAATGACGTATACATTGTACAGAAAATATAGTTACTAATTTCCCCCCTAGCGAGTGTAGAAATGATAAATAGGCAATAATTTCCTTTACATTTCTTCATATATAGGATGTTATCTGCTAAATTAAGTTCAGCATGCCACTGAACCGTTGAGAGTCTAGGGCCTTGCTTAATGACCCAGAAGTGGCTCTCTGGCAGTCCTGTCTTTAAACTGACAAACCTCGGGCCATTACAGAACTGAACCTGAGCTGTCCAATTCAGTTTATTTAGCCCAGATTAATGTTTAGCCCAGGTCTATTTAAGCGGCCTGTAGGCCATACATACTAAATCAGCTCGAGTATAATATTTCTGTACTCACAATCTGTCAAATACAATCAAAGAGAATCTGAAAATGTCTTATTTAAAGCTTAGAATGTTTTGAAATCTTTACATTAATATCCCCTATAAGTCAGCAGGATGAAGAGATATGTACTGTATGAATCATTTATCACAACATTGAAAAGACTTGGGATGATGAGAACTAGGACACTGCAAAGCCAGGGAATTTTGCAAAGACAGGATTGCTACACCAGCCTCTTAAGAAAAAAACAACAAGGCAAGACCTGTTATAAGTAATATTGCTTAAAAAACAATATTTAATTCCCTCATAACCCCCATTTGTTTAATTAAATGACCGCATGAGCTAAATACTACACCACCACAATTTCATATACATTTTTTGTGAATATTTTGACTAAGATCTACTAGGTATGTTGTTTATTAATGGGTCTGAATCTTGCCGCCTCAGAGCAGGAAGGTCCTGGGTTCTAGTCCCAGACTAAGCAAGGGCATTTCTGAGTGGAGTGCATGTTCTCCTTGTGCATGCATGGGTTTCCTCTGGATACTGCACTTTCCCCCAACAGTCCAAAGACATGAACATTATGCTAATTGGCTGTTCCAAATTACCCCAGTGTGTGTGTATGTGTGTGTGTGTTTGTGTGTGTGTTGGCCCTCCAATAGTCTGTTGAGCTGTTCATGGTGTACCCCGCGTTCGCCTAGAGTAAGCTGAGATAGACTCCAGCCTCCTCGTGACCCAAGTAGGATTAAGCAGTTCAGCAAGTGACTGAGTAAATGTTGTTTTATAATATTCTTAGTTTTCAATAATAATATTCTAGACTCACTTCCCATTCCACACCCATGATGCTTTGGGCCACTTTTGGGGTTTCTGTTGCAATGTATATTTTTACCTGAGAGCATTAAACCCCACTATAGGACATTTTCCTTTGGACAAACATCCATTCACACTCACATTCATACTTAGGGGCAATTTAGAACAGCCGATTAACCTAAATTGTATGTCTTTGGACTGTTGGAGGAGACCGAAGTACCCAGAGGAAACCCACACAAGCACAGGAAGAACATACTCCACACAGAAATGCCCTTGGCCAAGATTTGGACCCTGAAATTATTTATTACTATCCACACACACACACACACACACACACACACACACACACACACACACACACACGCCTATGGACAGAATCACTGTATTAATGAAGGATGTGGAGGAACCCATGTGAACACAGTGAGAACATGCAAAACTTCACACCGACGGTGACCTGGTCTCAAGTAACAGCACAGACTACCCACGGTGCCAGCATGCCATCCTCTTGATTTATGTAGTACAGTATTTAATAATAATTAAAACTGTCAGATTATGATTAAAATTCAATTAGCTTTCATTCTATTTGGAGCTCCTCTTTTAAACCTATTCTACACGAGGCCGCAGCGGCGCCCTAACACACTGTCATGTTAATCAAAGAGGCTTTTACATTGTTCACAGCCACTGCACACAGCTGCTAATTAAAATTAAATTAGAATGCATTTTTACAAGGCATGGCTGTAGCACAACTAGCACAAATATAATATTTGTGATCTAACGTCTAGGGTCGGGTGTTCTCTTCGCTATTAAAGTGTGTGTTGTTATCTTGTCAAGATCTAAAGTGCTCTCTAAGGTTTTCAGGGGGAAAAAAGAGTTTAAAAGAGGTTGTAGATACCCATAAGCCTTGCAAAGGACTCAAAAAATATCTCAAAATTATTTGAAATGCAGTAAATCATTCCATTATAAGATAATGATCTAATTATCTACAATTGTAAACTTGTCACAGACTGGCCGCCCCAGTGGATTCAATCTGAGAACAGACTATTTGATGTGAAAATAAGTCTTCAAGAACCCCAAAATTTCATCACAGGCTCTGCAGGCAACTCTTTTAATTGTTGGTGTGAAAGTGCATACTACTGAATTTGGCCTGCATGGGAGGCATTGACTTTCCTGAACATTAAAAGAAGTTTGCCAATAAACATATAGGCAAAGACAAATCACAGCTGATCAGCCACAGTCACAGTGCACACATGAATATAAGAAGAACCTTTTATCAACTGTGAAACGTGGTGCTTGTGGAAAGTTATGGTTTTGGGTTGCTGGGCAGCTTGCAGTCACTAATTGAACTATGAATTCTTCACATGATAATGATTCTAAACACACAAGCAAGTCCACCAAGGAATGGCTCAAAATGAAGAAGTGGAGGGTTATGGTATGACCTAGTCAGAGCCCAGATTTGAGCCCCACTGAAATATTGTGGGGGATTTAAAAGGCAGTACATGCAAGAAAGCCCTGAATTACCTTGGAGCTGAAGGAAAAGTGGTCATACATTTCACCAAGTCAATGTGAGAGACTATTGGACAATTATTCACTCACTCAGTCATTTGCTGAACTACTTAATCCTACTAGTGTAGTGTTGCAGTGAGCCTGGAGTCTATCTCAGCCAACACTGGGAGAAAGCAGGGTACACCCTGAACAGCTTGTCAGACCATTCCACAGCCAACACTCACACTCACACCTGGGGGCAATTTGGAACAGCCAGTTAGCCTAACGTACCGCCTGACAATTATACAAAACACCAAAATATATTACCTGTTTTGATATTCTTGTTGAATAAATGATTAAAAATGCAATTTTCCTTGTGGCTAAATTTTCACATTTCTGTATTTGCATGCAATATTTTTTAAACCATTTTTAGTAAAGATGCCTCTGGTATATAAATGGTCATGCTTGAAAATGTCATGTGCAATAGGCAACCCTGATTAAAGTAATTAACCAAACCATTTGTGAGCATGTATGCATAGGATGCAAAGTTCAGTACACTTGTGTGCAAATCAAAGCAGCAGTCTGACAATCTGCAGTGCGATGCCCAGTAAAAGTCATGGTGAGTACTGAGTGCCTGCAGTTCATCATTAACTATATAATGATAAAAACATCAATCAGCCATTATGTTCATGTCTCCTGATTGGTAAGGCAGCTCTATATGTAGAAAGCTGCTATACACTCAGTGCTCTGACTCCTTTCTTTCATAACCATCATTAAGAGTTTCAGCAGTTTGTGTTATCATAGCTCTTCTCTGGGATCAAACCAGACGTACAATCCTTCACTTCCCTCATGCATCAGTGAGCCTTGGACACCTATGAAACTCTTTCCAGTTTACAGTGTACACCAACTCTGGTAGGCATTTACCCCTGCATCCCAGGAACACCCCACAAGAGTTACTGTTTTGAAGATGAACAGACCCAGCTGTTTAGCATCACAATGTTACCCTTGTTAAAGTCACTCAGGTCCTTATGCTTGCCCATTTTTCCTGCTCCCAACACGTCAACTTCAAGAACTGACTTTCTGCATAATAGATAGGCAGCACAGTGGCGCTGTGGTTAGCACGTTCGCTTCACAGCAAGAAGGCCTGGGTTCGAGTGTCCCGGGCTTGGGGAATTTCTATGTGGAGTTTGCATGTTCTCCTTGTGCTTGTGTGGGTTTCCTCCATGGGTACTCCGGTTTCTTTCCACAGTCCAAAGACATGCACAGTAGGCTAATTAGCTGTTTCAAATCACCTCTTGGTGTGAATGGTGGTGGGTGTACCCCGCCCTCACCCAGGGTTGGCTGAGATGGGCGCCAGCCTCCCTGTGGCTCTAATTAGGACTAAGTGGCTTAGAAGATGAATGAATGAATAGGGTTACTAGAGCAATTCATTGGGATCTGTCAGGAAAATGTGGATTTGAAAGAAATGGAGAGTGTTATGACCACTTTCTGGAACATGTATTTGAAAATGCAATTATATTTTATTATAATTACAAACCTCTGTGGGATTTTAGTGAGTGAACAGATCATGGCATTAAGGCTAGGAGACGGGACCTGATGATGATTGGAAAAAAAAAAAAAGAGAACCTGCCAAAGTATAGTTGTGGCAATTCCGGAAGATAAAACAGTGTGAGAAAAGAAACTGCAAAATCATTGTTTTGGAAAAAAAATGACCTCAAAGTTAATTGATTTTCCTTGGAAGGTTATTTGAAAAAAAAAATGTTTTACTGGGCAGTGGTGGCCTGGTGGTAGAGTGCTGGCTTACTGATCCAAAGGTCAGGGGTTCAAGCCCCACTATCACTGGGTTGTCACTGCTGTCCCGGGTGCAGGGTGTACTCTCCCCTTGCCCAGAGTTGGCTGAGATGGGCGCCAGCCTCCCCGTGACACTAATTGGGATTAAGTGCTTCAGAAAATGAATGATGATTAAATTGTTTTAGCATATTTCCATGGCTGCCTCATAGCAAGAAGATCCTGGATTTGTGCTCGGTGATGGAGTTTCTGTGTGAAGGTTGCATGTTACTCTGGGCACTCTGGTTTCCTCTTACAGTCCAAAGACATACACAGTAGGTTAACTGGCTGCCCAAAATGTGCTTGCATGGGTTTCCTCAGGGTACTTCAGTTTCTTCCCACAGTCCAAAGACATGCACATTAGGCTAATTGACTGTTTGGCAAATGAGTGAGTGAGAAATTAATGATCAACAGTTATATCAATTTATTTACTTTTGTTGTATTTGTTGTTATTTTCATCAAACAGCTGTGGCCTAATAGTTAGAGAAGCGGGTTTGGGACCAAAAGATCGCTGGTTCAATTCCCGCACCAGCAGGAAAAATGTGTGGTGGTGGGGGAGTGAGCAGCAGCATCTTCCCTTCCTCCACCTTCATGGCTGAAGTGTCCTTGATCAAGGCACCTAAACTCCAACTGCTCTCCGAGCACCCCAGTGTGTGGCATCCCATTGCTCACTGTTTATGTGTGTATGTGCTCACTGGTGTTTTTTTTCTGAACTGCTTAATCCTAATTAGGGTCAAGCGGAGGCTGGCGACCATCTCAGCCGATTCTGGGCGAGGGCAGAGTACACCTTGGACAGCTCGCCAGGCCCCAATGAACACTATTACATGCAAAGAACATGATTAAAATATTAAATAAACACCAGAAGAAGGTTTTTTTTTTGATAGTATATATTATTAAAATATATTGGGTAAACATAACTGTATATACTGTGGTATGTAGAGAGAGAAATTGATGGGGAAAAAAAAATAATACATGATCGAAGACAAAAGAAGAGTGCTGACAGGTGTACAGCATGATACAATTAAGAGGTTAATATCCTACCAAGCTATGTGGCTTGTATAATGATGCTGTAAATTTGGATCCAGATGGCAAGTGGAAAAATTCTAAGTGACTTTGAAAGAGGGTTTATTAATGGGGCATGGATGGCAGGAGTTTCGTTCATAAAGTTTCACAGAAAGCTGTATATGAGTATGCTAAAATGACATCTGCTTTAAGTTCTTTTTGAAAGTTAGTAGAATATGGCTGGAAATGGTGAATAAAAGGCAATAGGGTTCAGAGAGCTCTGGTAGATGAGTCTTGCAGTGAATGGCATTTTATTTGTATTGTCTTGTCCATCCATTTTCCTCTGCTTATCCGAGGTAGGGTCTCAGAGGCAACAGGTCCAGGAGAGAAACCCAGGCATCTCTCATCTCTCCCCAGTGACACTCTCTGGCTCCTCCAGGGGGATCCTGAGGCATTCCCAGGATATATAATCCCTCCATCAAGTTCTAGTCTACTCCAGGGCCTCCTCTCAGTTGGACATGTCTGGAATACCTCTAAAGAAAGGTGACCAGGAGGCATTCTAATCAGATGCCTGAACCAATGAACCTGCCTCCTTTCTATGCAGTGGAGCAGAGGCTCTAGCCCAAGTTCCCACCAGATGTCTGCTCTCCTCACCCTGTCTCCAAGGCAAATCAATACAAAGCTATTCAGACTGATTCACTGTAATGAGCCCATTCTATCCTTATAGGAGTGGTCTGTTCCAGGATGGTAATGTTCCCCATTCATAGGTCATGAGGCCTCGCTGAATGGTTTGATGAGTATGAAGTTGATGTAATTTATATGGTATGGCCTTCACAGTCATCAGGGTTCAACCCAATTAAACACCTTTGAAATAAAAACTAATTGATCACCTTTGTACAGTGCTCTACACCATCATCATCATCATCATTAAAACCCTAACTAGAGTATTTTCTCTTTAGTTCATTCATTCACTCATTCATTTTCGGAGTCATTTAACCCTGCTTGGGTTGCAGGGAGGCTGGAAACTATCTCAGCTGACTTTAGGCAAAGGCAGGGTACACCCTGAACAGCTCATCAGTCTGTGATGACAGGGTCAACATACACACCCATTCACATTTACATCTAGAGGCAATTTGAACAGCCTATTAGCCTAATGTGCACGTCTTTGGAGTGTGGGAGTAAACCGGAGTATCTGGAGGAAACCCATGCAAGCACAGAGAAAACATGCAAACTCTACACAGAAACACCCTCGCAAAGCCCGGGACTCAAACCCAGGACCTTCTCACTGTGAGGCAGACGTGACAACCACAACACCATCATGCCACGCCCTTCATTACAGTTCCAAAGAATTTACTTTATTATATACTACTTTTATATACTGTTGAAGGGAACTGATGTCATAAAATTCGTGAAAACTGCGCTTGACTATGTTGAGCACCAGGTCATTGAAAAGGAAATAAATGCCACATGAATATTCAGACCACTCCGCTGCTCAGTCACTCTGAATGTGGACAACAGCTGTGCTCCTTATATCTAAATTCTAATCCACACACATTGGCAACACGATGCAAATATGGAAATGGGGCATCTGTTGCCTGGAGTTTAAAGTCTCTCTATCTCTCTCTATCTCTCTCTCTGTCTTGCCTGTCCTTAATTTCTTTCTTCCTGACATGGCTCTGGAATTTAAAGCTAAGGAAGTCAGAACATATGTTTGATGAAAGGGTTGATGATGGTTGTATGTTGCGTGATTTAAATTTAACATGATTTAACATGGTAATGATTTAAATTCAGAATGTGGACCGAAGCCAATAACTAACCACAAAAATCTACTCACAGCTAATCTTACAACACACATGGTCAGTTTATCACTAGTATTAACTGGTTGGTTATCTCCATCTTTTCCCTAGCTGTACATGGGGTTTATGTGGATATGGTTGAGCAGGTAGGGTTAAGGGCCCAAGTTGCTTAGGAAATAAACAGTGATTTGACTTTCTGATTAGCAACCCATCACCTTAACCATTTAACCACTGTCACACATTATCACCACTGTAGCACCACAAATGTTCCATTCCAAATGGAGCAGCAGTTGTTCATGATTAGGTCTCCATGTTAATGATAAGAAGGTCAGGATTTAAAGTGACACACTACAAGGCTCTCACTGCTGGGCGCCTAAGTAAGGCCCTTAAACCTCTCTGCTCCATGGGTGCTATATCCTGGCTACCTTGCCTTCTGACCCTGACATCCAAACAAGCTGGTTTCACTATAATATACAGTAACATATCAAAAGTAAATGGCGAATAGAAGATTTATATATAGATACACATATATAGTACCAAGGTGATGGAGATCCCTCACAGCAGTACTCCAATTCACTCGGAGTTTCTCATTAACATCAGTTTTCTTACAACGGGGATCATTTTCAACAGTCCACTCGACAGTCTGAAGACACCTGTCAGAGAGTCCAGGTCGACCTGAGCGGGATGCTGTTGATTCCTTGCCTTTGCTGCTGAACTGTACAATCACTCTGTTTACTTTGGAAGAGGAATCCCAAAGTTTTGTGTAATCTGACCCTGTTTAAGTCCACCCTCAGATCGACCCACAATACGCCCCTTTATAAATCATGGCATAGCTAGTTGTTATGTAAGCTAAAATAAATATATAATAATGTATTAGTAAGCTTGATCAAATGAGTTTCAAAGTTTCAAAACTCAGTAATGAGGGGTATATTTACTTTTGATATGTCACTACACAAAGGGTTTGTAGAGTTAACTGAAGAGGCATGGACAGGGGGCTGTTTCACGTCTTTTATTCACTTGTACATTTACTTCAAACAAAATCCTGCTTTTCAGTTGCTTTATTCACGATCTCACTCTGAGATAGGGAAGCCATGTTTAACCATGTATATATTCTGTATACAGAAAGCACACAATAAATGCACATAGATAAACTACCATTAATTAGACACAGATGAGACTCATCATACCAGCTGGGTCTACCTGAATCCACTCTGTCTACATCTGGATCAACCACCCAATCATGCCCCTGCTGCCAAGGTGGCAAACTCTTTTTCAGTGTTGATCAATTTACAAAATATCATTAGCATTTCTTAATCCTTGATTAACAGTCAATCAGTTTCCAGGTAATAGACTGAGATCAAGGGATCTAGGGTGTATCATTTAGACTACTGCAAAGCATTTATTAGGATAGGTCAAGTCGTCTGGCTAGCTCCAAGTGAACTAGGCTTGCTAAATGAAAGGCATTTCAAAGGTTTATTATTTAGAGTACTCTTAAGTTTAATATTACTACAAACCTAGAGTGGCACTCATAGAGTGTAAGGTTCCTCCACCCTGTATATGTACTGGTTTTAATCACCCATTCATTTACCTCACTGTATGCTCTAGAGTATGTGGATGTGACCAAATTGGCAAAAGAACTCTCTCATCTAAAGGATTTACTAAATGGCTGGTTAACCTTTTAAAGGTCACTCAAGGTCAAAGGTAAGTGCTACATTTGAAGGTCCATATAGGGTTTCCTATTAGTGTTAGAAACAGTATGTTTAATGGCACTCATTTTGAAGTTATAAATGCTTTTTTTCTCAAATATTTTGTGGCTTTGCTCTGACCTTCACATTTAACAATGACCTTTCAAAATCAAATCATCGTCGGGACTCAAGGAAGGGTAGTGTCCCCACCAAGTTTCGTGAACATCTGTGCATGGGTGTGGTCAGAATTGTATTCACAGTTCAACTGACAAATAAAACAGACGGCGAATACAAGACTTCCGCCAAAGTGCCATTTTGCAGTGCAGATAATAAATTAAACACAACAAGCTTAGTAATTTCACTCATTCATTCATTTGCCAAGCCACCTTACTTACTACCATACTTATATTAACTACACTTATCTTACCAGGGTTGTATATATATATATATATATATATATATATATATATAACTTTCCCTAGATTTCTATTTTATTTCTTTTACTTACATAGTTTTTATTTTTTTACTATATATTTTATCTAAATGCTTCTTTATGTGAAATACTGAGGGGGCTCTGCATCCAAGAATTTCCTCGCCAGTAGTGATGTTCCATTGTTACCTGTATATGACAAAAAAAACTTGAAACTCACACCTATGGCAAAGTTAATGCCATAGTGCATATCTTTGGACTGTGGGAGGAAACCAGAGTACGCGGAGTAAACCCATGCAAACACGGGGAGAGCATGAAAATGCCACACAGAAATGCCCAAGCCCAAGACACGAACCCATGACCTTCATGCTGTGAGGCAAACTTGCTAACCACTACACCACCCTGCCACCCAGCTTAGTAACTAAAAGATAAAATTAAAGATATAGTGTAATAGTGTAATTATATAATTGTAAATGTATATCATATGATCTAATGTGTTACTCCCATGAATCCAGTGGTAAGGAATGTCTTACTAGTTATACTGCAACCAGCCAAATATCCAGGAAGAGCAGAAGTAAAGCTATTGTAGACAAATGTTTCTTATAATGTTTTAGGATGTTTCTCTCTCAGGTGTTCCTGTGTGAATCGGAAGACAGATTTGATGCCAGGTAAGCTTTCAAAGGGGATATCCTCCTGTGGCTAAAAACCTTTAAAAATCATTTTTAAGCTGACTGATTCTTCTTCTCTGTCTTTGAAAGTGTCTCATTTCCCTCTTGTGGAAGACCCATCAGGCTCCAGGCAAGCAGTCCTTCGGATCACTCTATCAGCAGCTTAAGCTTAAGACACTGACTCTCGAAGATCCTGCAGTATAATCTAAAGCTCGGGATCTTTGAAACTTAGGTAAAGCCCTGAATCTGAGTAACTATATTTTAAATAGCCACCCGAGTCTGGATTCTTGTGTTTGGGTTAACTAGTTAATGACCGTGTTACTTTTTAAAAAGCCTTGAACATCTCTCCAGGCCATTGCAGGGCCAACACACACACACAAGTCACACCTAGGGGCAATTTGGAACAGCCAATTAGCCTAACATAATAAATTTGAATTTGAATTTGAATTTGAACATACATGATTTTTGGACTGTAGGAAGAAACCAGAGTACTCGGAGTAAATCCATGCAAACTTAGTGAGAAAATGGAAACTCATGGACTCACTCAAACCCAGGACATTCATGTCAACCGGTACACCGCTGTGTCACCCACAAGGAATCCACATTTTGGAAAGCTTTATTTATGATACAAATAATTTAGTACAGTAGCATAGTGGTTAGCACAACCGCCTCACAGCAAGAATGTCCTAGGTTCGAGTCCAGAGCTCAGCGAGGGTGTTTCTGTGAGGACTTTGCATGTTCTTCCTGTACTGGCATGGGTTTCCTCTGGGTACTCCGCTATCCTTCTACGGTCATGCATATTAGGCTAATTGGCTAGTCCAAATTGCCCCTAGGTGTAAATATGAATGTGATATGAATATGGTTTTGTGTGTGTGTGTATGAGATGGCCCTGCAATGGGCTGGCGAGCTGTTTAGGGAGTACCCTGCATTTGTTCAGAGTTGGCCGAGAAGGGCGCCAGCCTCCCTGTGACTCTAACAAGATGAAGCAGTTTGGCAAATGAGTGAGTGAGTAAGTTTAATGCTTTTTAAACCCTTTTGCATCGATGTGGCTTGGATAATCAACATCAGCCTAGAGACTAGCGAGGGTAAAATCTATACTTAAGAATAGAACCACCACATGAATACTGAATGGGGAGAAAAGCTGGTCATGTATACTGTTTTATCTTGATTAGGTTTAAGGTGTAGCTGGAGCTTATCCAAGTAACACTGGATACAAGGCAGAAGAATTTACCCCAGATAGGATAACAGTGTGTCAGATAGCATCAAGCACACACACACACACACACACACACACACACACACTCATTCTACCATGTATTCACACCCAAAGGCAATTTAGTGTAGCCAATCTGCTAAATCATTCATTTTATATATGTTCCTATTATGTATTTATGAGACTAACATTAACCTTGTAACAGTTGTGGAGTAAGGTACCTTGGGGCTCTCAATTTCTTATTGAATGTGTTTTTTGATGTTGTTTTTGCTGTTTTCCTAGTGATCACTTGAATGTATGAGAGAATGCCATGCTTTTCCTGTGATAAGTTTGTCTTGCATGCTTTGGTGTCTAGATGACACTGGAGTAATTTTGTAATACTGCCCAAAGTCCAGTTTAGTGAGCCACTTGTTCAAATTTGGAGAAATCAGTGAAGAAGAACCTGCAGAACATTCACTGTTGTGTCCAATATCTTCCCTATGGAGCTATTTATAGTAACCGGTGGCCACTAGGACCTCGTTGGTCCTACCTGTGTAAACATCATGGGGAAAGACTCAAAGGATTATCCTATTGAAATAGTCACTGGCCCTCACTGGGGACGGTTGTGATCACTTACATCACTTACAGCCTGGAGCCTTTACCTCATGGGCATTATGAGCTGTGTGAGACCAACAGCCATTGCCAAACATTTTTCCCCCAAGTGTGAACATGAGTTAGTTCCTCATGACTTTGTAGCAGATGTTATTCTGGAGAGCCTCATTGCCCCCTGGGGAACCAGAATTTGAGTTCATGTCATTTAGAATCAGTGCTGACTCAGCAAGAGCCTGGTGAGAAGGTTCCTGGGTAAGGTTGCTGTGTGACAGTGGTATTTATTGTGACTGATGGTCTCTGCATTTCATGCACTTAAACACATAAAGGTCCCCAAGGGATTCTCACCTCAGCAGTTAGAATGCTTGAAATAGAAATATTGAACAGCCTTGAGGTGTTACCACAGAACTGCCCTCATCTAGCCTGGGACTCAAATCCAGGACCTTCTAGCAGTGAAGCAGACATGCTAACCACTACGCCACCATCCTGCCTTAAAAAAAATACAACTTTTTGAAGGTTGTGTTAGACAGTGTATACCAGGGATATCCAATTGTATCCACAAAGGATCAGTGTGGGTGCAGGTCTTCACTTCAACCAAATAGTAGCCACACCTTCCACCTGTTTCAATCACTGATCTCAAAAAAAAAAAAAAAAAAAAAAAAAAAAAAAAAAAAAAAAAAC
>JAQMYF010000006.1:26807446-26831751 GCA_030014195.1 Neosilurus mollespiculum
ATGTTTTTGGACTGTGGGAGGAAACCGGAGTACCCGGAGGAAACCCACGCAAGCACAGGGAGAACATGCAAACTCCAGTGTGTAGAGTTATGCCTTTATATTCTTAAAATTATACGTCAATACATGGTGTATAATAATAAAGTAAAAATATTTTAAACTGTGTCTCACAGTGTGTAGAAAATCAGTAATCGTCCAACCATAAATATAAACATACATGTAGTTCGGTTTCCTCCCACAGTCCAAAGACATGAGAATTAGGCTAAGTGGTTGTCCCAAATTTTCCCTAAGTGCGAGTGTTAGTGTGAGTAGTTATGTATGTGTTGGCCCTGCGATAGTCTGGCGAGCTGTTTATGTTGTAACACACTTTTGCCCTTTGTTGGCTGAGATAGCCTTCATCCTCCCCACTTCCCTAGTAGGATTAAGTGTTTCGGCAAATGAGTGATGAGTGAAATACACATATTTTGTTCATCACCCAGAAGGAAGCATGCTAAACTGTCCTAGAATATTTTGAAAGGTGTGCTAGGTGGGCAAGCCTAAAATCAAGCCATTCCTCTCACAAGCCAGTGATAATAATTGCATTTTTACACTTGAACATTGTCTGCATTTTTTTTTTGCATGTCCTGTTTTCATATGTTCATTTACTATTTCTTAATTGATTAATATAAATATTAAATTGCAGAAAATCTAAATTTTCTTAATAAGTCATAGAGTACTAGCCAACTTCAACCGCAGATGTATTATTATAATATTTATATTTATATCATATTTATAATTAAATGTCTCCCCCAAGTGGGCGCCGGATAAACATTTTGCCCCATGTTAATGATGACCCATGTCAAAATGATCACATGCACAGATCACAGCCAAGTTTTAATGGATTTTTTCAGGCCCAGGCCCCATCCCTTCATCCAGTTTAATGAAAATCAGATGAGTAGTTTGTGCTTTATCTTGCTAACAGAAAATAAATTTTTTATAATGTTTGTTAAATACAATACTTTAAATTCCTGGATCCAAATCTGCTCTAAAACATTACAGGTTGTTACCAGGCCCATACTGCATACCTCCACCAAGTTTGGTGAAAAGGGGTTGAGGAGTTTTTGCGTAATCCTTCTGAAAAGTGGTGGAGGTAATAAAATATACAACTATAAATCAATATAATTGCTAACATTCATTTATTCATTCATTTTCTAAGCCACTTAATCATAATTAGGGTGGCGGGGAGGCTTGCGCCCATCTCAACTGACTCCGGGTGAAAGCGGGGTACATCCTGGACAGCTCGCAAGGCCATTGCAGGGTCAACACACACACAGCCATTTTCACTCATACTCACACCTACGGAAAATTTGGAACAGCCAATTTGCCTCCTGTGCAAGTTTTTGGACTATGGGAGGAAACCAGAGTACCAGGAGGAAACCCATGTAAGCATGGGAAGAACATGCAAGCTCCACACCGAAACAGCTGAAACAAAATCAATCCCGGGACCATCTTGCTGTGAGGCGGACGTGCTAACCACTGCGCCACCGTGTCGCCCATTGCTAACATTAAATAACTATAAGTAGGATATCCTAATTGTTGGTACACTTATAATATTTTGTTGAAGAAATACAATTGAGTCAACTATTCAACAATGAAATGTTCAGATACTGATGCCATTTTTCTGTAGGTCCTGTAGTAATTTTTGCATCCCCTGATGGATACTGGACATTTTTGTCTTGGGCATGCCTCTTGAAAGCTCTGGGCGTTTTGCAGAGGGGGCAACAAAATTCAAGTAGGCGTCAAATTTAAAAAGTCTCCCAATTGTGTCAATATGCATATCAAATTACTCGTATGGTCATAAGGAATCTAAAAATGTATCGTTTATAATATCCCCATCACACACTGATGTCTCAGGCTTGTGTATGCACAGCATGTAGCAGCAAAAAAGGGAACATAGAAAATGCCATGGTGCTGCACTTTTTAAGTGTGCAGTTAAAAATTCTGAAGCACATTCATATCGGTGTTGATATGTCATACATAAATCACATGTACGCTTAAAAAAAACGAAAGATATGCAACAGTACTGCTGCGGGAATGTTGCTTGAAAAATTGTTGCACCATGTGAACACTTTAGCAGACATAACAATACTTACATCAAAAATACATGCACAATCTGAACAGTGTGTGTGCGTGTCGGTGTGTTGTTAAAAATAAGCCGCTTATGTGGCAGGATACGAGACGTCATCAAATGATATATATATATATATGTATATATATGTGATTGTAATTGGGTGGCACGGTGGTGTAGTGGTTAGCACGTCTGCCTCATAGCAATAAGGTTCTGGGTCCGAATACTGGTGTAACAGGCTGAATTAACCCCTGCCAGATTAAACCAGGGTATAGTTTGGCCCAAGCCAGAGTTGGCCCAGGCCTAAGCTGTCCTAGACTAAACTATACCCATGGTATAAAATAGCCTAGGCCAGAAAATACCCCTCCAGGCCATAATATACCCCTCTGGTGTAAAGAGGTTTTGATTGTATTCACACAGTATACTTACTTACTAATATTCACAAACAAATAAAACGTTTGGCACAGGACATCAGTGTACTTTCTTAGACACATGCAAAGGTTACTGCATTGACTTGCTAGTCTTAGAACTTGAAGTTTCAGGATGTTATGACTTTTATCACATTATGAACAGTCAAGTTAATTGACCATTATGTTAGAACTGCAATTTGTTGTTTTGGGTGTGTGCTTTTATTTTAATGTGTAAACACTTCTGAGAAGTGTGGTAATAATCTTTGATCTTTGTGGAGTTTAATATTTTCACTGATTTGGTTTTGCTGGTTAAAGTAACAAAAGTCAGTAAAAGGTGTTAAGAGTCGGAGTCTCGTTTCATGATTTAAGTCAGTTAGTTTTCCCACTTAACTTTCCTGACAAAGCAGAAACCCCAGTAAACAGCTGAAAAATTGAGCAATTCTTGTGTATATCATTCAACACTGCTGATAACATGAAGGCAATTATCTGGCCAGGGGGGTATGACTTGGCCTAAGCCATGATATAACCTAATATTATAATATAATATGGTATAGTCTAGCCTAAACCGCTTTAACCCCGGGTATAATCTGGACTTGGGGTGTACCATGGCCTGTTACACCGTGCTCGGCAAGGCCGTTTTTGTGTGGAGTTTACATGTTGTCCCTGTGCTTGTGTGCATTTCCTCCCACAGTCCAAAGAAATGCACATTACGCTAATTGGCTGTTCCAAATTGCCCCTAAGTATGAATGCCAGTGTGAATGTTGTGTGTTGACTGTTAAATGGTCTGGCAAGCGGCCTTTGCCCAGTGTCGGCTAGGATGGGTTCCAGAGTATTAGCGACCTTAATGGGATTAAATGTGTTCAGCAAATCATTGTGACGTTTCATGGTCCTTTGGAGCCATTTAGAAATATCAGGGTTAGGGTCACCAGTTTTGCTTTTGGAAGTTGCTAAATTGAATTTGTCATGCAGGAAAACTTATGGGTATACACTAATATCTTTAAAATTGGACAATGTTAACACTTTATGTGTATTTGACAATTTCTAAAAGTGCTAAAAATATACAAAGTTGACCTTTTGCTATATTTTGATGTCGTATTTGTCACTAATTATGCATTTGTAGATTCCTTATGACCAGACAAGTAATTTAATATGCATGTTGATTCAGTCCAAAACTTTGTTCCCAAGACTTGGTCATGGGACGTACATGTTGATTCCCTTGTGGAGCACAATTGGGGTATAAAAAGGAGGCAGGCTGCATCCAAGAGATGAACCTTGATGGAATTGTGTTTCCAAGTACATCAAGATCCCCTATGATGGTGCATCAGGGTCTGTTATGCTCTGTTAAGGTTTATTAAGGTCTGTTAAGCTCTTCTGTGCTCTAGTACAATTCCCACTTTCTATTACGATTGGCGTAATATCATAATACATAGTAATAATCGTGGAAACATTTTTTATTTTTTCCCTCAAGTTCTCGTGCCTCAGGGTAAACCCAGGGTAACCAGTTATTTTTTTTTAACATAACTCTTTGTACAGCCACGAAGTTCGCTTTACTTTCCACATGCCAGTACAGACAACACTGTTGATGTATGTCTTGTGTCTTAGGAACAGTGGATTAAGTTGAACCAAGTAAATAATGTGATGTGGGAGAAATGCAAGAGATAAATATAGCATGCAACTACATTCTGGATCAATGGAGTCAATTGATGGCAGGGGAAGACCTGCTAGAAGTACTTCAGTCTGTTAGAGATCGAACAAAGAGTCAGGGCCTGTATGGAGAGAAATAGCAGATCCTCCTGATGATGTAGAGAGAAATAAACATGACAGAGCGTGTCAGCAACATGAGCTGAGAATTATAGCTGGTGTTGTCAAATGTTGTGATCAGAGTTCTCCAGAGAGCAGACAAGATGTTGCTATATGGGCACATCTCCAGGGATATGTAGAAGTTCAGTCCTGGTAGACATCTGATTTCAGGTGATAAGATGTCAGGCAGACAGGCTGTTATACGAGTTTAAACGTGAGTGTCTAAGGGAGGAAAGGAGAGGATCTGTCATCAGCATAGCAGTGGTATGAAAAGTCATGTGAGTGTATTATATCACTGATTGAGCAAAAATAGAAGCAAGCTCTAAGCCTTGTGGGACTCCAGTGGAGAGTCTGCATGGAGCAGATGTGGATCCTAATTGGACCTAAATAACATCATAGACAGTGTATATCATGGATCTACATGAAATATCCCATAACACTTGTTGTGTGTGATATAACTGACATGGTCTGGGTTGAGTCCCCAACCTATTTACATTTACATGTATCACTTGGACACCCTTATCCAGAGCAACTTACATTTATCATTTATAAATGGAGTAATGGAGGGTTAAGGGCCTTGCTCAAAGACCCAACAGTGGCAGCTCGGTTGGACTGGGGCTTGAATCCCAGGGCCTTAACCACTGAGCCACTGCTGCCCATTTTATTTGTAGACATTTTATATATATAAGGGATATTTGGCTCTGTGTTTAACCCATCCAAAGTGAGCACACACATATAAACAGTGAGCACACACATTCGGAGCAGTAGGCAGCCACCTTGCAGCACTTGTGCCTTGCTCAAGGGTACTTCAGCTGTGAAGGTGGAGGTAGAGGACGTTCTGCTTACTTCCCCTGCCACCACACATTATTCCTGCCATTTTGGGAATCAAATCAGCGACCTTTTGAAACCAAACCCAAATCTCTAATCATTGGGCTGTGGCTGCCCCCCAGTTAACATAAAGTATGGTGATAAAAGTTCATATTTCTCTGTAGTTGGTGTAAATTACTTCGTATATGAGTTTAGAATTTACTCTGCCACCCCCAAATAGATTAGAAATGGTTGTGACCAGTGATATGAGGTGGAGGTACTCATCACTGCATTTCTGCCTCAGCTGCTCTGATAAAAAAAATGTAGGGCAGTGGTGGCTCAATGGTTAAGACATTGGGTTACTGATCTGAAGGTTGGGGGTTCAATCCCACTATCACCACTGTTGGGCCCTTGAGCAAGGCCCTTAACACTCAGCCTTGCTCATTTGTCTATAAAATGACAACTGTAAGTTGCTCTGCTTAAGAGCGTCTACCAAATGCCGTAAATGATATGGGAAAATCCACAAACAACTGATGATGCTAACGTTTACTCCTGGCTACGGTTGCTCTATGTTTAAAATACTTTACAGGAATTTGACAGTGTGAATGGTTGTGTGTGTGTTGGCCCTGCGATGGATTGACAAGGTGTTCAGGGTGTACGTCAATCTTCGCCCAAAGTCAGCTGAGATAGGCTTCAGTCTCCCTGCGACCTTAGGAGGATCAAGTGGCTGGGCGAATGAATGTGACCTATAAAAAACAAACTACAATCTTTTAGGGGGAAAATGAAAATAAATAACTAAAATAATGTGGTTGCATAAGTGTGCATACCCTCTTATACTTGGGGATGAGTGGAATTCATCTGGATACTCTGGTTTCCTCCCACAGGCCAAAGACATGTACATTAGGCTAACTGGATGTTCTAAATTGCCCCAGGTCTGGGTGTGAGCATAAATGGTTGCGTGTGTGATGGCCTTGTAATGGACTAGAGAGCTGTTCAGGGTGTACCACACCTTCACCCAAAGTCGGCTGAGGCTCCAGTCCGATTAGGTTTAAGCAGTTCAGCAAATAAATGTTCCAGGAGGATTTTTCCACTGACAAAAACTTAGTTGCATGTTATAGAAAACCCATATTCTACAAAGAGCTTACAACACATTGTTGAAATGTATCAGTCAGGAAAAGGATGCCAGGGAATTTCCAAGGCATTAGATTTACCACAGAACACAGTGAAGACAGTCATTAAAGAGAGGACAAAATATGATGGGTGGACAGAACTGTTCCTCCAAAATAGAAAAGACAAGATAAAACTTCTGGGAGGCTGCAGGAATATTAAAGGAGGTGCAGGAGTTTCTGTTTGTACATGTAGCAACAATTCTTACATATTCTTACAATATCTGGGAAGCCTTTTCTTACAAAGACAAACCTCCACCCATGTTAAACTTTACAAAAATCTATATCAGGTCTCCAAAAAGCATGTGAGAATATGTGGTATGGTCTGAACAATCTAAGTTTTTTGGCCATAATTCTAAAAGGTAGATTGGTGCAAAAACACCACTGATATAATGTACCCCAAACACATGGTGAGGCATGGTGGGATCTGGAACTGGGGATTTAGTCAAGGTGGAGGGAATTATGAACAGTTTCAAATACCAGTCAGTTTTGACACAAAACCTTCAGGCTTCTTCAAAAAAGCTGAAGATTAAGAGGATATTCAACAACGATTCAAGGCGTACCTCAAAATCAACAAAGGACTGGCTTCACCAGAAGATTAAAGTTTTGGCCCAGTTAGAGCCCAGACCTGAATCCAATTAAAAATCTGTGGGGTGACCTCGAGAGATCTGTGCACAGGAACTGTTCTCACAATCATACAGATGTGGAGCATATTGAACTGAAGAGTGGGCAGAGATTGCTAACTCAAGATGTATCATACTGTATTTTAAGAGTGATATCACCCTCTAATACCACCCTGCCAAAACCTCTTGATGCCCCATGTAAAACTTTCTAGATACCTGATCCTAGAAGAGGGTGGCGTAGTGGTCGGCACATTCGCCTGGGTTCGAATCGGGCTTGGTGAGGACAGTTCTGTGTGGAGGTTGCATGTTCTCTCCGTGCTTGCGTGGGTTTCCTCTGGGTACTTTGGGTTCCTCCCACAGGGCAAAGGCATGCACCATAGGCTAATTGGCTGTTCCAAATTGTCCCTTGGTGTGAGTGGGAGAGTGAATGGTTGTGTGTGTGTTGGCACAGTGATGGATTTGCGAGCTGTTCATGGTTTATGCCGCCTTCTAATAGAAGTAAGTGGTTTGGCGAATGAATGGTCCTAGAGGACAAGAATAAAACTGAATTGAATTGAATAAGCTGCTCCAGTCTGAAAGAGACTTGAGATTAAAGAGGAGATTCACCTTCCACTCACTATGAAGAGGAAACCTTCATTCATTCCATCTGCATTATGGTGACATTTCTCTGGATACGTTAGAGAGGCCCAGTCAAAGCCCAGATTAAGATTCCAGGCAAGACATGAAAATTGCTGTTCAGAAAATGTTTCCATCTAATCAGTCAGATCTTGGGCAAACAATATCAGCATGCACATCTGAAAAGTGGATTGTCATTTCTTAAAAAAACTTGCCCCTGTAATTAAAGCTGCAGGTGCTTCTACTGAGTAGAGTATAAATTCTTGACAGTATATAAAACACTGACTGAACACTACAACATTATGTAATGTAATCCTGTTGCCTGTAGTTAGGTACTTTAGTGAAATTTGGAGGTTAGTGGAACTCACAGTAGTTCTAGAAGAGGTGTTGGTTTCAATTCCATATCACTTGCCATTTTGAAAACAAAAGTTTTAGAAAATAAAAATTAATATAATATAATATTTATATATAATATAAATAAAAAATTAAAATATGCTGCTGGAGTTGCTCTGGGCCATGGAACTGCCCTGCTCTGATTTTGGACTAATGAGTTAAACATTTAATAAATTTAATCTGTTATTTTACATAGGAACAGTACCGTCTGATTGGTCCACTATCTCCAGGAATAAAAATCATTACTCTAAGTGGATAATGCTTAAATCAGTAGGAATGACACTCACAGTTTGCCGTGGTCACTTGGGGCAGGTGGTGTTACTACTGACCTGCTTTAAAATAGAAAAAATAAATCAGAAAAATCTCACTTTATTAATTTGTGTATTTAATTTTATTTAATTATATATTTATTTGTATTTTCTTTTTGTGTTTCTGTGTAATACATACTAAAACACCTCTACAGAACATGGTTTACTTTCGTTTCCATGTAATGTGTACTGTGCCTAGACTTGGTTGAGATAGGCTCCAGCCTCCCTGCGACACTAGTAGAATTAAACAGATCAGCAAATGAATGAATAAATGAATGAATAAATGAGTTAATAAATGTGACATATAATATGCACAGTTCAACTAAAAAACAAACTGAAATCTTTTCATTCATTCATTTTCTAAGCCACTTAATCCTAATTAGGGTCCCGGGAAGGCTGGTGCCCATCTCAGCTGACTTTTAAAGGGGAAAAATAAAAATGAATAACTAAAATAATGTTGCATAAGTGTGCACACCCACTTATAATGGGAGATCTTTGTTCAGAATTAACCAACCTCATTCAAACTAGTGTAAAATAGTCTTTAGTAAACGCCTGCTAATAGTTAGTGACTCTGTTTAACTCCAAAACAGTTAAACTGTTCCAGTATGGTGGGATAGTGGTTAGTACTACATCACAGCAAGAAGGTCCTGGGTTCAAGTCCAGGGCTCAGCAAAGCATTTCAATGTGGAGTATGCATGTTTTCCCTGTGTTTGTGTGGGTTTCCTCTGGGTATTCTGGTTTCCTCCTACATTTCAAAGAACCTTAGGCTAACTGGCCTACAAATTGCCCTTGCAATAGTGTGCCCTGCCTTTGGCCAGAGTTGGCAGAGGTAGACTCCATCCATCCAGCGATTGTAGTAAGATTGAGAGGTTCGGTAAATGAATGAATGAATATCACAATTTCCACCACCCAAGACATGTGGTGAATGTTCATGCCACTAAGAATACATAACTCACATAGAATTTTACTCTCTGAACACATTTGATCTGAACATACAATTGGAGATTTGCATAGTTGCCCAAGTCATAGATTTGATCACTTTTGCCATTACTATGAACACTGGTGAACTAGGAATTATTTGGTATTTATAATTACTTTTTATTTCAGTAAGAAATATAAAGTTATATTCAACTTTGATACACAGTCCTATCTATTACCCAGGCTTACATATCCTAGCTATTTTTATTTGTCTGATAGATTTTTTTTTTATTTGTGGGTCTAATGAAGTGATACCCATGAGAGTAGCATTGATTCTAATTTTGTAATAAAGGTACATAGCAAGGGGGCAGCACGGTGGCGTAGTGGTTAGCACGTCCGCCTCACAGCAAAAAGGCCTGGGTTCGATTCCCAGCTCGGGCGTTTCTGTGTGGAGTTTGCATGCTCTCCCCGTGCTTGCGTGGGTTTCCTCCGGGTACTCCTGTTTCCTCCAACAGTCTAAAAACATGCACAGTAGGCTAATTGGCTGCTCCAAATTTCCCCTAGGTGTGAATGTGAATGGTTGTGTGACTGTTGGCCCTGCGATGGCCAGGCGAGCTGTTCAGGGTGTACCCCGTCTTCACCCACAGTCAGCTGAGATGGGCACCAGCGTCACCGTGACGATAATTAGGTTTACTTGGCTTAGAAAATGAATGAATGAATGAATAAATGAATGAGATACACAGCAAGCCTTATCTATTTACATGAACCTAGCAAATTGCTGTATGTGTGCTTGTATACTCAAGAGGGCAGTGAATCAGTGACCCTGTTGTACTACATGAGCAATAATTTGAACTGGCATGATTATCATTATCATTATCAACTGGCATGATTATCAATCAGACTTTAAAAATCAGACTTCATGGCATAGATAGTTAATATAAGCAATTTATATACTGTAATCTAATCTAAAATAACAAAAATAATAATATATTAAGTTTGATCAGATGAGTTTCACAGAGAAAACTCTGATGTGTTTATTTCTGTTTATGTCTCTGTGATGTGCAAGGTATCACCACCAGTCACAAATGTTTATTGGTGTAAAGCGCATTGATTAACCTAAATTAAAATTAATCTGAATTAAAACTGTATCTGAATTAAAACTCTATCTGAATTAAAATTAATCTGAATTAAAACTGTATCTAAATCAAATGTATCTGAACTAAAATTAATCTGAATCAAAATTAATCTGAATTACAATTAATCTGAATTCAAATGTATCTGAATTAAAATTAATCTGAATTAAAATTAATTTGAATTAAAACATTATGTAAATTCAAATGTATCTGAATTAAAATTGGTCTGAATTAAAATTAATTTGAATTAAAAATGTATCAGAATTTAAATGTATCTGAATTAAAATTATTCAAAGTTAAAATGAATCTGCCTAAGACTAGTTATAATGAGAGCAGCACAGTGGCGTAGTGGTTAGCATGTCCACCTTACGCTGGCCCTGGGGGATGCCTAGTCTGCCGCGTCTGGGGGAGGTGTGGTGGAGGGGACCGGATTTAGGGCTCGTTGTCCTCTGGTCTGCCGGGGCCATCCCCCGCAGGGCATGGTGAAAAAAAGAAGAAAAGCATGTCCACCTTACAGCAAGAAGATCCTGGGTTTGGGTCCTGGGCTGGGTGAGGGCGTTTCTGTGTGGAGTTTGCATGATCTCCCTGTGCTTGTGTGGGTTTCCTCCAGTCTGAAAATATTCACATTAGGTTAACTGGCTGTTCCAAATTGCCCTTGGGTATGAATGTTCATGTAAATGGTTGTGTGTGTTGATCATGCAACAGTCTGGTGAGCTGTTCAGGGTATACCCTGCCTTTGCCCAGAGTCCGCTGAGATAGGCACCAGCCTCTCTGCGACCCTAGGATTTGGCGGTTCAGCAAACGAGTGAGTGAGTGAGTAGGTATAATAAACATTATGCCCCATGTTAAAGAGCAGGCACTCATCAGGATTCCGGAATTTTTTTCCCAACATGAACCCATGCACGGACCACCACCGAAATGTAATGGTTTGTTACTTGTACCACACCCTACTCTAGAAAAAAATGTCATCAAAGTTTGTGATTAACTTTTTGCGATATATTGCATACAAACAAACAAACCAACGCAAATGTGAATCTATCCACTGATTATCTGTATCACTTATCTCACATCTTACTCTCATATTTACACGTGCCTTTGCCCAGTGTCGGCTGAGAGGAATATTCGGCAACATGCATGAATATAAATGTTAAATGACTCAGTGATTGCTCATTGAAAAGTTTTACTGACCCTGACATTCGTAGTTTGTTAGAAAGTGACTGATATACAGTTGGTGTATTTGTATTTAATTATTTATTTATTTTTGTAAAGACTTCCCCTCATTAAAGAACTTGCTGAGGATTTTAAGTTGATTTAATTCAAGACACAAAAGCATATTAATGATCACATGGAGGTGGACAGACACACACCTGTTTGGGTTTAACAATTCATTCATCTTCAGTATCTTCTTTATCCTGGTCAGGGTCACTGGTGGTCTGGAAGGAATCTCAGGAACACTATGCAATAGCTCTTTCATACACTTATTCACAAATAGCAGCAGTTGAAGCTAGTCGGTTCACTTGGGAGATGGGAGGACACTCGACAGACACCCACACATACAGAAGGGAACATCAAGTTTAAAATGCAGTTTATTGTTAAATGTTTCCAGAATACAGAGTAAATGGGAAACAATAAAATTCTTGTACAAACCCCAACACAGATGGCCACGAATGATTCAGGGACCCTGAAGCTATGAGGCAGCAATGCAACCCGCTGTGCCATACTTCCTCCCCGCAGGTTTATGATATTTTTAAAACTCCTTATGCAAACAAACATAAAAGTCCCACTAGTAGTCAGGCTAAGGGCAATTGTAAAATGGGATTGAAATAGTCAAGGCTAATGTCATAATAATAAACATAAAAATCAAAACAGAGAAAGAGAAGCTGGCTTGTAATCAGCACAGGCAGGGATGCAGGGGAAATTTGTGATTGAGGGTTAAAATGTTCTTTCAAGCTTACATGCTTGACGGTGCATTTTACATAAATTTAGGCTAATGGCTTCAAAATGATGATGGGATTCTGACCTTTTATGAAGTGATAAAACTGTTCCACTATCCTGTGGTATGAAGTTGCCAATCACCTACATAAGGGAGAGATCACACTGATTTTTTATTTGTAAATTATTTTTTTTGTGCAAATTTTGAAATTCGCATCAAGCAATCAATTCGATGTTTTGTGACTCTACATGCAAGTGAATATTTTGCAGCTTAAATACATATATCGCAAGAAAGTCGCAAGAAAGTTCTGTGACAATCTGCAATTGATTTGCGAGCAAGTTGCGATTGGTTTTTCAGATGTTTTGCAAAAAGAAAGCGAATCTCTTGATGTAAACTAGTCGCGTTTTGTTCACATTTTGTGCTCAAACCATTTGCTTTTTTTCCCCATGTTATTAGCGTGAACAAAATGCAAATAAAATATGAATGATGACAGAATACACAGAATATGTTGGATTCCAGCAAGTCTCAAACTTTTCTCAAATTTTCAACGTGGAAGTCTCCAACTTCTGCTTTCCCTTGCCAACGAAAAATGAATAGGTTGTGAGCAAGACGACAACTTTGTGACCTTCTCCCGACATGTGTGGACTGTTTGAGAAGAGTTGGAGACTACTCCGCGTCAGAGCCTCGCTTTGCGTCATTCGCAGAAATTGAGACAAATTTGAGAATATTTTCAGAATGAAAAGCGACAGCCACGAATTGCCATTCGAGTCAGTTGCTTTTCTATTGTCCCGCTAGTGTGAGCACTCCCTAAACAACAGCAAACCTTCTCCACAATGTTTTAAATTTACATTTACTGATAACATGTATACTATAATGTTATAGATGGCACAGTGGTGTAGTTATTAGCATGTCCACCGCATAGCAAAAAGGTCTTGGGTACGAGTACAGGGCCCGGTGAGGGCGTTTCTGTGTGGATTTTGCATGTTCTCCCATGCTTGCCTGGGTTTCCTCTCACAGTCCAAAGACATGGACATTAGGCTAATTGGGTGTTCCAAATTGCCCCTAGATGTGAGTGTGAGTGTGAATGGTTGTGTGTTTTGCACTGCGATGGTCAGACGAGCTGTTCAGCATGTAACCCAGTACATCCCTAGTAGGATCAAACAGTTTGGCAAACCAGTGAATGAGAAATAAGGGCAGTGGAAACATCCCATTAGCAACAACAAATACCTACCAATTAAAAAAGTTTGCAGTACAGGTAAAGTTAGTTGAAATTTTTATTGACTGTGCACTGGAGAAATGCATAATTTAAGTCTACTCACATTGTATTTTTCATTAAGTTTACCAACTGTAAGCCAATAGCCAGATTTATATGTTTTAATAAAAGCTAAAATTGGCATATCAATGTTAAATTGTTAGGGCACTGTGGTAGCGAAAAATGCTGAGGTTAATATTCTAATGTAGTTTGGTAGAATGAACAGACAGCAGGGTATGCATGACTTTGATGTTTAATTGGACAGCAATCACATGCTACAAGTGGTAACGTTCATGATACACATCACATGCTAAGTGATGAGATAAAATATTTTGATATTTGAACATAACCAGGGATATGGTGGAGGTTTTTTAATTCTAAAGTGCTGTGATGGATCGGGATCCCTATGAAACTGGGGCAGGGAGGTATCCCCAGACTGAAAATTTACAGCCACAATGCTGGAGTGAGACTTCAAAAAAAAACAAATATTTTTTTTTTCAACTTTCACAATTTAGTGATTTGGCAATTCTAACCCACAATTACCCATCCTCTACCCATTATCCAATCCTCTCCCCATTACCTATCTATCAATCAGGATGGGTTGCAACTGTTCTTCTAAGAAATGTGAAAACAACAATCACATTCTTTTAAACTGCTACAGCTGCATCTTGCGATGGCCTGGCGAGCTGTCCAGGGTGTACTCTGCCCTTGCCCAGAGTTGGCTGAGATTCGCGCCAGCCTTCCTGCGTCCTAATTACGATTAAGCAGTTCAGAAAATGGATGAATGAATGGACAATGCTGCATCACAGGACATGTGAACATGTAAATAACTCTCATGAACAAATACATGCACTCAGAGAAGCCCTCATTTGGATAGTGTTCAACTGTGCATAATTATCCGTATTTTATATATATGGGATTGTTGGTATTGGTGAATAGGTGGATAGGTGTTTGTTTTCTTTTGTGACTGGTGGCCATATGATTAAGGATTATGTGAAATGTAAATCTACAGATTTGGTAGTTCTTACTTTCCCAGAATAATCTGTGCAGACTGAAGCTTGGCACAGGTGGAATATTCTGTTGGACAGTCTGTTCACTACTGCTCATATCCACTTAATGAATTCAGAATGATGGCTGTTGGAATCTTCCATTCATTTAATAGACTGCCCAACAGAAAAAGGACTCTCATACTTTATTCATAAACTAACCAGATAAAGCTACACTCAGTACTGAAAACTCACAGTGGATTTTTTTATTCTATGCAGAGTTGAGCCTAAATAATTATATGGTCATTTTATTCTGGTAAATTGCATAACTATATACAGAGGACCCTTATAAACCAGCATGCATATATACTGTATACACTGTATGTTTAACAATTATGCATTGAAGGCGAGGTGAATGTGGCGGAATATTTTCAGAGACAGGATGGTCATCTCCTCTAAAACCTATGAAGAAGGATACACTAACCAAAGCTAATCAATTAACCTGCTGTATGACTTGGTTGGCAGCCATGTTGTTTATTCAGTAAATAATTTTGAAACAAACTACACTAAATGGACAAAAGTTTATGGACACTTTTACATAACACTCGTATGTGTGTCTTGATGGTTGGACTCCGGGTTTCGTTCCTCTTTACTATTATAATAAATTTCTCTCTTCTGGAAAGGCTCTCCATTAGATTCTGGAGTGTGGGCTGTAGGGATTTGTGGTCCTTCATCTACAAGTGCGTTATTAAGGTCAGGTACTGATGTCAGGCGGGGACACGGGGCAGTTGGTATTCTAGTTCATCCCAAACATGTTCAGTGGGGTTGAGGTCAGTGCGCTGTGTAAGAGACTCACGTTCTCCCACTCTAACCTCTAATGTCTTCATGGAGCTCACTGTGTGCACAGGGGGGATGGCCAAGATAGAACAGGTTCAAGTCTCTTAGTTCTAGTAAAGGGAAATTGAAACCTAACAGCAGTTGAAGACATTCTGCACAGTTGTGTGCTTTCAATTTTGTGGGCACCAACTTTGGGAAGAAGCTACATGCGAGTCTGATGGTTAAGTGTCCATAAAGTTTTGTCCACATGGTGTATAATGTACGTAGTACCTTAAACATTTATAAATAAATAACATGAGACCCTATAAAACCTCCCACATTTCAAAGGTGAAGTTAGAAAAAAAGATTTCTGAAGGCTATCATGGCTCGACGAGTTATGTCAGAGGGAACAGCAACCTTCTGAATAGTAACCTTAAGAGTTTGGGGTGGATGAGTATACACTCATGATTTAAGGTAGCACCGCAGAAAAAATCACAAGGGGTGAGGTCAGGGGAATGGACCGACCATCCAATATTGCCACATAATGAGATCAGCTGATCTGAAAACATTTCCCTCAATACTTCCAATGAACTTCGAGTAGTGTAAGCTGTATATCCATCTTACTGAAACCAGACTCAAGGTGTTGGGGTTGGGCCACCAGCAGACCTTAGCAACGCCTTTTCTGCCTCAAGTTTCATGCATGTAAATAAGATTATTCATTCATTCATTTCCTGAACCGCTTAACCCTAATTTGGGTCGCGGGGAGGCTGGCGCCCATCTCAGCTGACTCTGGGCAAGGGCAGAGTACACCCTGGACAGCTCACCAGGCCATCGCAGGGCAGAAACACGCTGACGGCAACTCAGCCGTCAACGCAGCACTGGGGGGACAGCAGTGACAACCAGTTGAGTGTGGGGCTTGAACCCCCGACCTTGGGATCAGTAATCCAGCACCCTACCACCGGGCCACCACTGCCCCAGTAAATAATATTATCTTTAACTTATTTTATTATTTACCTTTAAAATGTGTGTGTTTTTTTTTTTGTTTTTGTTTTTTTTTAAGTTTTTTGATCACCCTGTAGTAAAATTATATTCCTCACCTTTATCACATGTAGTAAGATTCCACTAATCTGTCCTGCTTCATTTCAATCTCGAGTCTGTGATGTGATTTTTTTTTTTTTTTTTTTTTACACTACCTGTTTATAAAATGGTCACTTCAAACACAGATCTAATCCTTGTTTAGGTCCAAATCTTTGTCTTCTTCCTGGTGACCAGTAGCCCCTGCACTCCAGCCATCTCTTCAGCTGACAGACAGAATGTTGACTGATATCAGCGTGTACAATTCTTCAGAACTTGCCTGACTCGCATACTATCTCAATGCAGGAGGACTACTGCTTGTCCTACCTGGCCCAATGTGAAGAAAGTGGTGACATATAATCAATCAGCACTAATACAAGGAAAGGATTAATCAGTCTGTGGATAATCTCAATGGATTTAAATGAAAATCTAAATAATTTTTTTACACAAAAATGCTGCACTTCCCATTACTGCACAACTTAATCAGAAAAGTCAACATCAGTGTAGATTGAGGTTTTTTTCCCATGGTTGTATAAATGTTAGTATAGTATATAGAGAGACATTTCTCCCTTTGTAGAAGGTCAAGTTGTTCATTTGCAGATTCGTCCAACACGACTGGTATGAGCAAATTCTATGAATTCAAGGTTCTTTCCTTTATCTTTATTGACAAATTGATGGTGTTGGCCTAGTAAAGGCATGACAGTCAGTATTAGATGTTCTGGTACACAAAGGAAAGGTTCCTAACCTCAAGGCTGCATATTTTCCTTCAGAAGAGCCTCATGCAGCAGTTTGTAAGAAATTCGGCAGAAACACAACTTTTATCTGGAATGCCTGCATGCTAAAGCAAGATATTTCAGCTCTACTACAGCCATTTAACACCTAATTATGTTTATAGGCATACCAGTAATGATTCTTCCAGGGAAGACTTGTGTCGCCTATGCTGCTTATTTCCACTAATATTGGGAAAAAAGAGCATGAAGGTCACAGCTGAGCGCACGCATAAGGCCACTGAGACCTCAGTGATAACGGCACAGGCGTAACAGCCCTCATAGTTAGTAGGTGTAGAAGTCTAATTTTTTTTTTTTTTGGTTTTGCTATACTGTAGTAATCCTGCAAGGAAAATTATTGCCTCTGCATTTAACCCAAAGTGATTACACAAATCCAGAGTGATTACACACACACACACGCGTAAACAGTAAGCCACACACTTAGAGCAGTGGGCTGCCACACACTGGGGCGCCCAAAGAGCAGTTTGGGGTTAGATGTCCTGCTCAAGGGTACTTCAGCCATGAAGGTGGAGGCAGCTCACTCCCCCACCCCCACACATTTTTCCTGCTGGTTCAGGAATTGAACCAGCGACCTTTTGGTCCCAAAACCACTTCTCTAACCATTAGACTACAGCTGCCCCCGTTTTCACCATGAGTAAAGAAATGATCCTCACCATGAGTAAAGAAATGATGCACACAATTTGTAATACATGTAAGGCCAAGGACCCACCATGAAAACTTTCAGATCAACAAACCTAATTACAGGTTTGTTAATTACACACTTAAAACACCGTCACCCAGCTGAATACGCCGTTTGATGAAGCTAACTGCAATGTTCAAAAATCACTGTACAAAAACTAGTTTTGGAGGGATGAGCAGAGTGGGTAACTGCTGAAACCTCACTTGGAGTTGATTCAGAGAACGTTAAAATCCCAGGCATGTTACATAACCTTTTACTTTTACTTTAAATAATTACAAAAATAATAATAATGATGATGATGATGATGATGATTATTGTGAATATTATTATTATTATTATTTCAAGATTTTCTGATTTTTGACTGGTGGAAAGCCATCAAAGAATTCCTATTGCATCTTTGCCATTGGTTAATTGGCACAAAATTATTGCACAGGTGGCATGCGCCAATGTTGCTGCTCAACGATATTATATAATAAACAGTACCAGTCAAAAGTTTGAACACACCTTTTATTTCTGTTAGAATGAGTGGCGGTGTCCAGACATTTGACTGGTACTGTATGTTACAGCAGCTGTTATAAACAATTTGACTCACCAGGCTCTTTTTTCTTTCTCCTGAAGTTATGGAATCTGCGATTACAAGTTTAAATTATTTTTTGAGCAAAATAGACATAGTAGCTAGCATGAACATCAGATCACCTTCTACCTCTCTGCTCCTTTCAACTGCTTAGCTTAGTGGCAGTGATAAACAAAATATTGAAAAACAAAAAATGGTGAACATCTACAGCTTAATTAAAAGCTACAGTCCAAATTGGTTAAATTCCCATGAATATTTTAGGAGGAGTTGTGGACAGAAGCAAGACGGTTCTAGGTGATCCTTATGTGTCACTCCAGCTTTACTGGCAAGCGGCACAAAAATATATGATCAAACAGAATTTGCAAAGAAGTCTATTTGCAATATAAAAAAAAGAATTTTGGCATCACTTTGGAAATAGGCATTGTTTACGAATCTTGCGTGGCAAAACAACTCCTGAGTGATAATCCATTACATGCACTGAATGGGACGCTGCATTAGAGAGAGGATGAAGGGAAAGGGGAAAAATCAATGATTGTAGAACAAGAATTTTCTTCAGTTTCTTTATATTTATTGAGGTGAACAGCTATGGGGTATTGTAAAAGAGTTCCTAAAAGAAATAAAATAAAAGAAATAATTATTTTCTTATTCACAAAACGTGAGGGGGTGTGCTGACTTGGTGTTTAACACTGTCACCTTACAGTGAGAAGTTTTCGGTTTTGACTCTCAGCCAGTCTGCATGATCTCCCTGTGCTTGAGTGTGTTTCTTTAAATTGTTCATAAATGTGAGAGTGAGTGGTTGTTTGCCTCTGTGTTAGCGCTAAGAATGATTGACTTCCTAAAGTCAGTTGGCTCCAATTTCCCCTGCAAACCCTGGTGGATAAGCCAGTAATAGCTCAGGATTTCCAAATGGTGCGATGTGTGTAACCATAAGGAAACCATTTATTACTGAGGTTAGTTGGAAGAAAAATCTTCAATTTGCTCATTTCAGATGGTCATGTGGTTTGGTGAATCCATATTCACTCTGTTCCTGAATGATGGGCATGTCAAGGTAAGAAGGATAGCACATGAATCCTTAAGTAGAGGGCATAGTGAACCCAATACAAGCCTCTGGAGGACTGGAAGTACCAGGACCCCTTTGCTGTGAGGCAGACGTAATAACCACTACAGCAACGTCACAGTTTATCGTATTTATGTTAGCTGTATATATATGGGTTTCCTCCAGTACTCTAGTTTCCTTCCACACTCCAAAGACATGCACATCAGGCTAACTGGCTGATTCAAATTGCCCCAGGTGTAAGTGTGAATGTTTGTGGGAATGTTCTCCCTGTGATGGACTGGCGAGCTGTTCAGGATGTACCCCTGCTTCACCCAGTGTCGGCTGAGATAGGTTTCCTTCAAACTCCACACAGAAAAGCCCACGACTCAAACCCAGGACTTTCTTGCTGTGAGATACGGACATGCTAACCACGACACCACTGTGCCACCCCAGCATTTAGTGAATGGGTATTTAAGAATTTGGTGACACAGCATTGCTGGTATTTAGTGTATGTTGACATGGAAATGTTAAAATTTTATCATTATTCGGAATGTATTTCCCCCTCTTTTCCATCAAAACAAATAAAGTAATAACATTTTTGAACAAAATATGGAAAACTATATCAAATTGAACAATTCATTAAGTTTCAGTAATGGCTCATTGCAACACACATCAACACTTAGAGACAACTTTACACCCACCAGTTTGATTTCATGAGGTAGCCTTTAGGAACTTTAGGCCTTTTTGTTAACCCACACAAACAAGGGGATAGCATGCAAAACTAACAGACAATTATGAGCTAGGTTTAGAACCCAGAGCCAAATGCAAGGCTACCTGATTTATTGATATCTTCATTTCTAAGATATGATGTTTATGTTTTAATACAATTAAAACTCTTCATAATTCAAACTTCTGAAATATCTTAATTTTTTATATATATATATATATATATATATATAAAAGCAGTAACACTTTATATGATTACATGTAGTTCTACTAATTCAAGTACACGTGCAGCTTGTCTTGGTGAAAATTAGCATTTAAAATCAATTATGGGTGGTACAGTGGTGTAGTGGTTAACACGCCTGCCTCGCAGCAAGAAAGTGCTAAGTTTGACTTCCAGTATTGGTGAGGGTGTCTCTGTATGTAATGGTTTGCATGTTCCCCTGTGCTTGCATGGGTTTCCTCCAGGTACTCCGGCTTCCTCCAACAGTCCAAAGACATGCACATTAAGCAAACTGGCTGTTTCAAGCCAGTGCAACTATATGTGAGTTGTTGAGTGTGTGTTGCCCTGCAGTGGTCTGGTGAGGTGTTCAGGGTGTACCCTGCCTTCGCCCAGAGTCGACTGAGATAGGCTCCAGTTTCCCCACAAGCCTAACTGAAATAATCAGTTCAGCAAATGAGTGAGTGAGAGTGAAAAATCAATTGCACTTTAGCACTTACTAAACACACTATATTACATACATAAAAAATAATGATTTACAGAATAAATAAGTGTACAAATTAAAAAACAAAGAGTTACTGTCCTGAACTGTATGTCTAAAATTACATGAAACCCCTGTGTTTTGTGTTGTAGTTCCTTGGAAGAATAGTGCTAGTAGGTGAGAGTATTGACCCTCCTTGGGTTAATAAGGGTGACATATCTTTGTGTCCACTTTAAAAGCTCTGATGGCCTAATGCCTTCTTCCAGTGAGGACAGGTTGGGAGAGGAGTGAGTGACCTTCTGTTGTTTATTTGATAATCCTTCTTGCTGGATCATTATGCACTGAAGTGTGTTTAATGCCTGTGTGGTGGAAGTGTCCAGATAAGCAGTAATTGAATGAGGGTGGGCTCCACAGTTGGAGAGCAGAACTGGAACATCAGAGACTGTAACGGGTTTCATTCATGTTCTGCCTCAGAAAATATAAACAGCTCAATCTGTTCTCTCTTGGCAGTAGAGGCACTTTAGTTGTCTGGATCATCCTCCCACTGTCTCACGTATTTACACAACATGCAACTGCATTTGTTTATATGTTTTACATATTCTTTGTGTAGACATAGGCTCTGTCTTTTCCTAAACTGATTTTAACTGTCAGTTGTATATAAATAATAATTGCAAGGAAGTCTGCCAAATACCGTAAATGTAAAAAATGTACACCATCGTACCGCCCTTTATTGTATTTATGTTAGCTGTTGATATGTGTGTTTGTGTGGGCTTTATTTGGGTACTGCAGTTTCCTCCTACAGTCCGAAGACATGCAGATTAGGCTCATTGGCTGATCCAAATTGCCCCTAGATGTGAGTGTGAATGGTTGTCTGTGTGTTGGCCCTGTGATAAACTGATGAGCTGTTCAGGGTGTACCCCACCTTCGCCCAGAGTCGGCTGTGATAGACTCCAGCCTCCCTGCAACCCTAACAAGATTCAACAGTTTGTCAGATGAATGAATGAATGAATGAATGAATGACTGAATGAAAGAATGAATGAACACTGTTAATAAAGAATTCAAAGTTTGTTAAACTACATTACAGCTCTGTAGTGTTGCGCATTTGGTGTTCTTCACAGCACCAGCTGCAATATTCCTCTTTTTTTCTGTAGGTAGATTAATCACTGCCCACCTGATTACACTGTTTTATGTTTGTAATTTTTTTTTCCTTACCCCTCCCAATTCCCAGCCCTTTTAAAGGAGGGTGTTTCCATAGTGACTGAGTGAGCAGTGAAATACTAAAATCTGCACAAAGAATTTCTCTCCTTCTCTTTCTGGCCAAGGCCATCATTCCATATTTTTATCTGTTTTTCATTTTTACAGTCTAAGAAGAAGTAGGTAACCACTTGCTGTATTAAATATCCTTCATATATGCTCTATAAATCGAGCCGTTATATTTATAGTGTAGTGATTCAGAGCACAGGAGGATATGTATTATCCTACCATTAAAAAAAAGCTTAGCATATGCTGAAATTAATAACTGACTTTAATTAATGTGTCATTTATTTCTGCCTGCTAAAAAAAAGTTCATATTTTCAGCCAGCACCTTGCGAAAGCCACAGTAGAAACAACAACAATTACCCCCACCCCCCAACACCCAACACCTTTCTTTACTGAAAGGCAAATAAAACATACCAGCTTGGAATAGCATTGAGAATCACAATGGCACCTATGGCCATCCAACGACTTAAATTTCATACAATTATGTACCAAAAGGCCATTCTGAATTCAAATGATAAAATAAAATAATAGTGATGACAGCAACAATAGGATTGTTCGATGCCTCACTCAGGCATTTGATTAGAACACTTCCTGAATGCCTCCGTGGTGTTCCAGGCATGTCCAACCGGGAAGAGACCTCAGGGTTGACCCAGAACACACTGGAGGGACTACGTCTCTCGGCTGATTTGGGAACGCCTCGGAAGAGCTGGAGGAAGTGGCTGGGGAGAGGGATGTCAGGACCTCACTGCTTGGGCCGCTGCCCCTGCGACCCGACCCCGGAACAGGCAGAAGAAGATGATGATGATGATGAAGAAGAAATTTTGATCTTTTTTGCATTTTTAAAAGCAATATCTTGGCAATAAATGCATGCATGAAACTGAAATGTGCTATGTGCAATTTCTAGAAACCTTAATGACAGAAAATACCTGTAATTTCTAAAAATGACAGTATAATTACATATTTATTGCATCACAAATATGGCAATTTGTTCATTTTCGAATTTTCCTTTGAAAAAGTAGAGACGTCTTCTGAGCAAACAATGCAAGGTTCATAAATAATGTTCATATTGTAGATTTACCATATCTGGGTAACTGACTTTCATTTAAAAAAAAAAATCATGTTATTTAGTTGAAGAGCCTCAGGGTTACAGTACCATAAAAACTAAAATAACATAAATAGTCCTTCATTCACAGCAGAATTTTACACTGTTGACATGTGCTCAGCCTCTTTTGACACTTTGTGTCAAAATTTATTTCTCTAGCTTAAATGCCTTCATGATGAAAACATTACTAATTAGGTCAGTTATTTACATGCAAAATTGAATGCAATGCAAATGTTTGTTAATAGCCCTTATTTTGTCAAAACAGACCCACTCCAGCATAATACAGATTAAGTAGTAAATTTGACATACTGAGATATTCATATATTTGGGAAAATAATTAATATGCTTCAAAATGAAGTTGTTTTCCCCTCATCAATTCAAGATGTCGGTGAGAAATGAACCCGACACTGGATGAAATAAATGCTATGTTGCTTCAGTTTGTTGAAACAATAACAGTTTTTATAAAGTCTTCTCCAGCACACCCCGAAATCTTTTGAGTCCCCATTTTATATCTGTGCCGTCAGGGAAGAAAAAGTGCACTGATGTGATAACCTGCTCATTCAGGACATTCAGATCATCAGCTGACTTCATTTTATTGCCACATTAATGTTGCTGAGCCTCGACAGGACCAACTGGAGCAATAATGTCATGTTGTGATCAAGGATAAATGCTCTCCACAAAAATATTACAGTGTGTGCTTTTTTTTTTTTTTTTTTTTTTGGCTGGGCAGTGTACAAAGGAAGAATGTGTGTGATAGAACACATCATGCCCAGATTTGGTCTTGAACCTTATTCTTATTGGCCAAGGGCACAGCAGTGGAAAATTTTTCCGTTTTTTTATTCTTCCATTTGGTTTTTAATTTACATTCCTCCATAGTAGATTTTTCACATCTGACTGAGAGGCAGTAAAATCCAAATGGAAATAATTTAATAGGACCTTGAGGGTGAAATTCAGGATTAATTTTCTGCTGTTCTTGTTGTCATATTTTCTTTTCTAAGCATGGTGGTAATATAATATTGAACAACTGACATGTTTGGAGTCGGCTACTTCAGTGGGCATTTGTTTTGGGGTTTTGAAACAGCCCCAGACAGCGACCTCTGGGGG
>JAQMYF010000006.1:26838703-26848861 GCA_030014195.1 Neosilurus mollespiculum
TATAGGGGTACTTATGATTTACTGACAGCAGCAGTATAAACAATCATGCTTTGGGAATGTATTCAACTGTGCTGTTTTAGTGGATTATAAACAAAATATAATTAAATATTTGCTACTATTAAAATGTATACTAATCCCTTCTTGGTGTATTGGATTTACACAGTAAGTGGATATTCTACACAATGCTTAAAGCCTCTGCAGTTATATGAATAATCAATGAATAGATAGATAGATAGATAGATAGATAGATAGATAGATGAAAATGATCTTGAAAATTACAGTCATGGTTGGTGAAATTTAAGGAGAATAATTGCTTTCAGACTAACTATATGTAGAATGTTTATTAATAGAGACAAAAGAATATGGATAATTAATGTATTTGTAGTTAAATATTATTAACAATAAAGAATTGTACTTTCAATTATTAATAACAATATAGAATTTTGGTGGCGCAGTGGTTAGCACGACCACCTTGATGTCCTGGGTTCAAGTCCCGGGCTCGGTGAGGGCATTTCTGTGTGGAGTTTGCTTGTTCTCCAAGTGTTCATGTGGGTTTCCTCCAGGTTCTCCGGTTTCCTAACACATGCACATTAGGCTAACTAATTATTCTTAATTGCCCCTAGGTGTGAGTGTGAACGTGAATGATTGTGTGCGTGTGATTTATGGACTGGCGCGCTGTTTAGAATGTACCCTGACTTCTCCCAGAGTTGGCTGAGATAAGCTCCAGCCTAACCACAACTCTAGTGGTTTCAGCAAATGAGTAAACGAATGAATGGAAATAGATTTTTGGGGAGAAGTATGTCATTATATACATCATCATTTAAATTTATTTAATAATTAGTCTGGATGATTCGTCTGGTTCCTGGTGTACATTGCCTCTCATCTGAAGTCAGCAGGGATTGGCTCCAGCTTCCCTCACAACCTTGGTGGATAAATGGCATAGACAACTAATGGCTGGTTTGATGCATGTTTAGTCTATGCCTTAGGTACGAATTTAAAAAAGACTAAAATTTTTTGTACGATATTAGATTAAATTCTGTAAGATGTCCAATATTAGTTAAACCTTAATTCTTCCACTGTGGTCATAGGGAGGCTGGTGCCTATCTCAACCGACACTGGGCAAAGGCAGGGTACACCCAGAGCAGCTCGCCTAACCATGAGTTGTTTAGCCTGTAGATTAATTATTCTCTGTTACAGTCCTTGTTCCAATCAGATTTCAGTTTGTTGTCACCGGTCTTCATTGGTGTTATTGCATATCTGTCTCCTCTTCCATGTTTGAGTAATGTGGTTATTCATTCCAAGTCTTGTCTTTCTGTGTTGTTATAACGACTCTACCAGAGATAAGCCCACCTCACAGACAAAAGCAGTCAGCCTGGAAACCGGTCTGAAAATCCTCATAGATCTAAGATGGTGCTACGGCAGTAGCAAGCAGCGGCCACTCCAGAACCAAAATGGTGCTTGCTATATCCTTGTTTTAGCCCAAATTTTAAGTGCAGGGACACCAAAGACAGTGGTGTTCATGTATACGACCGCTAGACAATACTGCAGCTAAGAAATCATACAGTCACTAACCTGCATGATGATGTACTCTGCAAACTCTGTGACCTGCTTATTGCGAAGACCAGTCCTTGGTGTCGCCTGATGGCGGTGTCTGGCAGAGAGGACGTCACAAGCGGTGCTCAAGGAAGCAGAAGCACAGAAAACTGGCAGATGTCCGTGCTAGACTAAAAACAAACCCTAGCTGGCTGGCACTACCCTCCATCATTTTGTCCCATGTCTGCTCACTGGACAATAAATTGGACTACATCTGACTCCAGCCAACTACACAGCGTGAGTACAGAGACTACTGTGTCTTTGTTTTTGCGGAGACGTGGACACAGTTCTGGACACCGCCATTCAGCTATTCCGACAAAAAGCCGTGGATGACTGCAAAAGTCCATGCTCTTCTGAAGTCAAGAGACTCCGCCTTCAGAGCAGGGGACAGGGTGGTCTTAAAAACAGCAAGGGCCAAACTGTCCTGTGCCATCAGAGAGGTGAGGCTCGCACATGCCCAGAGAATCCACGGCCACTTCCAGAACAGCGGAGACTCCCGGCGCATGTGGCAGGGCATCCAGGCAATCGCCAACTACAGGACAACTCCACCTGCTTATGACAGTGATGCCTCCCTCCCAGATGCACTGAATGACTTCTACGCTCGATTTGAGGAACAGAACACACGTCAACAAGGAACACCATCTCTCCTCCTAACGACCAGGTGCTCTGTCTCACAGCGGCTGATGTGAAGAGAACTCTATGCAGAGTCAACCCATGGAAGTCTGCTGGACCAGACAACATTCCTGGCAGAGTGCTCAGAGAATGTGCAGAGCAGCTAGCAGATGTCTTTACTGACATTTTCAACATCTCGCTGAGCAGCTCCCTTATCCCAACGTACCTCAAGACAACGACCATCGTCCCAGTCCCTAAGAAGTCTACGGTTTCCTGCCTCAATGACTATCATCCCATCGCATTCACCACAAAAGTGATAAAATGCTTCGAGAGGCTCGTCATGAGGCACCACAAGTCATTTTTTTATTCCATCTCATCTTTTTCTTTCCTTTGGCACCGTGTCTCATTTATGTGTTGTCTTTTTCTTTTTGTCCTTTTTCTTTTTGTACTGTTTGCACTGTTTGCACCTAGCTGCACACTTTGCACTTTATATGGCTAGGACAAAAACCTTGGGCCTAGCTCTGTGGTTTTTTTTTTTCCGAATTACATTTTTATGTTGTATGTTTATGTAGCACCTGGTCCTGGAGAAACGTTGTTTCATTTCACTATGTACTGTGTCAGCTATATGTGGTTGAAATGACAATGAAGCATCTTGAACTTGAACTGAACCAAGATCCACACTTAATCTCACAACTGCTGACTGTGCAAACAACAAAACCCCCTGTGAACAGCTGCTGTTTCCCATGATTCCAATCACTTATTACAAAAGAACTCTGAACAAGATTCCAAAACCTGATCAGAATTTGCTGTGTATTTGCTCTTGAGATTTTCTCCTACAATGCGAGCTGTCATTTATGATCTTGGTGCTAATTGGGAGAACAGGAGAGTGAGTAACTACCTGAGGAGCAACAGAACAGAAATTTTCTTAGGAGCGGTTATTTCCATAGTTTCAAGGGAGTCTTTCGCTATCCTTCAGAGAGAAGGAGTCTGGAGTGTATTGTGTACATGAAGTAAAGTTAGGCATGGAGCCGGTTTATAAGGCTAATTCAGCTCTTGGTCTCAAATTAGTCTGAAATCATCCTCTATGCAGTCGGAATCAGTCCACAGTGGTCAGTAATAAAGAGTGATAAACCAGTCTGAAATCAGTCGTCCAGTTCACTTCATTTGCTACAAGGTCAGATCATGGTCAAAATGCGGTCGCCGGTCGTGGGACAGTTTTTGTCCAACACTGGATGGTACTATACTGGGGGTCTGGAAGTTTTTGGAAAACAGCGCTGTGCATAAAAGTCATGTACATGTTCTCAATAAACATGATACTATTGTCACAATATTCTGATAATGTTTTGTGTAGCCAACCGAATTACCACCCTTGTGCAACTTGACAGTAATGTTGCAAAACACTGTGTGTTAGCTAGGACTGTTGCAAAAAAAAAAGACTCAGTAACGCAGATAAGGTTCACACTGACAGTACTTTTCAGTGAAGGTACTTTCTGAGTCTCTTTATATACCATGTCCATAATGAACTGGGATGCAGAGCAGCTGTGTAGAATCAACAGGTGTATACATACACCCTGCAGTGCCACCTGGAGAATAAGGTTCATATATAAACTCCAGTGTCCTGAAGCTGGAAGTATCCGTACGGCGCTCAGGCTGTGCAGTGGGCTGACTAATGAATGTATCTACAATTTATTATACTTTTTTTTTTTATTGGCTCACATGTACAACACTTGTACATGTATAGGAGAGCAGTGAGTCCATGCGGTATTCATATACCATGTAAATAAGAGACTGGTGGATGGGAGCTTGTTACATTGCAGCTGAAGCCAATGCATCATTTGCTCATGATTCACCACTTTCGATGTTGTAAAGAGTTTCATGAATCACACTGATGTGTCAGTTATATCTGAGGTGCCTTTGGGTCCAGGAGGTGGATGCTCGTCCATTTCACTAGATTTGTCAAAAATTTCATGACACAGTGTCACACTAATACTGACATATCATATATTACTATTGAGATTCAATAAATATACTGTATGTGTGTGTGTGTGTGTGTGTGTGTGTGTGTGTAGTCATGTGAAAAAGATTCGCAGTGTGGTGGTGGCATGTGCTGCGCGGTCAGTCTGTGGATACGCAGCCTTCGGATGTGTATGCCGATGGGACTGGAGGGAGATGAGTGCCATCCTATGAGCCATAAGGTGAAACTACTTCTCATTTTTATCTCTTCAATACTGATTTATACTTTCCCTTTAATATCTCTATGTTTCTTTCTGTTTGGAAGTATTTTTAAAGTACTAACATACCTTCCCTGATACAGGAGACAGAATGGTACTGTATCAGAATGGAACTGTGAAAGTCTTGTTTAAATTATTTTACATGTTACTACAATAAATGTTCTTCTTTCATTCATCAGGGAGTAGTCACACCTTACTGGATAGCATAAACTGATGTCCGACAGATAGAAAGTTTAAAATAAATAAAGTAATAAAATGATCCGGTGGTGAAAGTCATCCCCGTTGCTGCTCTAGGTTCTCATGATACTCTGGAGGATGTACATCGCTGTCCATTTCGGACCAAGTGAAGACTTATTACATATCGTCAGTAATAGTCAGCTGAATATGCGGTCTATGTCCATCACACCTCCAGTTCACCCGTTACATGTCAGGTAGTTAGCAAGTCAGGTCCACCAGACATCAACGGATGGGAACTGACAAGTACAGGATGAGTTACAAACAGAACACATGCCCAGTGCGCAACACCCTTACAACCAGTGAAAGCCTTTGCCAGAAGGAGTCCATTCCAAGTTCTGTGCATGCACAAAACTTTCTGCCAGATTAAACAGACTTCACCTGATAAGAAACTCATTTGCTGAATGAGAAATGGACAAGAAATACATGCGAATGGTTTGGAAGTGCGAATACACTTGAGCTGTACCCAAGCCAGAGACCACAGGAAGCATGGCTGTGGTGGTAGACTTTAGCGTGCTCGAGATCAGTCCCATCGTGTCATTGAGAACTACATTGACAGCCTTGGTGTGCGTTCTGTGCGGCCAGACATCGGTGGCATATTCTGCTGTGGAGTAGACTCAAGCGAGAGCCAAAGCAGGATTGGTGCCGAAAACCTCTACGCGGTGAACCTAGTAATGCATCTACTGCAGCTAATCCCAGCAAGCCAATGTCATATATGGTTGAGTGTGCCGGAATGTTTTTCTGCTTTCTAACTTGTCTGCAATAATTCTTATCTCCAGGTTCCATTCAGTGGGAAGAGACTTCATCACACATGCCCGTGTTTGACAAACCTAGCTTGTATCCCTGCAGAGGAGGGCAAATCCAGATGTCTTTCACCATCCAAGTTACAAGATTATTATCTGTGAATTATATTCATGCTCACATGTGGAAGGCTGTTTAAAATGTATACTATCATTTTCTTTATTTAATTTATGGAAATATTACTATTTATTTATTAACAGTCAATTACAACTATATTCTCAATACACACACACACACACACACACACACACACACACACACACACACACAGAGATCATTGCTGTACCCCTAAAGTCTTCACCATTAAAATGAAAGAAATCATGTAAGTGTGAGGGTGAAATGTGATTTCAGTATTTATCACACAGTAATACTGAGGGTCCCAGGAAAAGCCCTGTGATTGGATTAAACTCTGAATTTTGCAAGCTCGCCCCATGTCCGTATAAGTCAGGTTCATAAATTTCCTCCTATCACACTCACACCAAGGGGAATTTGAAACAGCCAATTAACCTAATGTGCATGTCTTTGGACTGTTGGCGGAAACCGGAATATCCAGAGGAAACCCATGCAAACACCAGAAGTATACGCAAACTCCATACAGAAATGTCCTCGTCGAGCCCAGGACTCGAACCCAGGACCTTCTTGATGTGCCCTTAATAACTAGTATACAATATATTATTATAGCATTTTCCCCCAAGCTTGCATGGGTTTTCCTCCGGGTACTCCGGATTCCTTCCGCAATTTAAAGACATGCGCATTGGGATAATTAGCTGTTCCATATTGCTGCTAGGTGTGAGTGTGAATGGTTCTGTGTGTGTTGGCCCTGTGTTGGCCCTAGCAAGCAGTTCTGGGTGCACCCCGCCTTCACTCAAGAGTCAGCTGCAACAGACTCCAGCTTCCCTGCAACCCTAGGAGGGTAAAGCAGATTCATTCATTCATTCATTCATTCATTTTCTGATGTCCATTACACCCTGGACAGCTCGCCAGGCCATCGCAGGGCAGGGTAAAGCAGATGAATGAATAAAAGAATATTAGTATAACAGTGTACAGTATACAATATATTAATACACCAGTATACAAATAATTACAGTGAAGAATCAGTCAGTATCAGGTTACTGCTATTGCTAAAAATATGTGGATTTTATATTCAAACACAGATCATGTCACCACTTTCAGGTAGCTGGTTGTAATCCAACCAAAAGCAACTTTTGTCAATAGCAATGAAAGATCCACTGAATCAAGCCAGTCAATACATCACTTAAAGGGCAGTGTAAAGCTGCTTATTAGTCTGACAGCATACTCTATCATTACAAATTGGTGATGTAGCATGTTTAGGCACAATGACAACCTGACTGATGTTCTGTACATTAATAGCTCCTTCCAAAGCCGACCTGATTGTTCCACCACTTCATGACAGTACATCTTACAATCCTAAAAATTTACATACATACAAACACTACATCGATTGATTGATTTATTGATTGATTGATTGATTGATTGAGCAAGAAACGCTTATGTGATTGGCTCATATTTGTGATTTGTCAGTTTTCAGTGTGTACATACACCGATCAGCCATATCATTAACACCACCTGACTGGTCTGTGGATGTGGCATGTGCACATCGGTGAGCTTTGGACAGCCATGACACTGTCCTTTTCCTTGGACCGTCTTTGGTATGCACTTACCTCTGCATTCCAGGAACACCCCTCAAGACTGTTTTGGAGATGATTAGACGCTGACCTGAAGTTGTAGGCATCCAAACTACAGTGACATTCTATACAGTCAGACTTGGGCATTGTAATGAAAAAGGGTTGCTGTGTATTGTTAAACACGAGGATGCTGGAGAACCACTCACCAGTCCATTGCAGGGCCAACACACTTACAACCATTCACACTTGGGGCAATTTGAAACAGCCAATTCGCCTAAGGTACCTGTTTTTGGACTGTGGGTGAAAACCGGAATACCCGGAGGAAACCCATACAAGCATGGGAAGAACATGCAAACCTCACGCAGAAAAGTCCTTGTCAAGTCCAGGACCTTCTTGCTGTAAGGTGGACATGCTAACCACTACACCATTGTGCCGCCCTAACACTGCATGTTCTCATGTCCAAAATATTCTTCACCATTTGGCCGTCCCTAACACACTTCAGGTTTGGTGGGAAATGAAAAAGGTCTAAATATGCTGAATGGCCAAATTACACAAGGTTTAGATTTTTTTTTAAAAATTCATTTACTATAGTCCTTGAAAGAGATGAAAATAACTTGAGGAAATTCCAGTATTGATTCAGTCATTTTCAAAGCGGAGCAGCAGAAGAAGGATGACAGGCAGCATAATGGATCATGTGGAGTTTTAGTGGCAGCTGAAAGGAACATTTTGCTTATATAACTTAAGCCTTTGTGAAAACACCCATTTCCAAATCATGCACAGAATAAAAAGTCTACAATAAATGGTTGGCTGAATACCACGTCTCTTTTGTAGCTAATGCAGTAGCTTTAAATAACATTTTTCCAGTGAAAAAGAGCAAGCGGCAGTACGAATCATTTCCCCCACTGCTCAGTTCGCCCAGGAACTGATTCAGAGAGCATACCCGGCCCCGAAAAAAGAGCTGGTCTATAAGGGTGAAAAACAACATAGGTGTACAGACGAAACCAAACTGAAACCCCCTGTTTGTCTGTTCCCTTGTATTTCAGATTCAGCAACACATTATAACATACATTTAAACACACACACACACACACACAAACCATCTAAGTACAAAATAACAACATTTCATTCATTCATTCATTTGTTTATTTTCTAAGCGGCATAACGCTAATTAGGGTTACAGAGAGGATAAAGCCTATCTCAGCCAACTATGGGCGAAGGCTCATCAGGCCATCACAGGGCCAACACACACATAATTATTCACACTCACACCTAGGGGCAATTTAAAACAGCCAGGTAACCTAATATGGATGTCTTTATAATATGGGAGGAAACCGGAGGTTTCGGAGGAAACCCACACAAGCACGAACAGAACATGCAAACTCCACATAAAAACCTCCTTGCCGAGCCCGGGACTCAATCCCGGGACCTTCTTGCTGTAAGGTGGATGTGGGAACCACTACACCACTGAACAGCTCTTTTCTGAACATCTGTTTGAATGATATAAAACAAGTGTGAATGTGTATTCATGGAGCCCTGAGAAAGATCAGCATCCCATTCATGATGCGTTACTGCCTTGTGCCTAGAAGATAGGGCTTACTATCGAAAAATGAATCTTGCATGAATGAATGAATCAGTTTTATTTGACTTTCAGTTCAGATAATGTAATGTCTCTGTGACACCAGTCCATTTTATTTAATCACCATTAAAAACAACAATAAAAGTTTGTTTGAGTCCTTATATAAAATATTTTTAAATATCAGGGAGGTGTAACGATGTCGCTTCATCCACACACTGAAGTCCAGGTGACGTATGTAGAAAAAGAGTTCCGATTTTTCCAGAGTTTCGACCTAATGAAATAAGATCTGTCGTGTTACATAGCAAAAATAAAGAATGAGCAATAAATAACACACAAGTTACAGCAAAACGTGTTTGTTACACATTACAGTAGTGTGCCCTTCTTTTTTTTTCTTTTTTTTTGGGGGGGGGTTTGCCATGTGGGATAAAATCATGGCTATTGGAAGTTGATTTGAATAATGAATCAATGTGTTTCCTACCTTTATCCTATCTTAATGTTATGCATGATTATATATAATGGTGCAGATACCTAAATGACAATATAAATAATATTTTGAAGGCTAAAAGCCAGACATGTCTGTGTCCATACTTAGCAGTTTGATTAAAAAATAGAATTCAAAGATGGCCAGCATGATGGTGTGGAGGTTAACACATTTGCTTCACAACAAGAAGGTTCTGTGTTTGAGTACCGGGCTTGCCGAGGGCGTTTCTGTGTAGAGTCTGCATGTTCTCCCAGTGCTTGCAAAGGTTTCCTCTGGGTACACCAGTTTCTTCCCACACTCTCAATACATGCCCAGTAGGCTAACTGGCTGTTTCAGATTGCCCCTGTGAGTGTGGGTGGTTGTGTGTGTTGGCCTCGCGATGGACTGACAAGCTGCTCAGGATGTACCCTGCCTTCGTCCAGAGTCGGCTGAGATGGGCTCCATCCTCCCTGTGACCCTAGTAGGATTAGGCTGTTTAGCAAAAAAAAAAAAAAAAAATGAATGAATGTATGGAATTAAAAATTGGACTGTGGCCAAATAAAAAAACTATGGTAACAAGTATGTATAAAGGTGGTGTCTTGAGAATGTGGGGTGGTCACACATCTACACCAAACTGCAAAACAAGGTTCCTATAACAGGCAGCTGTAGTCTTTGCACCACCATTAAAACCAAACCATAGCAAGGTTTAAATAGTAATACAGAGGTACGCTATCTGAATATTCATCCAAACCACTTAATCCCACTAGGGTCACAGGAAGGCTGGAGCCTGTCTCAGCTGACACTGGGTGACAGCAGGGTACACCCTGAAGAGCTCGCCAGACCATCGCAGAGCCAAAACACACTCACACCTAGGGAACAAGGGGAACATGCAAACTCCACACAGAAACGCCCTCACTGGAACTCAACCCCAGGACTTTCTTGCTGTGAGGTGAACGTGCTAAGCACTATGCTACATATCTATATAGAATTAGAAATATAGAAAAA
>JAQMYF010000006.1:26882240-26900345 GCA_030014195.1 Neosilurus mollespiculum
TTTTCCCCACATACAATATATTTAGCTCTACTTCGACGTATCGAGCACTGTCCTACGGAAAATCGACTCAAGATCTTATATATATATATAATTTTTTTTTTTTTTACATTCATTTTTTTTCCCTAACAGTTTTATTATTAGACCATTATTAGCCCTGTGGGGAGGCTGGAACCCGTCCCAGCTGAATTCTGTGCAAAGTCACCCTGAACAGCTTGCCAGACACAGACACATAAACATTCATAATCACATTCACATCTAGCAATCAAGAATATCCAATTAGCCTAATATGCATGCCTTACAACTATGGGAGTAAACCTGAGCACCTGGAGGAAACCCGAGCAAGCGCAGGGAGAACATGCAAACTCCAGATAGAAAGCCCCCACTTGGCCACGGGGTTTAAACCCACACTCATTGGCATTAACACTGGTTTTCATTCACTTTGAACAAAGAAGGGGAAGCCATGATTCTTTAGAATTTGTTGTCTCAATTACTTTACATGTGAGAAGTCAAAGCTGGAAATTTCTGAAATGTGCTGTGGTATTTTCCATAATGTCCATAAAGTCTTAAATTCATTCTATTTATGTATATGTACACTCCTAGCTACAAAAATGGGCAAAACATTAATCTTTTAATATATTACAACAAATAACTGGTCAAAAAATAACTAAAACAAAAGAAGCACTTCCAAGACCTGTGCCATCAATTGCTAATCAGTAATAACCAGATAGGGTAAAAGCTGGAAACAGGTAGATTCACTTACTGTGTATAGTCTATAGTATAGCATATTTCTAAGATCAAATCATGAATGATTGAAATGTTTGATATATGACATTTTCGAAATTTCTTCTGCCTTTTGTTTCCTTAATAGATTAGTTGTCATGTGATATGAAATGCCACCCAAGGCTGACAGCCAGCTCTTAAACAGAACCAGGACTGACAGTCATCTACAGGTAGAAATCAACAACATGCAGCTTTGTGTCCCGAATTAAACATTGGCGGCTCGGTGGTGTAGTGGTTAGCATGTCTGACTTAGAGCAAGAAGGTCCTGGGTTGAAATCCTGGGCTTGGGCATTTCCGTGTAGAGTTTGCATGTTCTCCCTGTTCTCTCCCGGTTTCCTCCCACAGACCAGAGACAGAGACATTAGACTAAGTGGCTGTTTTGAATTGCTACTAGCTGTGAATGTGAATGGTTGTGTGTGTTGGCCCTGCGAGGAACTGGTTCAGGGTGCACCCTACCTTCACCCAGAGTTGGCTAAGATAGGCTTCAGCCTCCCTGCAACCCTAATAAGGATTAAGTGGTTCGCAAATGAACGAATGATTTAAACAATTAGAATATCATTGGAAGTCAGTGTCTTAAACATTTGTTTATCCACACGGTGGCGCTCTGTACTCGCACAACGTCGCTGTAGAGCAGTGGCTCAGGAATGATCTGTATTTATCTACTGTACCAAATACATTCATCAAGGTGTCTGCCTCATTAAATAATAATAATAATAATAATAATAATAATAATAATAATGATGATGATGATAATGATAATAATAATGATAATAATAATAATAATAATAATAATAATTTCCTGTATACTTGGCACTAAATACTGACCTGTTTATAACTGGTTACTGATAGATACAAAAGCGTTATGGGATCATATCTCAGTGTTTGTTTATTATTACTGATTCACAAATCATCATTAATGCGTTATTAGTTATATTGTAGGTGTAGGCTCAGTAAAGCAAACAACAGAAGTACACGGATTCGGTTTATAAGTGTTGGGTTCTTCCTTTATTAAAAGTTAGAAGAGTTACACTGAGTATACCCATATTATTCTACTGAGTTAAACCCTGAATATTAAGCTCAGACCCATGTACAACACAAACAACAACAACAACAACAACAACAATAACAATAATAATATTAATAATAATAACAGCAACAACAAATATAATAATAATAATAATACAAATAAAAACAATAATAATAAAAACAACAACAATAATAATGATGATGATAATAATAATAATAATAATAATAATAATAAAGTTTCTCAACTATGAAAAGTGATAAATGAAGATGGTGGCTATTTGGGTGGAAGAGAGAGTGTATTTCCCCCCAGCACATGGTGCTGTCCTCCTCCTGAACTTTCTACCCTCGGAACTGGGTGTTTGATTGGATCAAGTGCAGAAATCCAGGAGAGGATGGGTTCATTCCCTCCACTTACACCTGGACTCCTGATCACTACTTTACTTTAAAGAGTTTTATTTCCTTCTTTCACTCCGCAGACTAAGGGACAGTTTGCGGATGTTTTCTGGAAAGTCGGATCTGATTGAATCACGTGGACTTTATTGTGGTCTGTGCGCCGCCACGAGCGGTGTTTACTCCAGCAGGTGGATGTGACGTCACGGACTGGGAACATCAAAAAACAACAACAATGTAAATCCGCGACATTTCCCTCCCGCCGTCAGACTCTCGAGGCACAGTAAAGTGCAGAACCCGTCGGAAGGATTCGTTCTGAGAGTCACAGAGTGCTGGTTCCCTGCTTCAACACGCCGCTTTCCGGTCAGAGCCCCGCGGGGACCGTGCAGGCGCCGGCCGCTGAAGTTAGTCCCTCCAGCGGAGTGATAGTGTTTACACTCAGATCTACCGCACGCGCTCTGCCTAAACACGACATCACGACAAGAGTTCAAACTGCCGCGCAGCCGCTCTTTATAAAAACTATTAAAACACCCACCGATAACACGGTAAGTCGCTCTTTTTCTTTCGTTTGTCTGTAATACTTGACTTTTTCCTCAAGGACCGAGTACCTGAAGTTTGGCTTTGTGTGTGTTTTCGGTGGTTGTTTGTTACAGCGAGTAAACAAACAAACAAACAAACAAACAAACCCGTCAAATGTAAGGTTCATAAAACGTCAGGAGTTGCGTTCACTCAAAATAGCGTTATTCTGAATAAAACAAGCCTTTTTCGAGCGGATCCAGGCGGCTAACGTGAGGTATTTTTCTCCTCAGAAGTTAGCTTCAGGAGCTAGCGAGTTGTTGCGCTCGTGCCGAGCAGCGCGTGTTCCAGCGCGTGAAGGTGTAAATAAAACTCTCTCCGGTCCCGCACTTCGCTCCGCCGCGTCAGTTTCAGGACGCCGAGATTCTCTTCAGCAGCATCGAGTCGCTTCTCCCACGTGTTCCCTTCAGTCGGTGTCCGAAACACACACACACACACACACACACACCCCGTGCTCCTCTCAGCGCTCGCGCTTCCTTTACTCTAAACACATCTCGCTGATCCGAACCTCGTGTATCGGCTACAGATTTACTGAAAGTCCCGAAACTTCTTCAGGCGGTCCGAAAGAGTTTCAGTCTCCTGCTTCTCGATCACTGTTCAGAGTTCAGTCTACAGAGCAGCAGGATAGTCAACACCTGAGCATCATTACCACCATCATCATCTTCACCATCATCACCACCATCATCATCTTCATCTTCACCATCTTCATCATCACCATCTTCATTATCATCATTATCATTATTATTATAGATATAAATATTATTAGTATTAGTGTTGTTATTGTAATTATCATTATTATTATTAATATAAATATAAATATTATTATTATTATTGTTAATATTCTTATTGTTAATAATTTAAATATAAATATTATTATTATTATTATAATTATTATGATTAATATTGTTAATATTATTATTGTTAATAATTTAAATATAAATATTATTATTATTATAATTCAGTTTGTAACACTGAAGAATGTTTATTTAGGAGTCCAAACAAACACTCCCCTCCTAACAGCTCAATCGTGACTCATTTTCTTTTTATTTTATTTATACAGGCGTTAAAATTTTTGTATAAGTTGTTTTAGTAAACGGTATTTATTATATAGCATACTATACCTTTTCAGTAAAGGACACTTATATATACATCCTTAACATATTTTGAATGCGCACATGATAAATATAATATAATATACTACAGTATAATGTTTATTTTATAGCCTATATATCATATTTATTTAATAATGTAATATTATTATAATATTTTCTTTTCTCACCTGGTCCCCCCAGGTGTCTGTGTAGGCCTTGTTCCAGCGCTGGAATAAAAAGAATTAAACAAAACAATGAATTCAGTTTTAATTATAGTAACGTCATTTATGAAACCTAAATAAAAATATCGCTCAGCACCATGGACTAGTGCGTGCTCAGTGCATGCTTTGGATTAGTGGTTGTCTTAAAGAAGGGGAAGAATAGAGAGAAAGGGAAAAGGAGAAAGGGGGACTTTTTTTTTTTTTGCTGGAGAAGTAAACAGCTTCAATGGGCAAACCTTGACAACCCAGATTAAGGAAAACACTGAAGATCAAACATTGCTGCTGCGGCTGTTGTCATGAGTTTCTAGAGAAAGACCGGCGAGAGATGGCTAGAAAGAGAGAAAGGGTATTTGAACAGGCACTGGGGTTTGTGTGCTCACTTATACACAATTGGACCTTGGCAAACGGCTGCCTGGCCCAGGTTTGAAGTGTTGGGTTGAACTTTTTCCCCTGCTTTCATCCCTTGCTTTGCAAATAGCCGCAGAATGTTTTCACTTATAGATTACTGTTCTACTGTTGTGAAGTTCTGGAGTTTTGCAGCCTTATAAATATTTCAAAGACAATAGCAGTAGATATTGCTGTTGTATATAGTACAGTGTTATGGACTCGCATAATCTCACATAACTGAAATTTAGGCCTGACATAAAAGACCGACTGTTTAATTGATGGTGCTGACTAGTGGTGTGTGTGTGTGTGTGTGTGTGTGTGTGTGTGTGTTCTGCACTGAGCTAAACTGGCATCATCAGGCTTGGACGGCTACCTGCATGGATTTTTAAATTATCTCTCAGGTGGAAAATTGAGGAAAAAGGTGTTTGGGTCAGGATTTGGGCCACCACAATCCACCAGAATGGCTTCAGTGGACCTTGGTTTGCAGTTCTTCCAGCAAATATTCCCTCACTCTCTGTTTTGATGATGATGATGGTGAAGCATCGTTAAGAATTGTTCTGGCGACTCTGAAGGCCATCACATGATCTGTGTTGAGAACTTTCTCATTCTGTGTGTGTCGGGAGAAAGACTTCCCTTTTAGCCAGGCTTTCTCAGACTTATGCAGCCAGAGACAGGTTTGAGTGTAAAATAAATTCTGTTTACTCCCTCAGTACAGATATATTTCTAAGCTATAATTTAAAAATGTGTACAACAAAACAGTCTTTATTCAAGCAGTAGAACTTATTTTTAAATTTATTTTCCTGAACATTCCACAGACACTGGATTCATTAAGGTTTCATTTCAAATCACCAGTAAAAAAGTCCAATAATTATAGGACTTAAAATCTTTGATTTGTAATTTACAGTGCTGTAATTATTCATTCATTCATTCATTTAGCCGACTCTGGGCGAAGGCAGAGTACACCCTGGACAGCTCCTAATTAATTATAGATGTTCCAATGCCATTTCTTCCTCACCAATACCAATAGTTGACCTTTGAGTACCTGCTGATATAGATACCGATCCGATACCCGTGCATTAAAAATATCTGTAATAATTTTTGGTAACACCTGTGTACCATTTACCCTGAATAGAACTGTAAACATGAACACATGCACAGAATGAATACCCTAACATATGCTCTCAATATCACTTTATTACTTTATTACATGTATATGTTTTACTGGGGGGATTGTTAAAAAATATATATTTTTAAATGATGTACCTTATGCTAACTGTTGCTAGCCTCTCACACTGGTTCTTCTTTGCTGCTGTGTACCAAAGCTGGCAAGATCAGCACATTTTCAGAAGAAAAACTGATTTTCAGGATAGATAACAGCGACTTAATTTGTGTAAAACCACTGTTTTATCATGTGGTATCGAATTGACGCATAGACTGGGTTACTCACAGATACCAATCCGCTATTTTTTGGTGGTATCAGCAGCATTTCTGATAATGGTATCAGATTAATAATAATAATAATGATAATAATAATAATAATAATAATATTAATAGTAATAATAATATTACTGTTATTATTATTATTATTATTATTATTATTATTATTATTATAAAAATCAGTGCCCACTACTTGAGAACTACTGCTTTACTCCATCGTTGATGTCTTTATTATGTGTATGTATACACAGTATAGTATCTGTATGTAGATACTAATGACCCAGTGAGTCAGGTTCCAATGCTTCATTTTTATCAGGACCAAAGAAGTCGTTTTTTTCCCCCTTCTTCCCTGTCAGTCTTTGCCAGCTTCTCTGCCCTGTCCAAAATCCTGATACGTGAGCTGTGGCTCATCCTCCGTGTCTTACTACTGGAGTGCAGAGCCTGACTGATTGGATTAAAGTTTAGAATGGTGTGATTATTCCAGGTGCCTTTGTTCCAGCTGTGGAGTTGACAGCTGAGCTGGGATAAGAGTGCTGGATCAGTTTCCTCTGATTGCTGCCTTCTGAGGTCACTAGGTTCTTACATGAAAACTGCTTTCCTTTCCAGGAATTTCCGTTGCCTTTCGTTTAGTACTTTCCAAAGGAAAGGCAAAGTGACACAGATTACTAAAAATGTTTATATGCTATGTTCCTAGACTGCCACATTGTACTGGCAGGGCTTTGGGGCACTCTCCAGTATAATATTTATTAGTTAATATTTCCTCATTAGTTTGGTTCTGACTACTCAGGAAGGAGCCTGCTCCCGAGTGATGCATCGTCAAGGTGAAAAACGTTGAAGATAGCAAGTTCAAATTCAGGTTGATGACGCAGCCATCCACGGCTGGGAATCCATGGGAGCTAATTGGCCGAGCTCTTATGGAAGGGAAGGATGGCATATGCCCTCCTCCCTGTCACTCACAGCGATTACCAGCCAATTGTGGCCATCTGAGAGCTCATCCATACAAAAGGGGAGGATACCAATTTTTCTCAGTGTGTGTTAGGCAGCCCCTGAATGTGCATGCGCAGCAGTTTGTAAAGATGCGGGTGGCAGCATCACATGCCACGGAGGGATGCATGCTTACACCCCTACCTGGTTACACCCCACCCTTGAATGTGATAGGGAGGCAATGCTTGATAGGTGGGAACTGGGTACGACTAAATTTAAATTACACGTGTTTCTTTTGGGTATTCTGGTTTCCTCCCACAGCCCAAAGACATGCACATTGGGCTAATTGGCTCTTCCAAATCGCCCCTAGGTGTGAATGGGAGCATGAATGATTTTCCTTGTGTAATGGCCCTGCGATGGACTGGCGAGCTGTTCAGGGTGACACATGCCTAATAAGCTAGCCTCCCCGTGACCCTTGTAGGATTTAGCGGCTCGGCAGAAGGATGAATGAATGAATGAATCTGAACATGCTGGGTTGTTAGATTGTAACTTAGCGAACAGGGCCACATTTGAGACTCTTTATCTGTAGTAATTCTAATTCAACAGGTTAAAACACATATCTGCTGTTATTGCACCTTCATTACGTCTTTACAGGAGTCTGAAAAATCCTCCTCAGATTTTCCTTTGAGTGAAGTGGCGTCAGAGCCCCACTCAGACAAGAGGTTTAACAAGGAAGGACTTGGCTGCTCCATCATCCCATGGTGCAGGAGAACTTGCTCTGCTTTGATCATGAAATGTTCTGATATTCGCTCTTGAAATAGCGCGATGGCAAAGGGCGTAATAAGGTGTCAGCACTGAGATCAGAGCTCTGGAGCTTGTCTAGCTTTCAGAGTCAGTGTTCCAGATGGAATGACAAAGATGTTATTGTTGACTAGGTGATTAAGCAGCTTTTGGTCTACACCTTTAGACTTCTTTAATGTTTGCTGTTGTGGATGTATAAAAAAGGGATATTATAAGTTCCCAATGTAGCGTTTTGTTTTGTTTTTTTCACACACACCCTCAGTTGTAATGTGTGCACAATTACAACACATGTAATTAGTAAAGCGGTTTGTATATAAATGACCTTATTTTAATTAGTATTGCGTACACACGATACTTACTTTTTTACTGAGACTAAATCTCAACTGGATTCAAAGGATTCGTATCTGAAGGAGCTTTTCTTTCATCTCTCTTTTTTTTATGTGTTTATATGATATTAGGTGTCATACATGAAACAGATCTTGTTGGTGTTTTGAACCTTTATGAAATTGGGATATTCTTAATTGACTAGCTTTTGCTTGTTTATTTGATAAATGTATGCTCCTGTCAGATGCATTGTAATAAACAAGCTGTAATTAGTGTAGACATGCTCCTCCAGCAAGTTTACCGTGCTTGTTTTTTCTTTTCTTTTTTTTTGCTACATCCCCTCAGCTGAAAGTAAGCTAATGGCTAAATTAATCACAAAACTAACTTGCTTTGGCACCAGGCTTTTGAAGGAAGGGACTGTATGACTGTATGAAGGGTACTTAGTGCAGATTTGGGCCGCACAGTGCCTACAGTGTCTCCAGGGATCAGTGCAGGGCACTGCATGTAATGTGTTTTTTTTTTTTGTTTGTTTGTTTGTTTTGTTTTGTTTTTTCTGTGCTGGCTGTAATAGCGTAAGGGCCATCGTCCAGGTGGTTCGGGTCTTCAGCACTCATCAGCTGACTCAAAAGGGTTTAGACTGTTTATTTTGGTGCCATGGTAACTTCATACCAAGCCAGAAAAATAGCCGGGGATTGCATAATTATTTACATGCTTTAAAACAGTACGTTTGCTCATTGTATCTGGTGTACCCTTCTTTTTTGTAAAAGTGAACGAATTGCTATGGTGAGCTCATGCACATTTTATTAGTGTTTTTCTAAAAAGGAATTTGTTATACAGTCTCCTGTTTTTGCTATGCACTGAAGATATTTAGGGCGGCATGGTGCTGTAGTGGTTAGCACATCCGTCTCACAACAAGAAGGTCCTGATTTTGAGTCCTGGATTTTGTGAGAGCATTTCTGCGTGGAGTTTGCATGTTCTTCCTCTTCTCGTGTGGGTTTCCTCTGGGTACTCCGGTTTCTTCCCACAGTCCAAAGACATGCACGTTAGAAATGGCTGCTCCAAATTGTCCCGTCTGAGTGTGAATGGTTGTGTGTGTGTTGGCCCTGCGGTAGTCTGGCGAACTGTTCAGGGTGTACCCCGCCTTCACCCAATGTTATCAGTATGTCTGTCCATACGTGTGTCCATCCGGGTGTCTGTCTGTCTGTAATCATTTCAATTCCAGGCTCCAGAGGTATTCAGAAACCTTTTGAGATTTCTTCATCAAATTTGGCAGCCAGTTCTAATAGGCAGTGTAATTGTGCCTTTTGATATTATGGGATTTCTGCAATTCATATTTTTCCCGTGTTTCTATTGCAATCAATTTAACATGTAAAAATATGTGCAGTGTTCATTTTCATCCGTTCGTGTGTCTATTAGTCCGTCTGTAATCATCATAATTCCAGCCCAGAACTCGGAAACCCTTTGGGATTTCATAATCAAACTTTTCAGTTACTTCTACTATGCAGTGTGGTTATTTCTTTTAATTCTTTCTGACATGGAAGCCAGTGTGATATGTCATCTCCTAGTGACTGTTGTTAGTTTTGGGGGTTTTCTCCCTCCAGTCTTCTCTTCAGGAGGTGAAACGCATGCTCAATTGAGTTAAGGTCTGGTGATTTACTCGGTCACTCTAAAAACTTCCTAGTTTTTTCCCCTGGTGAAGTCCTTTGTTGTGTTGGAGGTGTGTTTTTGGTTATTGTCTGGCTGTGTGATGAAGTTCCTCCCTATAAGATTGAATGCATTCCTCTGTAAATTATCAGTCAAGATGTTTCTCCAGCTCTCGGAATTCATTCTGCTGCTACTACCACCAGTTACATCATCAATAGAGTTTAGTTAACCCATTCCTAAAGTCCCCACACAAACCATGACAAACCATGACACCACCAAAAGCTTTTTTTTTTGTTTTGTTTTAGATCATGAATTGATTCTTTTTTTTTTTCTTCTTTTTTTTTTTTTTTGATCACTAGCCGATTGTTTATTTGTTTTTCCCTTATAGACAGCGTTCTGTTCTTTATTTTGGTTCATTATTTATAGTATATATGGTACAGGTTTCACCAGTGAAGATAACAAATGCAGTCGTTACAGGTAAAACCCAGGCATCAAGCCAAGACTAGACATCCAGAGCTATTAAAGGTTTAAACAATCCGTATAACAGGGTATACCTATGCATCAAGAAACACCATTTTCTAATATTTTTGATCAGTGGAGGTGCCAGATGCTCAAAAGGATCTGATCTATTGACTCTTTGATCTTTTGATCTCAATTGCAAATGTGTTTACTGTACAGCAAAGCTCTAGGAGCCTGTCAGTAAAGTTATGAATAATGTTTTGTAGGAGTTAAAACTATCATACAGTAGGTGCTATATACCCAATGAGTGTCGATTTTTCCACAAGGCAGCGCACTTTCAAAAACGAAAGTTAAAAGACACAATCACGGGTGGAATTTAGCAAAACTAAGCTACTGGCCAACAGGACTAGTGAAATGATGAAACTACTAGTCCTCCTTCATATTCACTGGTCAGGAACACTATATCCTCTTTGCCTATTGGATTTGTAAGGTTGCCAGCAGGATGACTTGCGAGCTAATTTCACTCGCCCTACAGACTTCTTACTCGCCACGGCCAGCAGACTAGTGTTCATTTCCACCCCTGCAATCATATTTGTACTTACAGGTACACTTAATCCTACTGGGCTAACAGGGAGGCTGGATAATATCTCATCCAACTCTGGGCGTAGGCGGGGTACACCCTGAACAGCTCGCCCAACCATCACGTGGCCAACACACACAGACAACTATTTATTCACACTTACACCTAGGAGCAGTTTGTAACAGCCAATTAGCCTAATGTGCATGACTGTGGGAGGAAACCAGAATACCCAGAGGAAACCTACACAAGGGGAGAAACTTGCACGGGGATAACATGCATACTCCACACAGAAACGCCTTGGCTGAGCCCGGGATTCGAACCCAGTTCCATCTTGCTGCAAGGTGGATGCACTAACCACTACGCCACCGAAAATCCATGGCCTAGTATGAGGAACAAAAGTGGTCTGGTACTGAAGGGTACACAGTTGTCTCTCAAAAGGGGACAAGCATTTGTACCCTTTTATGTTCACTCTGGTACCTCCATTTTTTGAGTGTACAGGAAATGTGTTGATGAGTTGCTGAGTATATTAATAGTGTTTTCATTTTACGAGAGGAAATAATCCGAATCATTAATTGATTAATCAGTTGAACAGTTTGCAGTGAGCTTAAAGAAAAGAGAAAATAAACTGGTTGCCTTCATATTGCATTCATCAGAGATGACCATTTTGAGAGTGCTTGTATGCTACTTGTCTGCACAGCATGTTACCTGCAGCTTATTGAAGCAAAGTTTGTTTCTCTGATGTGTTCTATAGTGTTTAGGCCTCTGACCCCATCAGAACGAATTAAAATTGACTTAATATGAGATGCTCGATTAGCACAATTAGCTCTCATTAAGCAATGAAGCGGGGATTCAGTCAGGCTTAATTGCATGCCCAAATGCAGAAGCGCTCCCCAAGCTCATGAAGTGACATTAAAAAGTGATTCAATCTTTGTTCTATTGTAATAGGAATATATTGCTTATTTCAGAGTCTGCTGGCGGAGGCATTGGAAGAAGTGGTCCATCTTGATTCTCTCCACTTGTGCCTAAAGGCCCCTTTTCTGACAGGTAAGCAGGTTGTGCGTCATCTCTGCTGGCCACCGCACCCAGTTCTCATTTTGATAAGTGGGTTCAGGACATGGGCTCTGCATTTTACAGATGATTTTTCTCCCATTTTTTTGGTACTTCATTACAGCAAAATGACACACAGGCACTGCCTCACACCTAAGATGAAACTGAAGAGCTTTGGCGTGTCCAAGGGTAAACATTAAGATTGCAGAATAAGAAAACGAGTTGCAAGCCTGTCTTCGAACTTGGATTAATTGCATCTCATAGGAGTCTCAGTTTCACACTATGTTTAGGGTGGGTTTGTCTGGTGCCTGTTTAATTGCCCTGATCACAGATTGACTTTTCTATAAATTTCTATTTTAAGGACCACATAATAAACAGAGCAATAGAACTTTCCTGAATGCTACGCAACAGTTGAAGAGGCTCACCACTGTGATCACAATATTCAACATCAGTTTGTAAGTAGTGTAATCATGTTAGCTGTCCGTGTTGTTCTGGTATATACAAATCAATGCTTGTTAAAACATGCTTGGAAAACGTGTGTTTTGAGCCTTGGTCCTCCATTTGATCAGTCCTGTGACCCACACAGCATACAATTTGGCCAATAGCAGCAACCAGGAGCTGAGGTAACCAAATTATATAGTCATGGCTTTTTCACAGACACATTGGTAAATGGATGTTAAGTAAATGATGCAATTTATTCTCCATCCACACCCAACACACCGCTTCATGGCAGGGCTGCCGTCGGACTTGTGCCAGCATTAAATAATTGCACCCAGCTGGCATGTGCCTGATGCCCATTTGGTTACAGAGGACTTCTCTGGGAATAGCTCCACCAACACCAACAAGTGATTGGTCAGCTGGGTGTCTGTTTCTCTGTCTCTGGTTAGCACACACAAGTCTGCTTACATTTTTACATATGTGCTTATTTAAATATTTATTTTTTATTAAATGACACTTTCATTTTCATCTTTAGCTGAAGGGCACTGCCAAAATATACCTAAACATGTAGTTGAAATTATATGCAGGAGTATGTACTTCAATTTACATTGCTTTTGCCCAAATGTATTTTATTCATGTTTGGAGCTGAAGATATACACATTCAAGCTATACCTTCTTGATCATCTACATTTTCTACATGTACAATCAAGGAAGTATTGGTTTTAAAAAAACGGATAGTATTCATTCAGTACATGCTCAAGGCGAGGAGATGGTACATTGTAGTTAGGGCTGTGGTTTCCTTGGAATTTTATTTATCTTACTGTATGTGGGAATGTTCACTGCATGTTCTCCCCATGACTGCTTGGGTTTCCTCCAGGCTTTGTAGTTTTCTCCCACCTACATGTGAATGTGTGTGTTTATGTCCTGAAATGAACTGGCATCTCGTGAAAGCAGTGTTCTTAACTCAAGAGTGTTTCTAAGATCCATCTCAACCCAGATGAGGATAAAGCGGTTACTGAAACTAAGAAAGTGAGTGTTAGGTAAGCTATGTTTCAAGCAAGGTTTCATTACATACACCGCCGCTGTTCGTGAGGAGACAATCTAGAGCATCGCATCATCCAAGAGTTGACAGACTGATTTTTCCAGAAATAATGTAAAGCTAATACCAGCAATCTACCTTAAAAAGTTTTAAGGAATAGTGCTACATCATCTACAGTATAAAAAAAATCTTAAGGTAGTTTGATCCTGAATGAATACATTAGCTACTATTAAACTGTCATTTTCAAAACATTTAGTAGTTAATTTCATAATTCAAGAGCATTTTGTAATATTTTCTTCAGTGTAAGTACAGACCTAAAGATCTAATTGGTAAAACTGTGCACGTTCGTATCAGTGTTGTATAAATGGAAATGCAGAAAGACTATGTTGTTACGCATATTTAAAGACTAGTACAGTTATGCATTTTTGATATGTTAGCATTTAAAGTGTACTTTTTGGGAAGGCTGGAGCCTATCTCACCTGACCCATGGTGAAGATGTTGTACTAACAGAGCATCTCATCAGACGATCACAGGGCCAACACACACACAGCCATTCATACTCACACCTAGGGGCAATTTTGATCAATTAGCCTAATGTGCATGTTTTTGGTCTGTGGGATGAGCCTGGAGTACCCAGGGGAAACCCAGACATGCAAAAAGAAAACATGCAAACTCACAGAGAAATGGCCGAGACAGGGAATCGAACCCAGGACCTTCTTGCTGTAAGGCAGATATGCTAACCACTACACCACTGTGCTGCCCATCTTAAGTAGAATGTGAGCTGATGTTTTATATTCTAACTTTTATTTTAGTTGTAATTTTTATAATAGTAATAATTTCAAGACTGTTTGAATTTGCCAAATATTAAAATCACTTATTTTTTGCTGCACATAATTATTTATGTTTTGAGCAGGTTTTAATCCTGTAATGATATATTTATAATACATTTTATATAAAAAATTCCTTTTGGAGATGAAACACAAAGCACATCTTCACCTAACAACTAAAGATACCTAAATTCATTAAATAGGGCAGTGATCAATAGATAGAATTTGTTTGTTTATTTAATTATTTAATTAATTCATTCATTCATTAATACATCATTTAGTAATGTCTTAAGTGGTGTTGTGAAAAATGGTGTGTATTTGAACCCAACTTGGTTTTGAACTCTTTAATCTGAGATAAATTTCATCTACTTTTATGGCTCACTGTATTTCTGTTAAGGAAGGTTAGAGGCGATGCTGAAGTGGTTCATTTACATAAGTGAGAATCTCATTTAAACCTCCTGAGGAACCTTCAAGCAAAGCATTTTTAACTGGATAAGATCCTTTTAGCCAGAGTTACCTAAATTTATGTAGGGTTTACTTTAATCCTGTATTTCTGTAACTTAGCTAATATGTTGCTTAAAAGATAAAAATCTGCAACTAATATCATGTTATTAAAGGGATGGATAAGTTTAGTGTTTACTGAGAAATCAGTCCTTTTTTCCCCATTTCCGTATTTAATACAAACAGTTCACTTTCCCTATGCTGACAATTCTATTTTCCATTACAAATCAGTTTTTTAAAACTTTAGTTCACTATAAAGTTCGAAGACATGGCTAAACTTGACTGAAAGATAAAACCTGGAAGGAAAGGCTTCGGCTTGAGCCAACATACTCCATCTATTTATTACCGTGACTGATATATTTATACTCATTCATTCATTTTCAGAACCGCTTATCCCTAATAAGTGTCGTGGGGAGGCTTGCGCCCATCTCAGCCGACTCTGGGCAAGGGCAGAGTACACCCTGGACAACTCGCCAGGCCATTGCAGGGCAGAAACACGCTGACGGCTATGCAGCCTACTCTTTTCGAAAGTCAGCAATGGTTCTTCTACATGGCTCTCACCACAGACAGTGAGACGGACGAACGATCGCGGCATAACTTGGCTTATCAACACAGTTCAGTTGAGAGTGGGCTGAGCACAAACAGTGGGCAGCAGGCTGAGCACACAACCCTGGGGGCACCTGGATTCAGACTGATGGAGCCTGATGTCATGTTGCCGATGTGCTCTGACAGCTGTCTTTCTGTCAGGAAGTCCAGAATCAAGTTGCAGGTGAGAGTGTTGATGCCAAGTAGGGAGAGTTTGTTTACTAGCTGCAGGGGGATGATTCTGTTGAATGCTGAACTGAAGTCAATGAACAGCATTCTCACATATGTGTCCTTTTCCTCTAGATGTGAGAGGGCAGAGTGTAGTGTGTGTGAGAAGGCATCAGATGTCAAGTGGTTGGAGCGATAAGCAAACTGTAGGGGGTCCAGTGAAGTGGGGAGGGAGGGGTGGATGTGTGTCTTGACCAGCCACTTGAATCACTTCATCACGATGGGGGTCAAAGCCACTGGGCGGTAGTCAATGGGACACGTCGCTGTAGATTTTTCGGCACTGGAATGATGGTGGTTTTCTTGAAGCTCGCAGGGACCACCACCTGGCTCAGAGACATGTTGAAGATGTCAATGAGCACGTCCGACAGCTGATCTGTACAGTCCCTGAGCACTCTCCCTGGGATTTTGTCTGGGACTGCAGCTTTTCGTGGGTTGACTCTAGATAGCGTCCTCTTCACATCATCTGTCGTTAGGCAGAGTGCTTGCTCCTCCACAATTGGTGTTAATTTCTGAGGCTGCATGTTGTTCAGCGTTTCAAACCTTTTGAAGGTCATTCAGTCTGTCTGGGAGGTGGACATCACTGTTGTCAATCAGTGGATGGATTTTGTAATCCGTCATGGCCTGGATGCCCTGCCACAGGTGCCTCAGGTCCTTGGTGTTGGAGAAGTGGTCATGGATCCGTTGTGCATACTGCCACTTTGTTATGCGGATGGCCTTGGAAAGCTGTGCTCTGACAGATCTGAGGGCTCCATCATCTCCCGACCTGAAAGCAGCATCTCTGTCTCTTAGCCGGGCACGGACCTCAGCTGTTAGCCACCGCTTCTGGTTGGCACGTGTGGTTACAGTTTTAATAACAGTGATGTCCTCAATGCACTTTGTAATGTAGCCGATCACAGAGTCAGTGTATTCACCTGTGTTGGTGAGCTGGTTGTCGGTGGCTGCTTCCCTGAACATGTCTGCTTCCCTCTCAATCCTGCAGCATGTCTGTGGCGCCTTCAGGCCACACTCTTAGGTTTTTGTTGCTGGCCTGGAGTGTCTCAGCAGAGGTCTGTATGCAAGAATCAGCAGGACACAGAGGTGGTCAGAGAGACCAGGTGTGGGCAGGGTTTGGATTTGTATGAGTCGCAGATGTTTATGTAAAATTAATCCAGTATATTGTTCCCTATTGTGGCAAAGTTCACAGGCTGAAAGAACTTTGGTGCAACAGACTTTAAGTGAAAACTAAAATCTCCTGCAATGACGAAAACTCCATCCGGGTGGAATGTTTGCTGTTCACTGATGGAGCCTCCCGTGTGCGACGTTAGCATTAGCATCAGGTGGGATGTAGACTGCTGGTATAACAATGGCGGTGAACTTCCTAGGGAGGTAGATGGGATGGCATCTAACCACTAAAAGCTCTAATTGTGAGCAGTGGGAAGTGGTAACCGCGGCATTGACACACCAGTCCTTGTTGATTGTCTCCTTTTTTTCCACTCTCCATCTTCAGGTTTTGAGAACTATGCCGTGTGCTATTTGCCAGCATGCAGCTGCTAGGTTGTTCACCTGGGGATTTGCTTTGTGTAGCCAAAAAATGCATAAACATTCTTTTTCACAAAGATTTTATTTCAGCACAGAGTATGTTTATATGGCTGTAAGAAAATGAATGTGCACTTTGAACAACGGTAAATGTAAATTCATCAATGAGTCAGAAAGTGAGAGTGATTTAATCTGACATTTGTTTCCAGAAAATGCAGATATTTGTGAAAATTGTACAGGAAACACATACACATTTCAGTTTTCTTTTTAACGATGTTATTTTGCACAGAAAATTTTGTTGACTTTGCCTAACATGAACCATGAACTTAGCAGCGGAGAAGTATGCAGCCTTTGTTATACAGAGCAGCTCTTTTGGGTACCGATATGGCCCATGATGGCGAGTGAGGTGTTGTGCAACATGAAATACTTTTCTGCTCACCACATTTGTATAGAGATTGTTACAAAGAGAATTTACTCTAGCTTTCATGTTACCTCAAACCACTCTGTTTATTTGCATTCTACCTCTCATGAATAAGATACTTCAGTTCGCGGAGCTGCTAAATACACAGGATGTTTTTCACACTGTTCTGTGTGCATGTAGAATTATGTGGAAAATAAATACATCATATTAAAATTGTTGATTTTATTCAAGATATTTAATATGTAAGATATTATTCAAGAAAATATTTCACCCTCTTTAATACAATACCTACAGACAAAGGTAATATAGTTGGAAAAAACACAAGGAAAATGAATATTTTCAAGAATATATGCAACAAAAACGTCATTGAGTATACAGTTGCAATATGCTTCTATGGAGAAAGTACACCTTCGGCTTTGGAAAAGAGTATTGTCCCCTTTTACAAAATATATTCTTGTAAAATGTTTTGCGTAAGTGTCCCCCAGTCTATGACATCAACTTGCTGAAATTACTGACCATTTATCCTTCAGTTGCAAGAGTTTAAGGGTTTCTTGCATGTACTACTTATTTCAATTCCTCCCACAAAAATTTAATGGGAATCAAATCTGGGCTTTGACTCGGCCTTTCCATAACCCTCCATTTATTCTTTTTGAGCTATATGCAGTACCTTGGTGGGTTTTCTAGAAACATTGTTCTATTAAATGGGTTTAGCTTCCACTTTTTAGACACATGGCCTCACATTACTTGTATTAGTACAAGTACTTGTACTTTATGTACTTGTACTTTAGCTTGTACTTTATGGCTTCACCCAAATGAGGATGGGTTCCCTCCTGGGCCTGGTTCCTCTCAAGGTTTCTTCCTCGC
>JAQMYF010000006.1:26908602-26921754 GCA_030014195.1 Neosilurus mollespiculum
TAATGATTTACATCATGGGGACTTGTGGTTTGTCCCCATAAGGAAGCCAAGTCCCCATAATGTGACTGTGTAAACAGGTTTATGTCCCCACACTGTGATGAATAGCTAGAACACACACACATACACACACATTATTTTTTTTTATTTGTAAGTTCTTTTTTTTTTGTTAACTTCCAGCAAGCAATATAACATTATAATTTTCAGAACTTTTCAACAGCAGTTCTTTTTACACCAAAACTGTTTCATAGCTTTCAACACACTATAAATGTATTTTCAAATTATTTATTTAAATTTATTTTACCAAAATTTAAACACAGTGTTTTATAACTGAAATACAATGTCATGTAGAGTGCACAGAAACACTAACAGTAATATAGGTATTATGGAGAATATGTTATATGACAGAAATATGAAAACATTTGAACAGTTATAAAATATGAGCAGTTGTTTTCTGTGTAGCTTTACTCCAGTAATTTATTACACTTTATTTAGTTTACATCAGAAACAAATTACAAAGCTTTAAATATAGAAATTGATATCTTTACTATTTACAAACACACTGGAAAATTATCTCAATAACGATTGCGATTATGTGTGATTTAGCAAAGTGATGTGAGTAAAGGGTTATGGGCTAAGTGTCACCATGTTGTAAAGTGTGATTGACACTGAGTGAGACAGGAATGAAAGAATTTTCAAAATGGTGCCAACTGAATGGCTGTTGTATTTGAGCAATTAATGAACTTAGTCATTGTTTGGGCTTAAAAAAGAAAGTCTGTGCCTCCTGTTCAAAGAATTTTAAAAAGAGAACTCTGAAGTGAAAACACTTTTCAGCACCTGTCGAAAATCCCTGTGATACTAGCGCTCGCTGTGTCTTTCATCTACGAGGGGTTTACCCTCCAGATGTGGCTGCTCTTCTTAAAGCATTTATTTGAAGAGAAGTCACAAAATGAGACCAAACATTTAATAGTTAGTTCCACAAACATTTTGTCAATCATTTTGGGCAGCGGTGGCTCAGTGGATAAGGTTCTGCGTTACTGATCGAATGGTTGGCATTTCAAGCACCAGTACCACCAATCTGCCACCGTTGCTGTTCTGTATCATCAGGTTTGATTCGTGGCATCAATAGTGAGTAATAGTAGTTAAATATAGTTGTAATAATGTATGAAACTCCAGGTGAGCTTGATTACAAGTTGATTTGTGGAACCTTATGAATGATGATAAAGCGTCACCTGATTTGCAAACCTTGAAAACATTATGAGCGAAGCCACGATTACATTTAACTCAAATCAGTGATGATAACCAACCAGCTTCATATCTTATTAGTAATTTTCTCATTGAAAATAGATGGAGATGACACTTTATGTAAAGCACTCAGTTTAAGGTAATATATTTAGGACGATGAATGGTTCTGCACTGGAATGACCACAATGCAAAAAATAGATGCCTCTTGTTTGTGGGCTTTAATTCTGTATATCTGTAACTCGTTTTTCCTTGAGATTTTATTTTTTTAGTCCTTTTTAGTATGGAACAGTACTGTGTGTTTATTCTTATTCCATTAGTTTTTATTTTGTTCTGTAAGAGGACAGTAAAAACAAGTGTTTCGATAAAATCCTGAAAAGCTTAATGGAATTAATGTGATCCAGAAAAACTTTATGGACAAGTCAGATTGAATACACGTAGACCTCTTTCTCTCTCTCTCTCTCTCTCTCTCTCTCTCTCTCTCTCTCTCTCTCTGTGTCTGTCTGTCTCTCTCTCTCCCTCTTTTTGTCTCTCTTTGTCTGTCTCTCTCTCTCTCTCTCTCTCTCTCTCTCTCTGTCTCTCTCTCTGTCTGTCTCTCTTTGGATCTGTCTGTCTCACTCTCTCTTTGTCTCTTCCTCTGTCTGTCTGTTTCTCTTTGTCTGTGTCTCTCTCTTTCTCTCTCTCTCTCTCTCTCTCTCTCTCTCTCTCTTTCTCCCTCTGTCTCTGTCTCTCTTTCTTTGTCTCTCTTTCTGGCGCTCTCTTTTTTGCTCTGTCTGTTTCTCTTTCTCTTTGTCTTTCTTTCTGTCTCCCTCTCTCTGTTTGTCTGTGCCCCCCCCACTCTCTTTCTGTCTTTCTTCTCTCTCTCTTTTTCAAGTCCATATCTTGATTGAGGACTCCCTCGTGGGGATCTCTGGCTTTTCCCTATGAGAATTTTTTCGGAGAGACTTTTATAATAATAATAAAAAACCGAGCCTCTTGCAATCGCCCAGAGTCAGCTGAGGTGGGCGCCAGGCTCCCCGGGACCCTAATTAGGATTAAGCGGTTCAGAAAATGAATGAATGGATGAACTGAGCCTCTTATTAAAGAAAAACAAACAAATCATGAATAAGTAAACAAATGTATAAATTACAGTCTTAAAGCTTTTGTTTGTTTCCATATGTGAACAGACGGTCCTCACAGGAAAAGTAAGACAAAAACTTTTTTCTTTTTGAACTCTTCTTCCCTTTCCCTTTCCCTCTCTAACTTTTTGGTCTTTACCTCTCAATGTATGTTCTTCTCTGTCTGTCCACTAAATAACGTCTGTAGTGTCAGAGTGATAAATATCAGAGGAGCCCACATTCTGCATTTTTGCCCTGCTGTAATGAAAGGAGTGCAGCTAATCAGACGGCTCTTATCTGGAGCAGGAGATCGATTTAATCGAGATAGCAGGGATCTCTTCGGTGCTCAAGTGGAGTCCCTTGATAATGGCATTCGATTTTTTTATTTTTTTTGCCTATAGTCCTATAGTAAGTATTGTTATTGAAATGTCATTACTATTATCATTATTTATATTTTTAAAATATTATTATTATTATTATTAAAATGTCGTAATCATTATTATTATTCATATTTTTAAAATGCCGTTATTATTATTAGTATTATTATTATTATTATTATTATTATTTTTAAAATGTTATTATTATTATTATTATTATTCATTTTTTACAAATGTCAATATAATAATAATAATAATAATAATAATAATAATAATTATTATTATTATTATCTGACTCATTTGCTGAAACGTTTAACCATACTAGGGTTGTGGGCAGGCTGAAGCGTATCTCAGTTGACTCTAGGCAAAGGCGTGGTACACCCTGAACAGCTCGCCTGTCCATCAAAGGGCAAACACACACAAACATTTACACTCACACCCAGGAGCAATTTGGAACAGCCAGTTAGCCTAATGTGTGTGTCTTTGGACTGTGGAAAGAAACTGGAGTACACGGAGGAAACCCACACAAGCACAGGGAAAACATGCAAACTCCACAAAGCAACTCCCTCGACGGGCCCAGGACTCGAACCCAGGACCTTCTTTCTCTAAATCAGATGTGTTAACCACTACACCATTGTGTCACTCCTATTATTATTATTGTTATTATTATTAATAATAAAGTATTTATTTATTTGTTTATTTATTTTATTTCATTTATTTATTTGTGTGTGTCTCTGTTTGGTATAGACTCAGAGTTATTTTAGATTGCAAAGGAGTATTTTTGACTACAGAAATGTAGTGAGAACCTGTGGGTGTGTGATTCCGTGATCTTGGACTATTTAAACAGAGATCAGCTTATGAATGGCTGCTGCTGTCTTTTTCATCATCTCTCACTTTCTCGTCTCCTTCATCCTGTCTTTTAATATAAGCACTTCACAAAACGCTGACCACAGACAAAGCTATTTTATTATGCAAATCTGTCCGTGATGGGCTGAGCAGGTTTATCAAGGCTATGTCTCACTCTCTGAACCCACCCAATGACATTCTGAATAATTCTGACTGGCAGGTTGTGGACACAGCGTTTATTGTTATGAGTCGGCCTGCGAGTCATCGACGTTTGTTGTAACTGCAGTGCATAATTTGTCTGATTATTAGATGGATGAATATCACTAAAATCAGAAGTATGTGCTGTTAGGAGAAAAAAAAATAAATGTTGACAAGTGTTAAGATGCATTTAGGTCGTTCTGCGAACTTCTGGAATTAGTTTGTCACAGTTCAAATCAGCTTTTGTGGTTGGATTTCATCACGTTTCTGTGTTTTTTTTCCCTCACCCTTTGAGTCAACCATGTTTATGTGGGTTGTGTAAATTGAAGGGACGCTCCCCACCTATATAACATGGTATCTGTTCCTGTTTGTAATTTGCTGATGTTAATTTGCATCTCTCTCTCTCTCTCTCTCTCTCTCTCTCTGTCTCTCTCTCTCTCTCTTTTCCTTTCTCTCTCTCTGGTGTCTATAATTCAGGTCTTTGATGTTCCCCTCCTTGCAGTGCTGTAGTGAATTTTGATTGGAGGTATGGACTGTCAGTCTTTTCAGCACAACTGATGAAGGTATTTTACCATTAGAGTTTTTTATTAAATCTTTTAGATGAGACAGGGAACACTTTTCACAGTAGAATACTTCTTGATAAATAAAGGTTTTTATTTAAATTCTGTATAATGGTATTTTGTCTTTTTAAGTCATCAAGATCATTTAGAAATGTGGAGGTTGCATATGGCTCTCTTTTATTAGATTTAAATGACTGATGCGATTGTGTGAGAACAGATTAAATTGCACCACATTATATTTCAGCAGGAAGACTAAGAGGAGCATAGTTCTCATAATGTAATTAAAGATGCAGGTCAGTGGGATGAACTGCATGTTGCAGAAAACGCCAAACCAAAGGTATCACTTCAGCCCAGGTGCCAGCAATACCCTTTTTTATGCATTTCAGTCATTTGCCACTTGTGTGTTTGGGAGGGAGGGAGGGAGGGAGAGAGAGAGAGAGAGAGAGAGAGAGAGAGAGAGAGAGAGAGAGAGAGAGAGAGAGAGAGAGAGAGAGAGAGAGAGCGAGAGAGAGAGAGAGAGAGAGAGAGAGAGAGAGAGAGAGAGAGAGCATAATTTTCTGCCCTGATCAACACAATGCCAAGCACACACATGCACATCACAGAGGTGACAGAAACATTTGTGCTGAAGTACTAGACTTAAACTCCACCACTTAAATTCTCTCTACTCAACCCTCCATTACAAAATTCATATATATATGAGACCCACTTCAGCATATTCTGCATCCAGGAGATTTAACATACTGAGAATTGAATCTGCTTCAGAATGAGGTATAAAACATGATTATAGATGAAAATGGACTGAGTTACATCACTCTGTTTGTGGCTAATCAGGAAATTCTGAAAAAAACTTTTGAGAAAATAGTAATTACAGTTACAGAACCAGTTTCTGAATTTCCTCATCTGAAACTCCCAACATCCATACACTAAATGAATCCGGCTTTCCACCAATCAGCATCATCGTACTAGCATCTCCCTGTGAACAGATTTAATAGAACAGTTCTATTTACACCGAGGCATGTGTGTTTTGATTGGTTTAGAGTTAAATGATTTGGGGGAATCCTTTTGGGGATTCTGTAATTAGGAAGAGTGTTCTCATAGTGAATATGAATAATAAATAATCTGAGCAAAACTAAAGCCGTTTGAATAATATCAACAGTATAGCAAGTGGATAATCCCATTGTTTTACCACCACTTGGACATGGAAGCCTTTCTAAACAAGTATTTTATCATGGATAGATTGTGTTTATGGATATTTCAACTTGGTCATGTGCAAGATTATGTATTTTTGGCGATATCGCATTTTCGTCCAGATACGCCATTTTCAACTTTCTTTGGCTCTTTTTTAAAACACGACCTTGTGACTTAATCCGTATTATGCCGGAGCACATACACACACACACACACACACACACACACACAAACACACACACACACATATCATGAAAGTGTATAATTTCTAATTGCACCTTCACAAGGAATAATTTTCACAGAAATACAAAATGTCTACAAATAAACACTATGGTATATTTCTGGAAAGTGTTGAAGCTCCAGCTTTTTTGAATCATAAATTACAGCAATATTAATACAGGATTTTAAAAGAATTGACGTAACAGAGTTGACAAACTTCTTTGGGGACATAACTTCATATGCTCGAAACGCCAAAATGTTTTACATATACAGATTAAATTGTCAACACATGAAGCTACTTAGAGCAAATTCAATTTAATCACTGGAGAACTGATGCTAAAGTAGTGACAACGGTATTGGGGACGCAGCACATTATTAATTCAGCATTTGTGCACATGACTACAGTTAAGAAAGGTGCCTATTTATTTATTTATTTATTTATTCATTCATTCATTCATAAATAAATAAATAAATAAATCTTTAAAAAAAATAATTGGGTATATAAAGAGTGGAACATTAAATATACATTTTTATGAGAATGACCCATATATATATATATATACTTTTACATGATACTATATATATATATATATATATCCAATGACTTCTACATTATTTTGTCAGTATGAAAACTTTTTTGGGCAGAACATAAAATGTGATAGAAAAATGTCTGTATATAAGAGAACAGTATAGAACACAAAAGACCAGTTTAAAGGCTACTGGGTTTTGGTGCGAAAATAAGAGGCAAGTACGACAGTCAACACCTACAAATAGGGGCAGCCGCGGCCTTATGTTTAGAGAAGCGGTTTTGGGTCCTAGTGGTCTCTGGTTCGATTCCCGAACCAGCAGGAAAAATGGGTGGTGGTGGGGGGAGTGAGCTGCACCTTCCCTTCCTCCACCTTCATGGCTGAAGTGCCCTTGAGCAGGACATCTAACCCCAAACTGCTCTTCAGGCACTGCAGTATGTGGCAACCCACTGCTCCGAGTGTGTGTGTGTGTGTGTGTGTGTGTGTGTGTGTGTGTGTGTGTGTGTGCATGTGTGTGCGTGTGTGTGCGTGCGTGTGTGTGCGTGCGTGCGTGTGCGTGCGTGTGTGTGCGTGTGTGTGTGTGTGTGTGTGTGCTCACTTTGGATGGGTTAAATGCAGAGACAAGAATTTCCCTTGCAGGATTAACACAGTATATCTCAAAGAAATAAAAGTCGTGGCTGGTTCTGCAAGATGCTCAGTAATACCTACAGCTCATTTCCTTATAAAACTCATATCACTACACATTCTACCTGAGAGTACTATTATTTGTTTAAAGAAATGCAAAGGATGTCACACCAAATACTGACTTTGCTTCATTTTATACAGTTTTTTCCTCGTTTTTTAAGAAACAATAAATAATAATTTTAAAGGCACAACTGCACTACAACATTTTATATATATATATATATATATATATATATATAAGGACTGGACGATTTGGCCTAAATATTGTCTCAGATTTTTTTTCAACCTGCACACGATTTATGATTTTGATTTGTTTTTAAACGAAGACATTATTTTTATTTTAACAATATCAACACAGAAAAACAGCTGGCACATTTCCCTGAGTGCTGCTCAGTAACTACTCACTGCACTTTGTCCTTCAGGATCAATGAAATATAAACCTAAGCCATCAAATTGAAATGAATAAATAAATAAATAAATAAAAGTGCCTTCTGAAAAGAATAGTCTTAAATACATGAATAAAGTGTTTTGTAAACAAAATTTATTTTTATTTATTTAATAAAATAAATATACAAAAATTAAAATAGCTTGTTTGTTTGTTTAGCTAACAGCGAAAGTCTGAGATATGGCATGTTTTTTGTGAGACTGCTGAAAAACCTTTCATTTAAATTTCTCTCAATGCTTGAGAATATGTTGACTGGGCTTTTAGGTGAAAACAATATTATGGGGGGGGGGGTAGATAACTTTGGTGGGTATGTACAGGGGTTAGCTTTGAGCAAATGCACACTAAGAGAGACCAGTTACATTATATTTTAAAATGAGTAAATACATAATCAAAAATGTTAACACTAACACTGACCCCTATTTCCAAGGATCTCATTTTGTTTGTTTTTAAGGTTGTTGTTTTAAAAGTTTTTATTCATTTTTAGAATAGAACAGAAAGGAACATAAAAAATTTCATTTGTCATCCAATGCATAAAAACATGGCACAAAGTACAAGTCATTACATTATTAGAAACATAAAGAATCATTTCAAACATGTAAAAATAAATATTAGTACGCCCGTGGGTATGTGGTTGGAGCTTAGACTTTCTGACTTTCAAGACCTTTTTAAGGACTTTTAAGGACCACCCTAGTACTGCAGTGGTCAAGAAGTGGAATCAAATTCTTTGTTCATGCTTTACCTGTAGAGATGTCCCAGGAAAAAGGAGAGGAGAATCTTACACTTTCATCCATGCAAAATTATGCTTGTGCAAGAACTCAGTGCGAGACACTGGATAAGACACAGGGAGCTATGCGAGAACATTCTGCAATGTTTTCCGAAAGATGCTGTTCTCCTGCGCAGTCACGCTCATTTTCATTTGAGTGGGTGTGTAACCAAACAAAATTTTCGCTATTGGTTTGAAGCAACCCTTGCATGCTTGCATGAAAGACCGTTGACGCTGTGGTGTGCTGTTGCCGATGTTGGCATCATGGTTCCTTATTTCTTTGAAGAGAGGGTGTAACTATTACTGTAACTTCTGACCATTACACTGATATACTCGAAAACTTTCAAAGGCCGCAACTTGAACACCTTGATCTTGAAGAACTCGTGTGGTTTCAGTTAGATGAAGATGAAGAAGTTCTGAGGGAAGTGTTTTCCTCTTTACATCTTTTCCCTTCAAACTTTTGAAGCCCTTAAGGCTGCTATTGAGCAGCAGATCGCCGCTGTTCCACCCGACACGACCCGTCGAGCCATTGCAGCCTTCAGAAATCAAAAGTGTAAACGATGACAGCCACCATTTGGAGGATCATCTTTAAAACATGATCAGTAAAAACTGTACTGAATGTAGTTTTACTTGTGAATATAATATATATATATATATATATATATATATATATATATATATATATATATGTGTGTGTGTGTGTGTGTGTGTGTGTGTGTGTGTGTGTGTGTAATATTGCTTGAATGAATTAATGAATAGGGGTAGGTATTTGGCTGACCATGACTTGCACTGAATAACAATGCGAAGCGGAGGAGATCATAAATGAGGATAGAAGGAGTGAAGAGATGAATGGTATATTCACTGGCTGCTGCAGTGGTCACTACACTTAATGCCTCATTTGCAGGCTTGTGGAAGGTAGTGGCGTGAATCATTGATCTGTTCCAATGAGGAGGAGCTTCAGCCAAGTGCTTTGTCCCCCTTTCTCTCTGTTTCACACATGCTGTCTCTCTGTCTCAAGTGCTGATGATGCATTTGGCCTGTGGTTATGCTTCAGGCTCCTCTTTCTCACTAATTCATATCTTGCACAAAGGACATTTGCACCAGCAGAGGCTAAACTCGAATCATAGAGAGATTAGGCTCATGTCACACTTCTGCTAGGTGAAGTGAGTAAAATAAAATACAGGCCTAAACAAAGAGGGACTGGCTGAAAATTGTCGCACCGCTCAATGTTAGAGATGAAGGAGGATGCAAATGCAGACAAAAGTTGGCTTTAATTAGACACAGGCAGACAGTCCAAAAGCACAAACCAGAATCACAGTCAACCGACAGGCAGAGTTGAGTCATTCAGGCAAACAGAATATCAGAGACAACACTAGTAATCAAAAACGAGAAGGCAGTCAAACATCAAAACACTGAAGGCAGTCACTAAAACAAAGGCTTGGTGTCAGTGGGACTGAGACACAGCAGCAATATCTCACACTGAGCATGTGCAGACAGAATCCTTATATAATGGAAGTAATTAGTAGAACGGGAGCCAGGTGTGCAGAGCATGCTACAGACCCATGAGATGGGAGTCTCGGTAGTCAGGTGACTGATATCGGTGAGGTGCATCCTGGGAAGTGTACTGCAAGTTCTAAACGTTCTATGAGGAGGCTGTGACAGAATTGTTAATAAAGTGTTTTTCTTTTTTCTTTTCTATTTCAGAATCCTTTCAGAGGTGCCAAAATCTAGTGTGTAGCCTTAGGTCTTATGGATTTTGACTATTTGCTCAAAGAGAGAACTTTGAAAAAGACAAACACATACAGTATAAACACAGTCAAAAAATATGTCTCCGTTTTCTGTTTTGTGATCCTGCCTGTTGGTAAAAGTGCTTGACAAAGAAGCTAAATTAACCCATATATTCCCTAACAAAAACAATTTACTGAAGGGAAATGTTTTACTGGTATTGCTGTTCTTTTTCCTGAGCACAAAATGCTCCGGTGTCTTAGCGATTAGCAAATGCTGGCATTTTCAAGAGAGGTGGATGTAACATCCACACTCCTCTGTTTCTGTGCACTCTTTGGCTTTTTCAACCTTTAATTGCATAATACATGTGCGTGTGTGTGTGTGTGTGTGTGTGTGTGTGTGTGTGTGTGTGTGTGTGTACGAGAGTTTGTGTTAAGGGAGTAATACCTTGTAAAATACAGAGGTCACTGTGGGTGCTGAGCTGAAATGTAATGGGCAGGAAAAAAATACTTTGATAAATCACCTCAGTGTCGTCAAGATTTCAGCATTTGACCTTTGTCTTCAGCTGTCTAACAGTACTGTTATCTCCTCTGACCCTACCCTATTAGAGTGGCTCTTTTTTAAAAATTTTAGTTCACAGCTGAATGAAAAGTGGTGAAATGATGAAATGTTGAGGCTAATATTTTGTGTCTTATTTTTGTGTCTAATTTGATCTATTTAAATAATTTTCTCTGTTCAGAAAAGTTAAGTGGTCTTGGAGCACTTTGAAGCATGTTGAAACAAGCCTTTAGTTGTGCATTTGCGGCCATCAATTAAACGGAGCCGTAAAACTGACATCCATGATACCTGTGTATTTTGCCTTTGGCTTAGCAGCAGATCATATGCTGTTTGGTACACAGTTTGCTATGCAGGCTTGCAGTCGTGTGACTGGAAATATAACACTTACTTTGCCATAGATAAACATTGTGTTAGCCTACTGTGCCACTCCATATACCATCAGATTACTACCATCAGATGACTGACAGATGACCCCATCCATAACATGCGTCACTCAAGGGTTAATTAATCAATCGATTGTTCATTGAAGCTTTGGTAATTAGCTCCCGCCCACAAAGTGGCTCGGGAGCTATAGGAATGGGTTCCATCCGTCCATCTGTCCCACTTTAGTTTCGGGACGTTTACTTGCTGCGTGCTGAAGCTGGGGCTTTCAGACTTGCTGTGCTTGTTCTGTATTGGTATATTATGAAATGGTCCTTTCAGCGAGGCCCCTGTGGGTTGCTTGTTTTTGATAGAAATTGGTTCTGTCTGTCTGTCCAACTTGTTAGTTCTATAATTTTGGAATCAAAGTACATAGGATCACCAAATTTGGTGAGAATAGGGTGAGAATGTATATGAGTCACCTTGACCATGTTTCAAGGTCACAAGGTAACCTTTTTTATATTAAGCTTGTCAAGGCTTGTTAGTGCAATAACTTTAGACAGAAATGACATAGGATTTCTAAATTTGGCTGATAGGTCCTTCACAAGAATGTCTCGTTTGGGATTGTATATGGGTCACCTTGACTTTGTTTCAAGGTCACAAGGTAACTTTTTTATATTTGGCTGGTCAAGGCTTGTTAGTGCAATAACTTTAAAAAGAAATGACACAGGATCAACAAAATTTGTTGCATAGGTTGCCCTCAGAAGTTTTTGTATGGAGGTGTATCTGGGTCATATATATGGGTATATATACATTTACACTCTACTATTGAAAGACTTGGAATCACTTAGAAATTCCTGGAAACGGCTGGATTTTAATGAAATCTCTACATAGGTGTACAGATTCCCATTTTTTTTACCAACTGTCACACTTGTGTTCCAGTGGCACATTGTGTTAGATAATCCAAGTCTGTCATGTTAAAAGCCTAATTATTAATTATATAAAACCTTTTTGCAATTATTTCAGCACAGCTGAGAAATGTGTTGATTAAAGAAGCAATAAAATTGTCTTTCTTTGTGTTAGTTGAATATCAGGAGATTCAGCATTTGTGCATTTGATTAAAGATTCAAAAAGTAACTTTCTTCTGAAATTCATCACTCTATATCTGTTCTGAGAAATGAAGGCAGTTCCATACAAGAAACTGCAAAGAAAGTGCAGATCTCATACAACGGTGTGTATTACTCCCTTCACAGAACAGTCAAACTGGCTCTAACCAGAATAGAAAGAGAAGTGGGAGACCCCGGTACACAACTGAACAAGAGGACACGTACATCAGAGTCCCTAGTTTGAGAAACAGACGCTTGACAGGTCATCAACTGACAGCTTTATTAAATAGTACCGTCAAAACACAATTCTCAACTTTTAACAGTGAAGAGACGACGCTTGCACGCCAGGCTTCTATGCAGAGTTGCAAGGAAAAAGCCATATCTGAAAGTGGTTAATAAGAGACTGGACCTGGTTTACTCGTATGACAGGACAAAACTCCAAACTCTGCAGAAACTATTTAAAGCAGAACCAGTCAGGTGATATTCTCTCAATAATGGAGTTGCCACCAGAGTCACCAGATCTCAACCCAACTGAGCTGTGGTGAGAGCAACTTGACTGTATGGTACAGAAGAAATGCCCATAAAGCCAGTCCAACATATGGGAGGTGTTTCAGGGAGCACTGGGTAAAATTTCTTCAGCTATAATAGCTGCAAAGGGAAGATTTGTTGATGAAAGTAAAGTGTAAAGGATTAAATCATTTCAGATAATAAACCTTTTTGTAATCTTGTCAGTGACGACCATTTCGATATTTTGAAACTGATGCTTATAAGTTTGTTTTTATGGGAAATGTGAAATTTTGCAAGTGACTATTCTTTTGAACAGTAGTGTATACACTCAACCCTCGATTTAATGGACAAAGAGGGGAGCACCTGTCCGGTTTTGCAGATTGTCCATAGCTTCCGAGAATGGTTTGGAAGTGTGAAATAACAACCATTTAATTACGGAAAAATAGGGAAAAATGCTATGTATGTATGTACAACCACATCACCCAATGTAAATGTAAATCAAATGTAAATCCACCACAACATAATGTGAAATATCAAGGGAAAGCGTGGGTGTACTGCTGACTGCGGTATACAAACTGACATGCACGCCAACTAACTTGCGTCTGCCCTTGCCGACCGCCAAGCCCTCTCGAACAAACTGGCTACTCCAGACGTTGTCCACAGCTTCTGATATCTGATAAAACCCGGGTCCGTGGAATCGAAGGTCGAGTGTGTGTGTGTGTGTGTGTGTGTGTGTGTGTGTGTGTGTATATA
>JAQMYF010000006.1:26921854-26937960 GCA_030014195.1 Neosilurus mollespiculum
CTCGCCAGGCCATCGCAGGGCAGAAACACGCTGACGGCTATGCAGCCTACTCTTTACGAAAATCAGCAACGGTTCTTCTACATTCCTCTCACCACAGACAGTGAGAGACATGGCCGGCCTTTGATAACCCAGTCAGCTGCACTAGGGGGACAGCAGTCACAACCCACTGATAGTGGGGCTTGAACCCCCGACCTTGGGATCAGTATGATGGAGTTCATATTTATCTGACTCCGTTTATTGATTAATGAAAAACCGTGTTATAGGAAATTGGGGATGGACTGCATTGTGATAAATCAGGTTATTGAATAGAATTGAATCTTTGACATAATAATCATGATTGAATTGAATCATGAGATCAGTAAAGATGCAGAGCCCTACTGTGAGAGCAGCACAGGGTGAGTTTATTATATTTATTATTCTGTTCAGTCTGTGGATTTTGTGCTTACTAAAACGACTTTCAGGTCCCAGTGTCTCCTTCACTCCTTAAATGAATGTTCCAGCCAGAAACACTGTCTCTTGAATGAAAGTTCAAGGTCAGGTAACATTATTTAAATTATTTGACGATCTTCACTAAATGCTGCTAGTTTCATGTACTTTTCTTTCTCTAGATTTTAGTTTCTTCTGTAATCACAATTAATTTTCTGTGAAATATTCCTACTCATAATAACTTGCAGCCACCCTGACTGTGGCTTCCTGTTTCAGTGACGTGGGGTCGGTGCTACAGAGAGTGGTGTCAGGAAATGAACACAGGGCCTGGATCAAGTCCTGGACAGCTGGCTGTGCAGGGGTGTGTGTGTGTGTGTGTGTGTGTGTGTGTGTGGGTGTGTGTAGAGGAAACAACAAAAAATTTGCTGTGAACAGCAAATTAATGCTTGTGTTTCCATACACACACACAAACACCACACACACACACACACACACACACACACACACACTTGCACGCACACACTTTCCTGTTTAGACTTAAAGGTGATTGTGGGGACCTGGAAGTGGCAGATGACGGAAGTGGAGAGAGTAGTTAGAAAGAGAGAAAAAAGTATTTATTTACAGTGAAATTTCACACAGGATGCCACCCCACATATCTTCCCCCTCCTTTCCCTTGTTTGTGTGTGTGTGTGTGTGTGTGTGTGTGTGTGTGTGTGTGTGTGTGTGTGTTCAGTTCAGGGTGCTGGCCTGTATTGTAGTACAGGTTTGCGCCTGGGCTGGGCCTGCCAGCGGTCACTCAACGCTGCTTCCTGACTGAACAACAGAGAAAAGGGAGTCAGGTTAGTGCAGGTCACAGAGCTTGGGAGTGGAGTGGAAACAAGGCACAGAGATATAAGTGGTGTGTGGGTGTGGTTAAGTCTGTGGGTGGACGTATATCCTGATTCCGTGTGGAAGCCGTTAAACTGATTTACCACAGTGATTTCTTCTCCCCTGCTTATTTTTTAATCAAATCACAATTTGTTTAGTTTGGTATCTTGGAAATTGTGGTACATATGTACCGTAAGAGCCTAAATCCTGAGCAAAAACAACAGATTTTTAAGAAAAAACTCATATTAATATTCCAAGAGCACACTGTGTCTACAAGGGAAAAGGTTAAAAGAAAAAAAAAAGCAGAATTAGTAGCTGGTTAGATACATAGTCATGACAGTGCGTCTGTTTTTTTGCTAATAGAAACACACACTTTTGATTGACAAACAGTGTCATTAACACACTCTTTATAGCATATTACTGGTGATATTTAATGTTTAGTTGACGTTTAGTAGTTGGAACTTACAACAACCAGACCTTTAGGTCACAATTTCTGGGGACTCACCCTATTTCAGTGAGGTCACATGATGCAACGTCTGCAGTCATTGGTCACGGCAAATCAGAGTAAATACTGCTGCTCTGTTTTGTTTTTAAATGCTACAGAATCAACATTATTTTGAATTGATTGTGAATGTTTTATTAAATGCAACATGGTCATCCCCTGATTATTTAAGCAGAAATACATAACTCAGCTTTGTCTGAATATTTTTTCGAAATTTTTTTTACATGAATATACAGAAAACTGTTGGTGGGGAAAAACAATGTAATACAGTTAAGAGTTATAGGGTTAACATTATGCACCAAAGGTCAGGTGGATGTTGCAGAAAAGTCTGTTTAGATCAGACATATTTAAATTTACTGAGCCTGGGGCGAGTAATTGTTTTAGTCTATACTGCATGTGAAAATAAGCAAAAAGCACACTTAAGCAAGATCTTTAGGGTTTATTTAAAAAAATTATATATATATATTTATATACAATTACAGATTCAGAGGAAGTATGTGTGAGAAGGTGCTTACTTTTCTAAACATGAATAAAAGTAAACTAAAACAAGATTATTAGGGGTCCAAGTGCCAGCTTTATTTTTACTGTTCATTAAATTCTTGTGCCACGTCTTTTCTTTTGGCCAAAAAAAAAAAAAAAAACAGCAACAAACAAACAAACAAACAAACAAACAAAAATAAATAAACAAATACATTGTGCTGCAAAAGTTAGCAAATTTAATAACACTGTAGAGGGTCATGTTCTGAACAATATTAAAAAATTTGTGTTTGAGTTTACATCAATTATTTTAAATTGTCTTTTCCACAATGGCAAGGCTTTACTGACAGTATATTCAAAATCTGAAAGCATTCCGTTAAAAACACAGATTCCACAAGCGCTTGAACTCGCCCATTCTTAACCCAATTTGTATTATGTGAAAAAATATATTTTAAAATGTTTTTCTCTAGAACTGTAACTTCAACTGATGCACAATTGCACTTATTATCTTTGTGATATCCTCTAACTAAATTGTGGAGTAAAAGTCTCGAGCTATGTGTCAGTCAAATTGCAATGGTGACATAATGCATTTTTTTGGATATCTAACAGTCATTTGCTAACTTGGTCTGTAAAACCCTTTCACTGACTTTTGCATAAGTTTAAGATCCCCACGGAATTATCTTATAGTTGAACTTGAACGTGTGTGTGTGTGTGTGTGTGTGTGTGTGTATGCAGTAGTGTGCAGTAAAGATTATACACCACCACTTTTGTGTAAAAGGGCTTTTAATAAAAAGAAGTAAAAAATTACTTTTTTGGTGAAAATGTATTGAACAATGCTATTGTAGGCAACGAGAACCAAAAACATTATTCTGACAAGAATATTGACGTAAAAGTATGAAAAATACACAAAATACTGAAAATACCAATTTTTCAGAAAAAAATTTAAACTTTTTTTGACTTTTGCACAGCATGAATGAACTTCAGACCATATGGAATGGTTCAGCGAGTGAAGAAATTAAAAAGATTTGAACACTATGCCTGAAAGGTTAAATGCTGTAATCAAAGTAAAGGGTGTCCACACTAAATATTGACTTTTTTCTCAAAAAAGAGACTATTATTTTTGGTTTTACTATATATTGTTGTTTGTTTACTTATTCTCATCAATATGATCCGATATTACATGAAATAAATACTTGAATAGTGCTTGGTTTCTGATTTATCTTCATTTCGTTAAGTGTAGAATCATCACTGCATCACAATATTTTTAATTTCTTCACTCGCTGAACCATTCCATATGGTTGAAATTTCATTCATGATATGAAAGTCACAAAAATTAATTTCTGACACCTTTCAATTTTTCTGAAAAATTTTAGCCATACTTTTACCTTAGCATAGTGAGAACCAATGAGTCTGGTTCTCATTGTGTGTGTGTGTGTGTGTGTGTGTGTGTGTGTGTGCGTGTGCGTGTTTGTGTGTGTGTGTGTGCGTGTTTGTGTGTGTGTGTGTGTGTGTGTGTGTATATATATATATATATATATAACATTTACAGGAATTTCAGTTTCTTGGTATTTATTATGTCTCCTTTTTTATTGTCGGTGTACTCGAGTTGGTATGGACTTCACAGGTTGTGAAAAGCTAGATCTGATCAGTTTCATTTTAACATACGATACAGTAGAAGAAATTAGGCATGAGGAAAATATGACCTTTTGTACAAAGCAGTTAACACGGGCACTATCACACATTTGCTGACATTTAAATGGAGAATTAGTAATAGGGAATCAGGGTGTTGCACCTTGCAGGTTTTCTTTTTCACAACTTTATTTATTTTTTAACAAATTTCTTTGGTTATTTTCAGAGAAAAAAAAAATATCCCAGATGTTCAGTGCGGTGACTGAACATGAACAGCTGATGTTTGAACTCTATAAATAAAATATTTTTCAACAAATAAATAAATAAACAAATAATAAATAAATACTGTGTAAAATGCATTCACTTGTGTTTGCGAAATATGTTTAATTAATATACATTTATTTATCCAAATAACACGCATACAGTTTTGTATTTGGGGAGGATTCTTTCTTGAGGAAATTATGCAGACCTGGCCTTAATAAAGGTCACTTATTTGTCAAGATGTTATTCTGACCTGTTTTTCCTTTGAAGTGTGAAAGCATTCTAGACACCTCGTTGTTATACTTTAAGGTTTTTGTTTTTAATAATGTATGCCGGCCTGTAATCGTTGTAATCGTTGTTGTTGTATTTACATTTGAAATAGTAAGGTTCCATTGAAAAAGGGATAAACTGCATCAGTGCTGGGATTGCAAAAACGAGTGTGCAACAGAATTTCTTTCCTCCCTCCATTTAAAAATAATGTGGATGAGGCTGAGTAAAAGAGGCAGATAATATATGTGCCAGATTGATCATTGGCTCGAGACCCCATTATCTCTCTCCATGTTAATTACAATGTGCTCAGCTTGCGTGTCAGAAGACGGATAATTGAGGAAGGTAAAAAGACATGCCTCCCTTTATTTATGCTTTTGCTTTCAGCTTGCGGCAGCTCCTCTGCCCATCTCCCCCATGCCTGCCGACACTCTGTCTCCCGCTTTTCCCTTTTTAGCCCCATTTATTTATTGTTCGCTAAAACTGTCACCGTGTGATCATCTTTTGTGAAGATATTATTCACCATCACCTTCATGCAGCTTTCATTTGGGGCCTGTAGCTCTCGGGTTACTGCCGCTCTGTCTGTGCTGCCAAGCATTAAGATGTAGCAGAATCAGGCTTGGACAAGTTCAGAGGAGTTTTCGGCAGTTCCCTCAGGGCGTCAAAAAAGCTAATTCTGGTTGCCTGGATCGATATGTGGGTAGGTCGGTGATACCACACTCTGCAGAGACTGCTGAGATCTTAAAGTGCCCTGCAGTCCAATATCACTAATTGAAGAATCGCTAATTTGAGCTGCAATTCAATTTTGCATATACATGTGTTATATGTACTGGTGTAGTGATTAACGTAGTGGTTAATAATAGTGGTTAACAACCACCTCACATCAAGAAGGTCCTAAGTTCGAGTACAGTGAGGGCGTTTCTGCGTGGAGTATGCATGTTCTTCCCGTGCTTGCATGGGTTCCCTCCAGGTACTCCGGTTTCCTCCCACAGTCCAGAGACATGCACATTAGGCTGATTGTGTGTTCCAAATCGCTACTTTTGCCCTGTGATGGATTGGCAGCTGTTCGGGGTGTATCTTCGCCTATAGTGACCCATAGTGACCTGAGACCGAGGCTCTAGCCTCTCCGCGACCCTTGTAGGATTAAGCTGTTTGACAAATAAGTTCATGAATTTTTAATGTATTATATATTTTTAGCTGTTTAATTAATGGTGCATCTGATAAATAGTCAGATAGGTTTGGATTTCTTTTGAGCCGTACATGTTAACCACATTATGTAAACAGGCAGGACGATTTAAACACGTGTGAAAAAAGTTGCATGTAAATATCAGACCATAAACAACAAACAGTGTAATAGGAGCACGATATTCAGGGATAACAACAGAACTTCAGAGAGATATTGAGTAGGAAAGACGGAGTTATTACAGAACCCTGCCTTCATATTGACCGTCACCTGCGGCCGTTCTGAAGTGCTCAGCAGTGAAACCCCCAAGAAGGGACTTTTCTCTTTTTGTTCTCCTTATCTCAGAGCATGAGGTGTCGGAGGTAACATCAGAGCAGTCTTTCCTGTTTAGTGAAGTAGTGTCTGTTAGTGCTGCAGTCCCCGGGGCCGCATTTGCATCAAGAGAGCATGTGTTCACCAGAGAAAGTACACACTGTTTCAGCATGCGCACACACACATACACACACACACATACACACACACACACACACACACACACACACATACACACACACATGCAGAAGTAACATTTTCTCTCCACCACTTCCTGTCCCTTGACCAGAGTAAATAAGTTCATTGGAGCTAAAAAACAAAAACAAAACTACAAACACACACACACACACACACACACACACACGCACACACTCAACTTAGAGTAACCACAAAACAAACAGTATGTACTTCATACAAAACCATTTGCACACTAAAACATAAACCGTGACCTTGCCCTGTTGTTGTTTTTTTCTTCTTGTGATAACATTTTTGTCCACAAATGTATCGCCTCACATCACAACCCGGTACGTGTTGGAATTTTGTTTTCTAGGTGAAAGAATTTCTTGTCATTTGCATTGATAGTGGGTGATTATAGGAAGGGTGTGTATGTACAAGTGTTTGTATGTTTGTTGTCATGGTTGTGAAGGGAGGGGGATTGGAAACTTGTATATTAGCTTTTATGGCCTAGAGCAGAGGCAGATAGGTTGTTTTTCAAACCTAACGATGAACCTTGTTTGTAGGTTAAAAGTTTTGAGATGTAAGTCAGTAAGTAAGTGCATTTGTGTATACATTAAATATAAATCTCTTATCTTAAGGAGAAATAAAGAAAATGTGCTCTGTCACTGCAGGTGGTACACAGCCCCAGGCATGCATTGTCTCATACTCAGAACCCTAGTGCCTCTGGGTATCTGGGTCAAGCCATCCCAGCTCCCACCCTGCTGTAGCACAAAAGCTAACCACAATAACCGACACTATTCAAATAGCTTGCGTGTAAAAAAAAAAAAAAAAAAAAAAAAGGCACTTTCGCCTATTTTAACTAGCGTCGCTTATAAGTTGTCTTCTATCAGCCTCTTTATTTAATAGAGGATGCTTCTCCGATGCTAGAGTGTTAGATCATTGCTGCGAGGCCCGCTTATCTGTGTTGAGGCCTGTTCTTGTAATGGGTCTTTATTGATCTAAACAACATCAGGCCTTGCAGTGATGTTATTATGGTGGAGATAACTTCACTGCGCCCTCCACTCTCAACAACGTGTTAGCACGCTATTGGGTCTAAATAAGTCAGGCTCTCAGACGGTAATGCAGCCGATTAGTCAACCCCATGTTCTTTATGGCTGGAGGATCTTAATAAAGCATTTCCTCTCCATTGTCCACGTGTATGCACATTCACCAGAGAGAAAGACGTGGATTTTCATTCCATCAGTAAAAATGATGCAAAGATGTACGAATAATGCGAAAGAGGCCCTGCAAAGGGTTTAGAGACGACACAGCAAACACATCAAAGCTTTTACAGAGTTTTGTTCTTTGCTTCCTTCATCTAAACAGGAACCTATTAAGCGTATGCCTGTGTAGGAGCCACCTCTTAATGATGAAGGATTTATAAAGACGTGGATTTTATCATCTAAAAATGCTACATATAAAAAATGTGAAAATCATTCATTTTTTTCAGCCATAATTGATTAAGTGCATTTTTTTAATGAGCATTTGGATGTTTTTGTCTTTCAAGGGCACACAGAAACCAGTATTTATATGAAATAATGATCTCCTTTATCTTGAAACATATTTTCCAAGACAAATTTAATTTGTGGCTATTAAAACCTTTGAATTTGGTAATGAATTATTTTGTCATTTAGCCTCTGATGGGATTCATCGTTAATAACTATAACAATAATTTTTTTTTTTTTTTAATAATTTAAAAAAGGGGGGAAAAAAGGAGTCTTGCATTATGGCTACCTCACCAAGGTCTGCAGGAAGAGAAAATTCTCATTAGGAGTTTATTATTACCCCTGCCGTGCTTTCATTCCAGTGCCCTGAATGAAATTACGTTAAGTGTCAACAATGCTTGTGCTAAGAGTAAGCAGTCATATTTACCAAGGCTTTTGCTTTAGATTATTTTTTAAACAGAATGTTGACATGTTTGGATGTATTAATAAGAAGGGTTGCAGCTCTGGAAGTTAAAAGTGCTTTATTAAACTTCTAATCAAGTGGATGCACTGGCCATATGCTTTTACATTTTTCATGACTGGAGCTGTTAGTTATTTACTTGGTGTTTTATTATCTGCTGTGTTGGGGGTGGGGGTGGTGTCCTTTAAAAGGGTTTTAGCCAAATAAGAAACTGATACGCAGTGATTCATTCATCTTCCATAACCAGCTCATCCTGTGGTGCATCTGGAGCCAATCCCCGGTCAGGAATACAGCCTGGGTGGGACTGAAGTCTATCGCAATGCTGGGTATTTCATGAAACAGAGTTATCTATCTGTACATCTTGAGACTAGACTTCTAGCTTCTGTTCCTCATTTTGCCACAGCTTACTGTACCAAGCCCAAATGTTGATGGTTTGATGAAATTATCCTATTTTGGCCCAAGACAGAAGTGAAATTGCTGAATATGAGGTAATCGTTTATTTCTAAGTCACCACTTCCTTACACGTGGGCTATTACTCATAATGCTGCCCTACTCCAAAGAACGGGCTACATTGTGCTGTAAACGTAATGGTACACTGAATTCATGTAAATATTCAGTTAGACAATAAAGAAAAGCAGAGCTCGTGATAGTCAGGTGGTGACTGATTGTCATGCTTAGTGCCTTTACTTGGACACATTAGGAAACTTCATAGACATAAATGTGGAGCTCACTGAATGACACACCCAGGTTCTGCTTCTTGCTTTGCTTGGGGACAGATGCTTTTTACAAAAGGGGAAAAAATAGTTTTTGGTTCCTTCAGTTTTCACTTTCAGTATACTTGTGCATTAATACTGGGTGGTGTGATGGTGCATTCTGTACAGTGGTTAAAATTCTCCTCTTTAGGTACAAATTATGTCCATAGTTTTACAATAATATGGATCATGTTTGTGTGCCAAGGCCTTAAATTTCATATAATCCACAGAGAATGTGATGTGTCATAGTGAAAGACTGAAACTTCTGTTTTGGTCTCAACACCGTCTGCACAACACTGTACAGTACCTGAAAACCACTCACTCTGTCTGTATTTCAGCCACTTGTTACCCGTCTATTCTCAAGTGGTCATTGGTAATTAAAAAATAATGATGATTTGCAGAATTTTTTAATCCTACTTGAGTCATCATCTTATTCCACACCCTGAAAAGCTTGCCAGTGCATCACAGGGTAACACACACACACACACACACACACACACACACACACACACACACACACACACACACACACATACACAAACAAACAAAATCATTCACACCCACTTCACTCCTAGGGCCAGTCTGGAACAACCAATCAGCCTAATGAGCATGTCATTGGACTATGAGAGGAAACCGGAGTACCCAGAGAAAACACATGCAAGCACAAGGAGAGCATACAAACTCCACACAGAAACTCCCTCACCAAGTCTGGGACTCAAACCCGTCACCTTTTTAGCATGAGGCGTATTTGCTAACCACTACGCCGCAATGCTGCCCATATACGTATTTTTGAAAGCTATCATATTATTATATTGTAAGTGTATTTCAGCCACAAATTATAAATATAATTTTTTTAAAATAAGGACTGGCCTTGGTGCGGGTGAAGTCATGAGAAGTTCAGTTTGTTGTAATGTGATAAAAACAATCAAAGGATCTTACATGTGATGTAAAGTAATTGGAGGCGTACATCAGGACTGGGATCCTCCAGTGCCCAACAAGCAAGCAAAAAAGAAGCCGTTGGAGTGGATGGCTTTACTATTATGATCAGTGATAGACTGTCACATATGCAGCATGAACAGGCCATGTTAATTAACATGGGAGTGTGTGGAGTGGTATCTGGTTTCCTCCTGCAATCCAAAGACATGCACGCTAGGCTAAGTGGCTGTTCCAAGTTGCCCTGAGGTGTGAGTGTAAAGGTTGTGTGTGTTTTTGGCCCTGTGATGGACTGGCAAGCTGTTTAGTGTGTACCCCCGAGATAAAGTGGACTCTTGTAGGATAAAGTGGTTTACCAAGTGAATGGGGCAAGTTACATGCGTGATGTATTGACCATGCTTTTTTATTTTTATTTATTTATTATTAATATTTTTTAATTGTAGTAGTAGTAATAATAGCAAATTTTTGGAACCACCTCTCTGCTACTGATCCTATGCTATTTTATACTATGTTATACCTTTCTGGAAACATGACCCACTACTGCAAGTGTAAGAGAAGCAGGCTGAGCTAGAATGAATATTTTACTCTTCCCTATGCTGTAATTTTAAACAGAACATGTCTGTTGCCTGTGGATTCATTTGCTAAATGTGCTGTAGTTGCCTCTTTGACCTTATCACCTGTGTAGTATTTTAACTGCCTCCCCCTCCTCCTCCTCCTTCTTCAAGGACAAAACAAGTGTATGAGAATGAGTGCACGGATCTCCACGTGAACGTCCCCCGAGCTCACCATGAGCACCAGATCCCTGTTTGGTGCCAGCTGTTCTGTCAGATCGAGGCTTGAAACTTCTAACGCAATTCTACAGGGTAGGACTCGAGAGAATAACTGCAAAACAAGCACGGCAGGCAAAAGAGAGCGTTGAATTTTTCATCATTGGTGCTCCTTAGCACTGTATTTTCCCCCTTCCTCCCCTCCTTAGCGGGCAGTACTCTCATTCATGAGCAGATGTTCAGCGCTGGTGCAAGCTGCAGTCAGCATGAACTCTGCCGGCCTCTCTACCACTGGCAGCAAGGACATTGGCACCGACCCCCGACATCTGAGAATTTATGTCCAGTAAATGCTGCCTGTATTTTTTTTTTATTATTTTAGCCACTTTGGCCAGTCCAGAAACTGGCCGGAGCTGGAAAAGGTGCGGGGGGTTGCGGGATTCTGACAGACCATCAGTCTTCTCATCGACACTGATGAAAGACTGGACCAGGTCAGCTCCAAGGGAGGAAAAAATTCCGCAAGACAATTTCGCACAAGTACATCATTAATTTCATATGACACTTCACAGTGTGGAAGCATCAGATCCTGGTCACAACATAAAGTCTGGCCTTCAAGTTCAAAAGAAACTAGCTAGTTTTGGTTGTTACGTATAAAAATAGCAAATATGATTCAATCCTTTGGGGACAATAGCCATAAAAATTTAAATCTCACGACAGATTTGTTTAACTGGACAACAGGAAGTGCTGGTTAAGACTACATTATGTTATGTTAAGGCCCAGGCGCTGCCATGGTTCGCCAGGTGGCTGTGTTAGCACGACTGACCTCAACACACCCGAGAGACTTTACTGCCATCTAGTACAGATGTACTTTTATGATCTCAGTTCATTTACACCCTGCCATTTCAGTATCCATGTGCTCTCGTGGTCTCTACTCATTTCATGCTTTGCCTTTGAACACGGTCACAACATATGTTCACTTTGGAAAGAGTGTGAAACGACTTTTTTTTTCTCCATCTTTCGTTGAAGTGGCTCTGAGACTGTAATTGAAGGATGATGTTTTTTTTTTCTCTTTTTCTTTCTCTCTCCCTTCATGCACATGTTTCTTCAGCACATTTCCCACTTCACACTATCTAATTGGCCATTTTCAGGTTGGGTTTATGAGAGCAAAACTAATTAGTGTTTCTAAATTCAGCAAGAGCAAGAGAGATGGGGGAGGAAGGAAGAGAGAGAGAGAAAGAAAAAAGCTCAGTTGAATTGATTGTTCTGGTTTCCTCTTCAGTGTCAGACTCACAACAATAATATAAAGAGCCTAATCGTGTTTGAACGGCTCGTAGTTTAACCCGCCGTTGAATGTCGTCGCTGCTCTCCTGGCATTTTGTTTGGCATCATCACAAGCTGAAAAAAAAATGAAAAATAGAAGCGTTGCCCTCTTTCCAAACAGTTCTTTTGGGGGTCTTTTGTATTTCAGAGGACGGTTTGGATGGAAAAACAATGCGAGGTATTTTTTAGGTGGAGTCGATTCTGCTTTTTGATACGGAATGTCCTAGTGAACGATGGCCAGGGAGGGGAATCCCCACAGTTTACAGTAGCGCTGTCTTTCCCTCGTTACCTTTATTCACAGAGCTCCAGCTGCAACGAGCCCTCAGGAAGGCCACCCCACATACACACACACACACACACACACAGTGCGCGCTGTTTGAGTTGGCAGACTCCGTACTCTCTTGAAGCTTTTGCTGCCTCGGCAAGAAAGACACCATCGGCGGCCATTCCTCCAGCCAGGATGTGCTTTTTTTATTCTCCACCTCTTTCACCTCTTGTTCAGGAAACACATTTTTGTCTTCCTTGCCTCTTATGTTTTCCCCCAGTGATGAGGAGCGAGAGAGGAGTCAAGAGATTGAGTGACAGCACTGCGTCTGTAGGGGATAGGGCTAATATGTAGCCTGTAGAACATGAGCCCGAGCACTCCTCAGTCTTCACCCGTTCCACTTGTCTGCTGGGGTTTCATTACAGCGAATACAAAAAAGTTTATAGGTCATTTTAATGACGTACCATAAAACTTATACTATTTTTATTTTCCCATTTTGGCACCGCAGGGATTGGTGTTCAGAGGGCCCAGTAATTAAGAAGCCAGGAATCTAGGGTTAGGGACAAAGAGTGTTTAAATGCAATTAGAGCACTGGCACGAATCAATTTGAACTCAATTACAGTTTTCTTGAATGTGCTATTATTTGTTTAATCAAGGGAATTTTGGCCCTTTCCAAGATGCTAAATATGTACCACCAGATATTTTAAACAAGGAGCTGAAGAGACGCTCGGAGGAACCGGGTTAATGTGGCATTAATGAACAACTGTTTCAAAGTGACCTCTCTCACTCTACCTCTCCCTCACCCTCCCCTCCAGTCCTTCTTAAAGTAAAGTCGATTTGATTGTGTGGAGATGAAGCGATCACAGTAGATGCTTAATTAGCACAGGCCAATTATTGAAATGTTTGCAGTATTCTGAACTCTTTTCTCTTTATTTTCTTCCCTCTTATCTCGCTCTACTCTCCCTGTTTTCTGTAGGGAAAGGACCCCAGTGTCACAATCATTTTGGATGCAGAAATCAGAGAAAGGTAAGAGTCCGATGCTTTGAGTGGTACAGGTTGCGTATGTGCATTAAAATTAGCAAGCGCTCACAATCAGTGCACCTTTGAAACACTTCACAAAGAAAAAAAAGATCCATTTGCATGTCATTTGTAGACTCTTGTGATTATCTTTAAAGGAATAGCTTGAGAAGAACTCTCTTATCTCCTCACATAATTTTTCTATTTTGTTTCCTTGTTGTTGCCCATGAGTTGTGTTCTTGACCGCTGTCCTACTAGCATGTGTCCTGTGTGGTGTGTAAACATGCAGTAAACAAACAGCGATGCTGAGAATGCACCCCGTTACCAAACAGTGCTTAAAGAATTTTGTGTACTGTAAACATCTTTTTATTGTATATGACCTTCAGTCAAACACACCGTTACATCTTCCATGTCTTCCAAAATGCTGCGTCCTGAACCTCAACGGCTGCTCAGCTGTGTTATTTCTGCATTATTTCACTTACAGCTAAAGAGAGAAAAAGTGTAGAATTGATTTCATTGACATTAATTCTCTGTGTTAAGTCCAAAGACCAGTGTAGCATGCCATCATAAGGTCAGTCACGACAAACCCATCAAAGAGGTAGCAGAAGCATTAGGCCTTGGCATATCGAATTTTTTTGTACATTCCTTATATGAAAGACTACACCAGTGAGCTGAAAAAAACCAAAAGGCCCATGAGACCACAGAGAACAAGTGTTCTTCCTGGTAAAGAAATGCCCCTTTATGAGGTGGTCATTTTAAGAAGGCCCTCCAGGAAGTAGGGGTCTGTATATCAGTATCAACAGTCAAAAGAAGCTTTTTCAACAGAGTAAATATAGAAGAATTACCACCTGATTACCACTGGCAAGCTTCAAAACTGGAAAACCAGGATGAAGTTTACCAAAAAAAAGAGGCTTGTACAGTTCTGGAATTCTGGTAAGTATAATTTTATATTATTTGCTTAAATTCTGCCAAATGCTTCAAAACTCATTAGACCACACTTCACAGTGTAGATGTACCATGACCAGACATGTACTTCAAAAGCAACCTAAGCCTTAGTTTTTAAAGGAGAAGAGGTGAAAAGCTATGCAATGGGCAAGTCAATCACTTGACTGGTATTCAATTTAGCAGTTTCTGAAAGCAGAGTTCATCATGAACAAGCAGGAACATTTCCATTAAAGGCCTGGCAGAGCATCAGCAAGGAAAAAACCTAGAATTGGAAAAAAAAACAAAACCTGCTATTCGTGTGCCCCGGTCATCTGAGAGCCATTAATTGGATGCTTTAAAAATGTCAATTAATTTTTCAGTATGTTCAATGTCACATTAAACTGTGTTAAATGTTTAACCATTTTGGATGTAAATGCACTCAAAGAAAAGCTGAAAGACTGTTCAAATATTTATGCATATTGCTATACAGATTAGTAATACCATTAAAAACAAACAATGAAACAGGCGGTTTTGAAGTTGATGTGTTAGAAGTAAGAAAAATGAATGTGTGGAATAACTTCATTTGCACTTTTGATAACCCAGTTAGCTGCACTGGGGGACAGCAGTGACAACTCAGTGATAATGGGGCTTGAACCCTCGACCTTGAGATCAGTAATCCAGCACCCTACCACTGGACCACCACTGCCCCAAGTATAGAAACATTTGGTACTTATTTACAGGTCTATATCTGTGTTCCCCAGTACCTATGTTTCCCAGGAACCCTAACTTTAACCTTAATATTCCATAAATTCTTACTTTAATGAGTATGTTTGATTTTGTTTCATCATACTTCTTTTACAGGATTGGATTCAATTGTTGTAGCTCACTTCTATTAAGTACAGAATACAATGGAAAATCCACCAATTTAATAAGGGCCAGGGAACATAGGTACTGGGGATCATCGGGACTGGGGAACATAGGGAGTGGGGAATATTGGGTCTAGGGAACATAGGGAGTGGGGAACATAGGTACTGGGGAACATTGGGTCTGGGGAACATGGGGAGTGGGGAACGTAGGTACTGGGGAACATTGGGTCTGGGGAACATAGGTACTGGGAAACATAGGGAGTGGGGAATAATGGGTCTGGGGAACATAGGTACTGGGGAATATTGGGTCTGGGGAACATAGGGAGTGGGAAACGTAGGTACTGGGGAACATTGGGTCTGGGGAACATGTGGACTGGGGAACATAGGTGCTGGGGAATATTGGGTCTGGGGAACATAGGGAGTGGGGAACGTAGGTAGTGGGGAACATTGGGTCTGGGGAACATAGATACTGGGGAACATAGGGAGTGGGGAACGTAGGTACTGGGGAATATTGGGTCTGGGGAACATAGGTACTGGGGAATATTGGGTCTGGGGAACATAGGTACTGGGTAATATCGGGTCTGGGGAACATAGGTACTGTGGAACGTAGGTACTGGGGAACATTGGGTCTGGGGAACACGGGGACTGGGGAACATAGGTACTGGGGAATATTGGGTCTGGGGAACATAGGGACTAGGAACATGGGGTCTGGAGAACATAGGACTCGGAAACACAGGACTCGGTACCATAGGTACTGGGGAACATAGGGAGTGTGGAACATAGGACTGGGGAACATAGGACTCGGGAACATAGGTACTGGGGAACATAGGACTGGGAAACATACGGTAGGTACTGGGGAACATAGGACTGGGGAACATAGGTACTGGGAAACATAGGTACTGGGGAACATAGGACTGGGAAACATAGGTACTGGGGAACATAGGACTGGGGAACATGGGGACTGGGGAACATAGGTACTGGGGAACATGGTACTGGGGAACATAGGACTGGAGAACATAGGACTGGGGAACATAGGACTGGGAAACATAGGTACTGGGGAACATAGGACTGGGGAACATAGGACTGGGAAACATAGGTACTGGGAAACAGAACTGTGGAACATGGGGACTGGGAAACATAGGTACTGGGGAACATAGGACTGGGGAACATAGGTACTGGGGAACATAGGTACTGGGGAACATAGGACTGGGGAACATAGG